>CM030176.1:16104018-16549018 GCA_017639675.1 Aplochiton taeniatus
AATGGGTCAACCAAGAATGTGTATAGAATACTCTCCCGACTCTCTGTTAACACTCTCTGCAGCGTTTTCCCCTCCTCCTGTGTCTTGAAGGTCCCTATGCGTTTCCCTGTCTCTACCACAGGAGAATGGGCTGAGGGGCTTCTTCAGAGGAGCAGTGCCCAGGTCTCTACGGCGGACCCTGATGGCTGCTATGGCCTGGACCGTCTACGAACAGCTGATGGCCCGCATGGGTCTCAAGTCCTGAGAGGGGACCGTGCCTGGTGGAGCTGAAGACGGAACGATACAGAGACTCTTAAGGTTTCATACAGAACGGCAGAGAGTTTGAGGAGGAGGAGGAGGAGGAGGAGGAGGAGGAGGCGGCGGCGGCGGAGGAGGAGGAGGAGGAGGAGGAGGAGGAGGAGGAGGAGGAGGAGGAGGAGGAGGAGGAGGAGGAGGAGGAGGAGGCGGCGGCGGCGGCGGCGGCGGAGGAGAAAGGAGAAAGAAGTGGATGTCAGTGGGCAGATGATACAGAGTGGGAAACGTGTGTTTGTACATGTCCCTCAACGTGTCCGTTTGTTTTGGTGTGTACTGTCGATGTAAGTTGGTGTGCGAAGTAGGGTGATTATCTAAGCACTCTTGTCAACTCTGACCTCAAGTGACATTCCCTGACGCCTGTTAAGTGAACTCCTTAATTTGCGGCTCTATTGAAACAGTGACTCCTGAAGACTATATTGTTCATCTACCTGTCAAGTGGTACTAGGTGTGATAGAGGCATTTTTCCTTTTTCAGACTGAAGAAATGTTGCCGTTGTCTTACCTCAGAAAAAGTCTGAGTTTAAATAGCTTAATGGCTTATTCGAAGTTTATATGATTGAGAGCGCAACCCTGGTAGTGCCATAAAGACGATAGTTGGTTGTTAGACAGTGTGTTTTTTAATTGCTTATTAACCAACTTGGTTTCCTATTTATTGAAAAAAAGTCTAGCAAATTGATTGTTTTGTTTTCATGGTAGGACATTTAGAATTTCCTACACAGCTGTGAATTCCAGAGTTGGAATGACTCGACTCGAGGGGCAATTTTGACTCGACTGGACTCGCCAATGGTACTGACTCGACTCAAAAATTCCTTCAAAAGACTACTCTACCCGAGTCTGTGCAATATATGACTCGAGTCAACTTTGAAATTCTCCATTTTCTGCGAACAAGAACATCTAAAGAAGAAAGGGCAATGAGAAAGGGAAAAAATCCTGCATACTGTCTAAAGTAAGCAAGTTTTGACTGGACAGGTGCCATGATTTTATTGATTGTTTATTGTCATGTGACTTTAACTATAAAATGACCTGTTTTCCATGTGCGTTTAGACCTTAGTCGAAACGTCGTCGACTACCAATACAATCGAATCGCTTGCTTTAGACAGTGTGCGGCATTTTTCCCTTTTCCACGAACAAGAACAACAAGAACCTTGTGCCAGTTCCAGGCTGGTGCCAAAGCCGGTTGGTTGAACTTGCGAATCTTCCAAGAACCGTTTGCTTTTCCACTAGCTAGAGAGCCACATCATTACGTCATCAACGTCAATTTCAATCAAAACAATAATTGCGAACTACAGTCTCTTTACAAGTCTGTTGCGCCTGGCTTTGCGAGCCTACATTAGCATTCAGACAGGACTGGTCCAACGTGTTTCGTGATGCTCGTCGTGATTGCTATGTACGGCGATTACGTTCGACAAGAAAGGTAATTACCTAACACGTTCTGATTCTTATAAACACTGAACATAATATATTCATGGTTATAGCCTTTGTTGTAAGCTAACGTTAGCTCACTAGGTTGATATATTGCTAGTAGTATAGTATAGTATAATAGTGACACGACTAGACTCGAGCTTGCACGTGAAAGACTCGACTTGAGTCTCCGTTCCAAATGACGACTCGACTCGAGTCCCAATTTTGGATGACTCGTTACAACTCTGTTGAATTCTAACTCCAACGGCTAAACCAACAACTTTAAACTAGTAAGTTGGTTAGTTCTACACTCCTGCTTATTTAAGCTCATCAAGGGAATTTAGGTGCCCTCAAGATGTATTGTATAAAACAAATGTACTTTTTTAATCAGTATTAGTAGTCATTTTTAATTCAACTTAGAGATCGGCTTTCCTTGGACCATATGGCCCATATTATTTATTTGAAAAATGTTTTTAGAAATAGACATACATTATACAGCCTCTTTCATTCTACTACATTAAAAAAAAAAAAAAAACGGAATAGTACATTAGAAAGATATTGTTTGAATATAATATTTACAGACTATTCTAATTGTGTAATCAACACTGAAAAGCTATGTGGTCCTGGATGACTTCCAGTCTAATTTTGCAAATATTTAATTTTTATGGAAGAATTGCACATTGTCAAAAAATAAATCAATATATTTTTGGAGGATGGTTCAATAGATAGTCGTTTTTTTTCATGGATTTTGAAAAATGAGTGGATGTCAAAACTTTGCCTAGAGATCAAAGTTGGGTTACACAGGATATTCATATAATCTGTTTGACATGTGTCTGTATTTGTCGCTGTTTTTGCACCCAACCCCGAAGAAGTGTCTAAAATATATGAGAAGATTTGCGACGACTCATTAAAACAGCCTGATAGGAAGGTAGCAAATGCACTTTACAATCAGAAGCAAACCAATTAAAGCTGTTAAAATATAGGTGAAATGCCTAGTCAGTATCATGGTATAATATGATTATTTTCTGCCTCTGTGTTTGCTGTATTGTAACGAGCACTCTACCGCCGTTACTGTGATGTGGACGTTTTGCCAATTATCACCAACATCCCTGTTGCGCTTGTTGATATTTTTACTATTCCAGTCATTGTCTATAGATATTTGTCTGTGCTTTGTCGTTTTTTTTCCAAACTGATGTGCCTGTTGGTTTTGAAGTGAAATAAATTTCCCTTTTTGTTAAGAAGCTTTGGATAATATTATCTGTAATAGATTTAGACGTAAGGTTAAAGATTGTAAATATCTATCCTTTGTTCATTTCCTGGGTTGGACAAATGCAACAGCGATGTAACAATGATGTAATAGAAACTGACAACTGGAGCCTGTTGTCGTTTGACCACCGGGGTCCTCACAATACCCTGGGGAGGTATGGATGACACTTGACAGCCCCGGATTGACCTGGTCATATGATAAACTAAAACAGACATGGTGCTTTGCAATAATTTGCCAAATATGGATGCGGGGATCTGTGGAGATGAGTACATTTTAGATCCAGAAAAAATAATGTTCAAAACAAATCTCTCCTTACTTTGAACTTGGACAATGCATAGGAAGGTCCATTGAAATTACCTGAAAGGATTCTGCTCACTTGCAGTAAGTCAAAAGTGATCCCCTGAGAATTATTTATGGTTTTCAAAAGTTTGTTAATTTTCTCCATATGGCCAGGCATCAGGCCAGTGAAACTTGAGTCTCCCAGGCTTGGCAAGCAAATCGAGCCAAAGCCTTCTCGATGTGGGGGTTTCTGCTCAGTTCCAGAGACAATTCTGGTGAGGTGACTGTGATAGCCGGTTCACTGTGACTACGATCAGAATTTTGGTGATGTGTTAATGGGCAGAGCGGGCGAAAAGAACTATGTACTACTTGTTTAAACCATACGACAGTTTTCGTGGAGTCTTGCTGGACATTACTTTATATGATTTTCTATTCTTACACTTTAGTGTCAGTATAACCATTGACAGTGGTTCAGGGCATATATGATTTTCGAATACCCAGATCTAAGATGTCACGACAAGCAAGTACAATGAAGCTAATGTGAAAAACAACAAATGCTGCACGAAATGTTGCCTTTTATGGTGGTAATATTTTTATTTTAGCTGCGTTGCCAGTAAAATGTGGTTGTGCATGTTAAAAATACAAACTACAGGTGTTAGTGCGATCTTTAAGCTCATTCGTTGATTGATTGTAGTGATGTGCATAAATGAACGAACACATCTTTTTGAACGAATCTTTTTAGTGTCCGAATCGAATTGAACTATTATGTCAAATGAATCGAACTTTTACTGACTCATTGAAAATTGTGCTAAACAAAACCCGCTAGTCATTGCTGTCGTGTCCACTTTCAATTTTGCAAACAAACTGAGACAACATTTCAAATAGACAAGAGAGGCACTTCGTGCTACGAAGTGTGACGTTTCTGCCTGAAGACTCAACTCAGCGATAGTTCGGCTCCTCAAACTCTCGTTCAGTCTGACTCATTGATAGTTCGACTCATGCACCAACTCTCGTTCAGTCCGACTCATTCATAGTTTGACTCAAACTCCAACTCTCGTTCAGTCCGACTCATTGATAGTTAAGCTAATGCCCTGCCTTTCTCGTGACTGCAGTGCCAGAGATAGTGAGGCTACGGACCGTGACGACTCAAGATTGGCCGCTGAGGAAAGCCTGGAGAAGAAACAGGAAGTGTTGGGTCAATCTTCGAATCAAAGGCTAACGTTCTTTATTTCAGTTCAGTATGACGAATTAAATTAAAATGTAGCCTTAATCATTGCTCAAACACATGTTTACTTCAATAAAATTCTTAGGTCAAATTGTAAATTCAAGTTTAATCTTTATGGCACATTAAACATTAAATAAAACCAAAACTACAAGTAGGCTAGCATGCACATGCTTGAAATATAAAGACTATTATTAAAAATTGAAAATAAAAATTAACCTAAATAACTTGACAATTACCTTTTTTTTTTAAATAAATGAAATGATCTTGAAGACAGCAATCCCCGTTGGGCAACGTTCTTCAGGGACCCATACAAAGTAAGCGATTACTCTGATGCCACCTAGTGACGGTTTATGAAAAGAAAACTTAAAATCGTTGGCGAAGGAAATAAAAGGTGATTGGTGAAAAGTACCGGGTAAATAAACGTCATATCCTTTGCATCTACTATTACTTTACCGTCAGGTACAGAACTCCATACGGCGTTGTTTCGTGGTGAGATAAATGTTTACATTGCAGTGATATTAATATATAACTGGTCTATATGTATAGTTATTCCTACTAGTGCATGCAGCGTTTTGGAATGCAGTCCGAACCTATCAATTATGAGTATACACTTACCTGTTCAGGCCTCGAACGAAACCGTTTGCTGTCAACCTTTCAAGTCACATTGTTTTAGGCAAGACTGAGAATGACAACTTTTAAGACTAAGCCTTTAGCTAAAATAATGCTTGAATAAGGTAAACGTATTACGCCAATTAGTTGAAATACTATTCTGCATGAGGTTGTGTAGAGTATGTTGCAAAACGTAAAAGCTTGGCACTAATTTCGGTGTGCAGGTGTAAGAGGTGTGCCATCGGTCGGTCGGGTCGGGTTCTCGCTATATGGGGTCTGCAGACCAATGAGGTTTCACAGTCTCCTGGCTCACAATTGGCTTTGCTATTTAATTTTTGTTATGACAGATTAAACCATGATTATGGTAGAAAATAAAAAATGCATATGCTTAAATTCTGGGATTTAATTACAGATATTGGTCAATATGAAAAGTTACCAATCCCAATGTTCTCTTGCCCCTCTTCAGCTCTCCCGCTAAACCCGTAACACAGGGAAAGTGGGCACGATGTCCGGAGGTCTGGATGTCCTTCAAATGAAGGAGGAGGATGTGCTGAAGTTCCTTGCAGCAGGAACTCATTTGGGAGGCACCACCATGGACTTCCAGATGGAGCACTATGTCTACAAGAGGAAGAGCGATGGTACGTTTTCCCCTGGCATAGCTTGTGGAACCCAAATCATTTCTCCATGTGTAGAGTTGGGACGCCTAACGTAATCATTGTTGGGCTTAACACGAGCCTGTTGATGGATACCTTGCTTTGACTTCACAGTAGTAACTTAACAAGCCAATTTACCTAAGTACCGGATCTGCAACAGTGTTGCATGGTCTCTGTTCTTGTCATAAGGTGTGCATATTATCAACCTGAAGAAGACCTGGGAGAAGTTGCTGTTGGCTGCTCGTGCCATTGTGGCCATTGAGAACCCGGCTGACGTCTGCGTCATCTCCTCCAGGAACACGGGCCAGGTCAGTCAACCCCCCCCCCCCCCACAGATGTAATCAAACCCCTTTTTATACTGTGTTACCAACACCTCAAACCATTTCCTTGATGTCTTCATAATGCCATAGCCAGCCATAGTTAAGCTGCAGTTTGCTTTCTCTCCATGCTCTCTCTTCAGAGGGCGGTGCTGAAGTTTGCCTCCGCTACCGGCTCCACCACTTTCCACGGTCGTTTCACCCCTGGCACCTTCACCAATCAGATCCAGGCTGCCTTCAGGGAACCCCGCCTCCTGATCGTGACTGACCCTCGTGCTGACCACCAGCCGCTGACCGAGGCGTCTTACGTCAACATTCCCTCCATTGCAATGTGCAACACTGACTCCCCACTGAGATACGTGGACATTGCCATCCCCTGCAACAACAAGGTAGGAACCTTGCTAGCTGAGTGATGACTTTTCAGCACACCATAAAATGTATTCCTTAGTCATATATGAAATAAGTTATGTGACATTGTCCATAAACATTCTGCTTGGAGAAGTCTCTTTAGATATTTTGCAGACTTAAAAAATTATTAAAAAAATTATAACCGCTTCACTCAGCCAATTTCTAAGTGGTCAGTGACTGCATCTTAACCCCAGTGTTAAGATATAATAGGGGGATGCGCTTGTATTGGTTGTTACTATATTGTAAGAGGGACTGTATTTTAGGGTCATCATTCGGTGGGTCTCATGTGGTGGATGCTGGCCAGGGAAGTCTTGAGGATGAGGGGAACCATCTCCAGGGAGCACGCTTGGGAGGTCATGCCAGATCTCTACTTCTACAGGGACCCAGAGGAGGTGAAACACACCACTTATCCATTTAAAACCTACCAGCAGCATTATCACTGCTTCACAGTGCCTCACAATACCAGCTTCCCTTTCAAACACTTGATTTCTCTGGTCAGTTGCGTAGACAAAAGCAGAGCTTATTGACCCGTTCGATGTGTTGTCTTGTCAATTTCAGATTGAGAAGGAGGAGCAGGCTGCGGCTGAGAAGGCAGTTGGCAAAGAGGAGTTCCAGGGCGAGTGGACCGCACCTACGTCTGACTTTGCTCAGCCTGAGGTAGCGGACTGGTCCGAGGGAGTACAGGTGCCCTCTGTGCCGATTCAACAGTTCTCTGCTGGCGAGGGTGAGACAATTGAAAACCCCATGACACATTTCAAAGACAACTTTATTGTACAGTTAAAGAAAAATGTTTTAACTTCAAATGTACTCTGATGTGCTCCATTTTTGTAGGTGCACCTGCCAAGGCTCCTGCTGCCACTGAAGGATTTGCTGGTAAGGAATATCTACAAGGAAATTGAAATGAACTTCAATTGAATGTTCAGTTGTGCTCTAATCCTTAACAATTCTTTCAACAGAGGATTGGAGTGCGCAGCCTGCTACTGAGGATTGGTCAGCTGTTGCCCCAACAGCCCAGTCTGGGGAGTGGGGTGGTGCTTCTTCTGATTGGTCTTAAGTGATGTCCATCTCACACAATCTTAATTAGCACTCCAACCTTAAATGTCAATAAAGCGGGCTGATTTCATAGGCTTGGTTTGTGTCATGTACAAGTATAAGACTAGGAAACGAGGGCAGTTAACTGAGAATGAAGCTGTAATAGATGACGGAAAATGAAAGACTTGCTATAAAAAGTTAAGAACCGATAGTAAGACTGTTAATGAGGCAGGTTCTGAACTTACAGGCTTTTTGCTACCCATAAGAACCATACTTACATAGTAAGGGCTAGTCTTTGCTTATGCAATATTCCAGCTAGACTAATTGCTTGACATCAATGTAAGCTCCTGAGCAACTTGCTGTTGTGCAAAGTGCATTGCTAGACTAAGATACAGCTGACAGATTTAAGGGCTGATATCACTTGACAGAGACACGGCATATTTAATGACAACAATTGTTAAATATCCAGTCAATATTCATATTCAAATTCTGTCATGGCACCGAAAATGCAACACCCCAGATGGGACTCGAACCCACAATCCCTGGCTTAGGAGGCCAGTGCCTTATCCATTAGGCCACTGGGGCTTATGTACCAATTTTTGTACATGTTAAAAATAATAAAATCACATCAAGCATGTACATGAAATCAATGACACTTAAAAAATTGTAAAACCGTTAAAATGGTAAAATTCACCTATGATGAGTTATCATAAGAATTCTTCGCATAGCTGCACAGTAGATTTTTAGCCTTGAAATCAAATGAAGACTGGTTGCTGATGCTTGCATTAGAAGTTGCTAGGCAACGGGTCTACTTATCCAGCGGCTACCAAATCTACGCATGGGGCGTAATGATGCTGAGAACAGAAAAATTAGCAAACGTTAGCTAACTAACTCCACCGTAGTTAGTTAGCTAGAAAACGCAAACAGCCTTTAGCGAACCCACAAACGGGACTGTCTTTTCATTTTGTTCTCTGTTTGCTCGACAAATAGCAAACAAAGCTTTCAGCTTGCTCAGCTAGCTAACGTTAGCATTAGGTTGTTAGCGTAGCAACGCGTTACTAACATTGCTAGTCACTAAGCTGCAAGGCGTGTAATGTTAACGTTAGCTCAAACAATTGATAGGAAACTTGTTTGAAAAAACTGCAATTGCTTGGGCTAGCTAAAGATATCCTAAGTTTATTGTAAAAAAAAAAAAAAATTAAGAAATTGATTTGTTGTCAACATGGTGAGTGGAAAAGTTTTCTCAGATTGTTTTGAAGCATAGCTAATATTAGCTTACGTAAATCATTTCTAACCTTACCTTTCCTGCTTTGATTGTAATGTACAGCTATCATTCGCAACCTTCAATGTCACTATGCAAACTATGAACATAGATAATTACTGGCAACAGGCATTTTCAGTAAAAGTTTCTTATTTTAGGATAATTGTTGTCCTAAGACATGCTAAATGAAAGCCTCTCGCCGCAGATTTTGTCTCGACTAAAACCAGCCGTTGGCGTGGGAGGGGAGACACCTGCTAGTATCAGTGACAAGAAGAAGAAGAACAAAGCCAAGAAAATTCCTCGCCTGGATGAATACCTGAGCCAGAGGGACTACCTTGGGGCTTTGACATTAGTGGAGGTAATCGAACACCTTTGGCAGATTCCTATTGGATCTGACTGGAAATTATACTGTATATATTTATGATGTGTCCAGGCTCGACTGACTGTCTGGCTGATGTGTTTGGTTTGCATTCCCTTAGTTTCAGCGAGATGTAGGTGAGAAAGATCAGTACACAGACCAATGGATTGGTTATTGTTCCTTTCACTTGGGTGATTACAGGAGAGCAATGGAGGTGAGTGAGTATGCACAGTACACACACACTCACCCACACGTTTTCAAAAATATTCAGTTGATGGCTCAAACATTGGATTTAAGTAATCACTTGTATGCCAACACCTTCTGCTACTACACACCAATCCCTTGTCGTGACAGGAGTATAAGAAGTTGACCTTAAAACCTGACTGTCCAGCAGATGTGTGGGTATATCTGGCGTGTACACTGTTTTTTCTGGGCCTGTACAGAGAGGCTGAAGATGCTGCCTCCAAAGGTAAAGTCCACTTTTACATTCAGTTACCATCATTTTGGCTTAATTGTTCACTTATACATATTTTATTTTGTCTAATTTTCTTTGAAGCTCCAACATGTGCCCTCCAGAATCGCCTACTTTTTCACCTAGCACATAAGGTTGGAAAAATGCTGTCTCTCACTCCATTGCCTGTGTATGTCTCTAACTCATGCCTCTAAAAGTAATTCGGCAAAGTTCACAGCAGGCGAGATGCCTTTTCTATGTGTCGTAGTTCAACGACGAGAAGAAGCTAATGGGGTTCCATCAGAACCTGGAGGATGTTACTGAGGATCAGCTTAGCCTGGCCTCCATCCACTACATGCGCTCCCACTACCAGGAGGCCATTGACATCTACAAGCGGATCCTCCTGCAAAACAGGTACCGCAACCAGACGTCTGATCATTTTGACACTGAAATTAGGGACAGGCCCTACAGGCCTGTTTGCTACACGGCTGCTTGGTAAGCACCAGCACTTGCTATTCTAGTTAGTTATTAGTGGGTAGTAGTATAGTTAGTTAGTGATGGAACATCGCAAACTCAAATGGGGGAGCACTGTTTTTAACTCATACAAAAAAAATTCCCCTTTACCTTATACTGAACTAACTGCCAGGTTACAAATATCTATCTTTGGATGGTTTAAATGATAACCTGCAACCGGCCAACAACATTTTTTCATGGCATTTTGCTCTCACATGTTTGGTTGTACAGAAAGCCAGATTGGCTTGCACCTAAAATTCCGGAGCTGAATATTAGTAATGCTAAATTGTCTCTGTGTTCCAGAGACTTTCTGCCTTTGAATGTGTATGTGGCGCTGTGCTACTACAAGCTGGACTACTATGATGTGTCCCAGGAAGTACTAGCTGTGTACCTGCAGAGTATTCCGGAGTCCACCATTGCTCTCAACCTCAAAGCCTGCAACCACTTCAGGCTCTACAACGGCAAGGCAGCCGAGGTAAACAGTAGCTCATTAGAAGTAGGGCAGTTTGGTCATTAAAAATGGTATCATAGCGAGTAGTGGGGGAAACAGGCTCAACTGGCTCTGGACCAGTTTTCAGGAGCGACAGCGTTATCTAGTTTACACTACTGTTTTGTCCTGATATTGTGGTGTATTTCATGTCCTCTGGAAGGCTCCTGATGTGTTGGAGGTTCTAAGTCACAATCCATTCTCTCCCTTTGTTGCTTCCTCCCAGGCAGAGTTGAAAAACCTAATAGATATCTCGTCCTGCTCCTTTGAGTTTGCTAAGGAGCTTATCCGACATAACCTGGTAAGCCTCTCTCTCTCTCTCTCTCTCTCTCTCTCTCTCTCTCTCTCTCTCTCTCTCTCTCTCTCGCTTTCTCTAGTGACCCACAAGTTCTGCCCATACTTATGTTATGTGTGTTTTTCTGTGTCTGTGCGTGCGCACTCGTACCAAAGGTGGTGTTCCGTGGTGGGGAGGGGGCCTTGCAGGTGCTGCCTCCCTTGATCGATGTGATCTCTGAGGCAAGACTGAACCTGGTCATCTACTACCTTAGACAAGGTAGAACCACGCCCGCCATCGTCACTGGGCTCAGTCATCAGTGTGTTTTTGTTTTTAAGTAATTCAGCACATTACAATGTTTAAACTCAAACTGGATTTACATTTCCAGATGACGTTCAAGAGGCTTACAACCTTATTAAAGATTTGGAGCCAACCACACCACAGGTAAATATAGTACTTGTAATATTTTACCCCCTCTCCTCCTGCCATTTAGAGTGAAAATGTAAATTGTAGTTTACACTGGAATCATTTTGTGTGGTTTATTTTGATGTCTCTTTCTCAGGAATACATATTGAAAGGAGTAGTAAATGCAGCATTGGGCCAAGATATTGGATCAGTAAGTAAATATTCCTGTCCAAAAAAACATTTATGGATACCAGACATAATTAAGATTTCACAGTCTTTTCTGTGTTTTTCACTTTTAGAGAGACCACCTGAAGATTGCGCAACAGTTTTTCCAGTTGGTTGGTGGTTCAGCCAGCGAGTGTGGTAAGACTTTTTTTTTTGGGGTCGTTTAAGAACTGTCATCGTACTGTATCATACAGTACTGAACAGTATCTTTTGTCGGAATAACTGAGTTAAGGATGTTTGTGTGCGTGCCATTTGTGTGTGGTCCGTCTGGTATATATGTTTACATATTGTGAACGTGTAATGGGTTCCATTGTGTTATTCTTTCAGACACTATTCCAGGCCGACAATGCATGGCCTCGTGCTTCTTCTTGCTGAGGCAGTTTGAGGATGTGCTCATCTATCTCAACTCCGTTAAGGTTGGCCTTTTTTCCCATCGCAACTGTACAGAACGATACATGCTGTTGAAGGTGGAATTGGTATTACTTAGTTATTTCTTTATAAAATTGAAATGAAATAGGCTCCCATGCACAAGTGTTGCTTGATTTGTATGTGTGTTTTGATCTGCTTTGATTGTTTCCCCCAGGAACAGGTGTACATGTGCTCTTTTTGTGGATGTGTGTGCAGAATTTTGATATGTCAGAGACAATCACTACATGCATGTTTACATGTATCTCTTATTTTCTCTTTTTCTTTTTTGTAGAGCTATTTTTACAACGACGATACCTTCAATTTTAACTATGCTCAGGCAAAATCAGCCCTCTGCAATTACAAAGAAGCAGAAGAGGTACTACAATTAAAGTTTGAATTTATATCTTGCAGTTAAAGTGTGTGTGTGTGTGTGTGTGTGTGTGTGTGTGTGTGTGTGTGTGTGTGTGTGTGCGTGCGTGTGCGTGTGCGTGCGCGTGCGCGTGCGTGCGTGTGTGTGTGTGTGTGTATATGTATATATATTATAGAGGTGTTGCTAGATTGTGTTATGTTCATATCTGTGTGAAAATGATAGCAACAATAAAAGTAAACAATTGGGATCCTCACTTGTTAATAATGTTGAAGTGTTTGATAGCATTTGTATAGCTAGAGTTTGATTAAATTACATGGAAATGTTTTCTACAGACTGTTGCCAGTCTTTGTAATTATATCAAAAGCTTATTTCATCCTGTTTAGCAGACTGCTCTTAACATGTATGTTGTCTGTCTGTTGGTGTCAGGTGTTTCAGCTGATTCAAAGTGAGAAGATAAAGAGTGACTATGTGTATTTGAGCTGGCTGTCACGCTGCTGTATGTATACAACATTAATTGCAGTCGACATTTTGGACACTGAGACTAGAATAGTCAGTAATTTATGGGCTTTCATTTTGTTTTCCAGACATAATGAACCAGAAAGGGCACCTAGCCTGGGAGATGTATCTGAAAATGGGCACGTCTTCAGATTCCTTCAGTCTGCTCCAGCTTATTGCCAACGACTGCTATAAGGTAATGATTTCATTGCTGTATGACATGGTTACCTGGACCATTATTTTCACTGCTTAGTGGTCATCTCACTTGTCATGTGTGAATTGATTGCTTCCTATTTCCACAATGAAGTCATCTATTCAAACAAAAATGATTCCTTTTGTAATACAACCACCTAAACAATGATGCATTGTATTCTTACCCAATTCCTCTTTATGATCTTGCAGATGGGGCAGTTCTACTATGCAGCCAAAGCGTTTGATGCTCTTGAAAAATTGGATCCAGGATCCAACTATTGGGAGGGCAAGAGAGGAGCCTGTGTTGGAATTTTCCAGCTCATTCTGGCTGGGAGGGAGCCCAAGTATGTTTATATCAGTGTTTGTTTAAGGTTGTTTACTTTATATAGGGACAATATAATAGTAATAGCATTATTGTACCAAATGTACTAGTTAATATCTGTTTACACGTAATGTCTAAAAAATAAGTCATTTGTGCCTACGTTTTGCAAGTCTTGACCAAATTGTAACTGTTGCCTAGGGAGACCTTGAAGGAAGTGTTGCCCCTGCTGCGAAGCACAGGAAACCCCCAGGTGGAATACATCATTCGAATTCTGAGGAAGTGGGCCAAAGACAACAGAGTTCCTCTATGAAAACACTGCAGGCTCTATCACATGTGACTGCCAGGCTTGCCCAAGGATTTAATGTACTGATATTAAAAGTCAACCTGTCAACACAAGGCACTAAAAGTATCCATTGTTCTGTATATATTGTCTGCCACATTAGGCTATACTAAAGGTATACCATTGTTTTAATCATGTTTAATCATCTGTGGTCTAGCCTAAGTTTATTTTCTGCCAACATTTATTTGGAAACTGTTTTTATCGCATTGAAATTATGAAAGTATATTTGTACTGAAAACAACATGAATGAGAACCATTAAATGTTATTCTTTTATAATTGTCCATTTGGTCTGAAGATATTTATCAGCTTTGAATGTTTTGATGGCTAGGCTGCAGAAAAGCCCAATCAACAGGTGGTCATCAATGTTGATGATAACTAGTCATTAATGTTAGACTGGGAAACAACTATTTTTTCAGGCTTGTTTGGCTTCATTTATATTTTATGTGCCACTGCTAACAAGTGCACAATTCAGCATTTTGACTCCTTAACACAGGAAACATACAGAAACGAACTTAAATACACCATATTTTAACTGATTCTATCTTCTGTTTGTGTTCAATAATTGTAGTATGGTATGATTTGGTTGGTTATTATTTCTATGATCCTACAATAGATACATTTCTAAAGGTGTTACATTTATTAGCATCACATCATTGTTTTCTTATAGCCTATTAGAGGCGGGGTTAGTAATTGGGCAGATGGTGATTGGACCATCGGAACCCCCTGGTGCTCCCTGCTTCCGTTTTGGCTGCACGCGCAGGCCCAGTGACCTCTCAGTGAGGCTCTCACTGATATTTTATTTACTCCCGAAATCCAAGATGGCTCCTTCGAATGTCTCGGTCCCATAGCAATTGAGGACGCAAGTAGCTACTGAAAAACAACTTTTCCCCGACTATCACATCCCTTGAATTTAAATTCATATGGTGCAGAACACCACCTTAGACCATACTAGGCACCGATCTGCCTTTGCACACTCACGGAATCCCCTTCAATTCGCCAATTAGGAATAGTTTCGCGAAGTAGCTCGCGCTGTCGCTGTCTGTCCGGAGCGAGGTTCAGGCAGGCAGCTCATCCAAATGGCCGAACCGAGAAAAGTACAATTTGTCACCCTCTCGGCCTTCGCTGCTGGATCAGCAAACGAGTATAGGAAACGCAGGTTGGAGAATGAGGCCGACATCAACTTGGATGGCGATGAGGAGGTCGAAACGACAGCGACCGGGGCAGTAGGTGGTGGTGGTCTTTTTGCCAAAAGTGACGACGGGGACCAGGCTGAAGCAAAGAAGATCAACGTTACTGTGCGATTAAACCTTTCTCTGTCCGAGCCCAGCGATCAGACGTCTGCCGAGTTTAATTACAGCGAACTCATCCATAACCTTCAGGTATCGTATGATTCTCGATATTAGGGCCAGGGAAGACAGGGGTGTACAGTTAATTATATTGCAAGGAAGTGGGAACATGTCATTGCTGAGTAATGCACCTTGTCCTTCCATGGACTAGCGTGGGGGCAATTACCATTCATGGACTTGACACAAAAGAGAGCTGACCAACCATTCATTTAGTCGTCCATACCACCCAGTCGGCCAAGCAGCAACTTTTCACCACACTTAACGATTACACTTGTACTAATGTATTTTAGCACATGCCCTGATAAAGCTTGTGTGTTGCGAGTAACCTGTTTCCTTTTTAGTTATTTGCAAGGCAACAGTAATCAATCATAGTCATGAACGCACTTGAAAAGGCCACATGCAGTTTAGCCTGCTGACTCTGGGTGACAGGATAAACAGTGCTGATAGAAGTACCAGGATGTAGCTTGGAGTTATGCAAATGTCATTAAGACATGATTGTAGTGCCTATGTATCTCCAGAGTGATAATAAGTACTAGTGCTTGAGCTTAAATGGTTTTGACACTTAAACCTTTATACATATATATATATATATATATATATATATATATATATATATATATATATATATATATATATATATATATATATATATACATATATATATATATATATATATATATATATATATATATATATGTATATGTATATGTATGTATGTGTGTGTGTGTATAAGCTACTTTTTAAGGCCACACATAATAAGGGTGTATGATTCAAGGTGCTTTGCCATTATTTGCTAACATGTGAAGTAATATGTAAAATCAGGCAATGTTTATTTTGATTAAAAAATCGGAATTTTTAACACCTTAACCTTCATTCCAGGCAAAGAAGACTCCTCCAAGTGTTGCACTGGCAATTGATCCTAATGACCCATTCAACGACGATGAGAGAGAGAGACTACAAATGGAGGCGTTGGCTAAAAAGTTTGAAAGCAAATACGTAAGCTGCTTTTTCCCCATCTGGTTTTAACTTAATTTGCACCTCTCCAAATACAGACAAAGTCTACTCCATAGCTAAACAAATGTTTTAATGCGTTGCATACCTCTTTCTTGGGGGGGAATCCAGGCTAACCCTGGTAAGAAGAGGAAAGACAGAATGCAGGACCTGATTGACATTGGTTTTGGCTATGACGAAACTGACCCCTTCATCGACAACTCCGAAGCAGTGGGTGTTCTTTCATTAGCCATCAGCCAGAGGCATTTTAAATATCCCTATAATGCCATACGCAATGTTATTTTGGCATCATGATTTTGTGTTGTAATCCATATCCTTCATCCCTGTGTGGTGTTATGATACATTTTACATTGTATTTATGTATATTATAAGTACCGATACTTCCTATTGCCATATTCCCATGTGGAATGACTGCCATGTTCTAACAGTATGATGAGCTGGTCCCTGCTTCTTTGACCACCAAGCTGGGAGGCTTTTACATCAACACTGGCACACTGCAGTTCAGAGCAGCCTCCGAGTCAGAGGGCGAGGACAAAGAGGGCACACCCAGGGTGAGACAGCCAAGCCCAAGATTTCATAAAAAACTGTCTGACTTTAATAAGACGCCTAATATATTGTTTTGTGTATTTTTGGGGTTGTTGAGTGAATAGAAATTAGATTGGTGTTTGTATTTTCCCCACTGCAGCAGAAACTGAATGATGCTGGGGAACAGGTGATCAAGAGGCGAAAGAGGAAAGAAGGGAACAATCTGGAAGAGAAGAAACCGAGGAAAAACAGAGTGCCCAAACAAGGGTGAGATGGAAGAAGAAAACTTATATTGATGCTTTCCCCCCTGACTCAAAATGTATTCAGGAATCATTTCGAAATAATATATATATATATATATATATGTATATATAAATAATGTATTTTTTAATAAGCAAGCAATGCTTCATTTCCTGTAACAGTAACTAGTGTTGAATTCATGTCTCTTGCTCTTTATCAAAATGCATGTCACATCTTTTAACCATCCTATATCTTCCATGATGTAGTGGTTCTCGCTGGGAATGGCTCTTGGGCACAGTAGCAGGCGCACCGCCCTTAACAAAGACTCCATTAGACACGCTCTGATAGGCTGATCACTCCACTGCCATTAATACACCCATTCCAAAGACCAGCCAATAATAGCATGGTTATTAAGAGGCCTGCATTGTCCCTCTGTTAGTAGAAATATATGATGCATATTGTCCAGCAAAAGGGAACGCAGCAGAACCATTGATGACGCATTTTGTCCTGCTTGACATTTCTTGTCTTCCTGTTGCAGGGGCTCCTCTCTCAACCTCCACCGACCGGAGAAGAAGAAACGGAAGAAGCTGATGAAGGACTCTCTGTGCCTGGCGGCCATGCTCCGCCGCTTCACCCGGGAGAAGGAGGAGATGCGCAAGTTGAACCCTGGCACGGTGCCCCCCGGGGTGGCCAAACCCCTGCATGCTGACAACATGCTGCCTAACACCCACCTGAACGTAAACGCTGCCAACGACATCTCCCTGGCTGAGCTGAACGCCGCCGAACCCGCCATGATGACACTGCTGGGCTCGGCCAATGAGAGAGAGCTGCAGGATCTCCTGGGCGACCTCGACTTTAGCCTTCTGGAACCCTCTACCCATGTGTCGGCTAATGCCAGGGAGAACGGCCTGCTGGGAGTTGGAGTGCCGGCCTCTAAGGCTGGAGGTGGCGCGATGGGGAGGGGGCTCGGTACTTCAGGGGGGCTTTTATCCCCGCCTCCACTACCAAACGGGTTGCCTCCGCCTCTTATCAAGCGCATTGAAGACCTCCGGGCAGTGAGTTGGCTTCACACTATAGATTTTCTCTGTTTTGTTTGACTAGAATCTGTTGTGTAATCCACCTACAGAAGCTGCTGGAGACATCTTTTTAAAAGCTATGCTAATTCTGCAGGAATGGTTTAATCATGTAAAACTGTACACATTGTTGCCAAAAACGCAAAGCTAGTTCAGGAGAGCGTAATGGAAAAAGCAAAGCGGCAAAAGCAAGAAGAGAAAAGGCTGGCCTCTTAGGATTGAAAAGCAGAACGAGAAGATTGAAAAAACAAAATGAAGGATGTCTGCTCCGGCTGAAACACAGGACGTTGTTGTGTAGCATGTGTGTGTATGTGTCGATCTCGAGTGTTAGCGTGGAGCTCTGCTAGCGTGCTGACTCAACCTGTTTTTTCCCCCACAGGCCTCGCGTCAGTTTGATCAAGAGGGCAGGAAGAAATTCTTCACCCTGGATATGAATAACATCTTACTGGAGTGAGTGTGACATCCTGTAAATCGTTGTCGGTCTAATTCGCTCTCCTCTTCTCATCTCAACCTTTGAAGTCATGCTTTATCATATCCGGGCCGTGCTGCTGATCACTGATCATCAGATGTGTGTCCCACACACAAATGGCTACTTGGTCTCTTCGTACTTCCGTGTCGTCATCACCGGTCCTTTCTCGCCATCCTCCGTTCGTGTACCTTAACCGCTCCCCCCTCTCTTGTGTCAGTATTGAGCTGCAGGTGCAGGAGCAGCCGGTGGCGCTGCGATCTGAGATCTACTCCCACCTGGAGGCCTTTGTGCCCTGCAACAAGGAGGCCCTGCTCAAGCGCCTCAAGAAGCTCAGCCTTAACATCCAGGTGAGTCAGCCATGGCCGGGTACGCCGTCAGGAAGGTTTTTGAAAACACACACACGCCGGTGTGAACATCAACACTGCTGTCTCCAGATACCATGCCCCGTAACGGCACTGCTTTGAATCCTGGTCCATGGCATAGACAGATTTCGATCATTAAAGAATGGCATTCTGGTCAAAAAATATGTTAACGTAAACACACGATTTTGTTTCATTTAAATTAACATGACACAGTACGTGGTTAAATAACCTAGTCAAATTCCATCACCAAGATAAAGAGTGACTCATCACTAACGGACAAGAAAGAGTACACTCTCTCCATGCAAGAGCCTTCAAAACCACTAAGTGCTGAAGTATTAAGACGTAATATTCCTGTTTCTGAAAGAAAATTGAAACACTCCTCGCCCTCAAACGCTGCATCCAGTTTCTCCCCGTTCCTAGTTTTCCCTTCGCTAGCGTTATCCATTTGACTCAACACCCACCTTTCTGCTTTGAATCGCCAGCGTTCGGGCGTCCTGTGGGCGGCACAGAGACAATGCGCGGTGCAGCTCTGAGTGAGCCACGTAAAGGTCTTTAGTCGGGCACCAGCAGAGTGTTCATTGTGTACACACACACCTCATCACCATACGCTCTCTCTCCCCCTCCCCCCCCCCTCCTCCTGTCTCTCTCTCTCTCTCTCTCTCTCTCTCTCTCTCTCTCTCTCTCTCTTTTCCTCTCTCTCTCCGGCCGCTCTTTGCCAGGACGACCGCTTGAGGACACCGCTGCTCAAGTTGAAGCTGGCCGTGTGCAGTGTGATGCCCGAGCAGATCCAGAGATACAACATGGACTGCATTGCCAAGGCTGCCAAGTAGGAACACCTCCCCCGTCTTAGTTAGGACCGTGCACTCCTCAGAGGCTCGGTGTCAAGGTGACAAGTGGGATTTGGTTACCAGCCGGGGGACAGTCATTTCAAGCTGTGTGTGTGTGTGTGTGTGTGTGTGTGTGTGTGTGTGTGTGTGTGTGTGTGTGTGTGTGTGTGTGTGTGTGTGTGTGTGTGTGTGTGTGTGTGTGTGTGTGTGTGTGTGTGTTCTCCAGGCAGCAGTCTGGGGAAGGAGAGAACAACGGTTCAGAGGAGGAGGACGAGGAGAAGCCAGGGAAACGGGTAATGGGTCCAAGGAAGAAGTTTATCTGGGATGACAAACTCAGGTAGATATTGCCTTTGAACGGCACACTTTACCCCCTTATCAAATAATAAACACACCTCTAACCGTGATTTAGACAGATGTAACAAAGCGACCACATCTGCTAAACATACTGTGTGCTTGTGCGCGTGCGCGTGTGCGTGTGTGTGTGTGTGTGTGCGCAGGAGCCTCCTGTGTACCCTGGTGCGGGTGAAGCTGAGCTGCTACGAGCTGGAGTCCCAGTGCTCCCTGTCGGTGGAGGACTACCTCAAGGCTTTTATGGAGAATGAGGTCAAGCCACTCTGGCCCAAGGGCTGGATGCAGGCCAGGTCAGACTGATACCCCATGACCCCGTCACTGTCATTGGCCACGTTTAAATGGCAAAGAGTGTGGACTGGGTGCGGGTTTCATCCTCTTTTTTATTTGCTTTCTGTGTTCCCCTCAGGATGCTGTTCAAGGAGAGTCGTGCAGTACACAGTCATCTCACTGGCAACCTGTAAGTTTAGTCCAGGCCTCCCCTGAGCGAACAATAGCAATATACAATGTCAAATCTCATGACGTAGCTGAATTATCAAATTTACTGACACAGGAGAGGCTCACCACAACTTCAAAATCATCAATTGGTGTAGTGGAAAAATAAACAACGAAAAAAGAGAATTGGAGCAAATTGCATGAGAGAATTGACAAGTACATCAAAAATACAGACCATTTTTTCTTCTTTTTTTTTTTTCAGGGTCAAGAAAAGAATGGTTCCAGGCCCTAAGGCGAAAGCTAAGGTAAGTGACATGGCAAACACATTTCCCCCAGAAATATAATTTGGTTTTGTTTCATGTCCCGAATAGTAGTATGGCACTTGTGTTAATGTCACGTCTCAAGTGTCCTGCAACCCTTCTCTTTTTTTCAGGAGGGCCCCTGGATCCAGCGCCCGCCTCTGCCTGTTGCCACGTCTTCATCATTGCCTCTGTCTCTGGCCGCCAACCGCCTGCCTCTCTCCTCCTCCCCCTCAGAGCCCATCTGCCTGTCAGACTCTCTGGACGAGGACCTGATGGCGCCCTCCCTGGACTCCATCTCCCACGCCCTGGCGCTGCTCAGCAACGCCAGCAAGGGCTTGCCCGGCCTGGCGCCCGGCGACAGCCCCCTTTCCCCCCCGCCCCTCCAGATGCCCACCTCCTCCCCTCCCTCCGTCACCCCCCACTACCCCTCCCCGCTGGCCACCACCTCCAGCTCGCAACATTCTCTGTCCAAGATGGAGAGCGCCCCGCTGTCCGGCCACATGACCATGACGTCTACCTCGCTCTGCTCCACCTCCTCCTCCATGGCCCGCCTGCATGCGGCGGGGGGCCAGGGGCTCACCGGCAGGGGGGGCGTCGATGCTTTCGGGACACTCAAGGCGGCCGGCGCCATGGGCCAGAACCAGAGACACGTTACCATGGCTACGGCTGCTTACAGGGCGGGCGTTACTGGCGGAGGCAGTAAGCTTCCCCCGGTGCCCTCCCCCTCTCCTCCCAAGCCGCGTCCCCCTCCCACCGCCTCCCCTCTGCTGCCCCCGCACCAGAAGGGCTTTGCCGGCCCAGCAGGGGCGGGCATGTCGGTCGGTCTGCAAGGACTTGGCAAGAGCAGTGCCAAAGCTAGCAGCGGCGCTAGCGTCAGCAGCAGCAACGGCGGCGTGAGCGCCAAGCCCCCCTCCTCGTCTCCCCAGCCCCGCAACGCCAACTCTTACCCCGGCCCCCAGGGCTTCTGCGGCCCCTCCTCCATGGTGGCCGCCGTGGCCCCCTCCCCCGCCAAGGCCCAGCAGACCCAGCACCAGTCCAACTTCATCACCCCCATGCAGGCCACGCTCACCAAGTCCTCCCACAGCAACAACCCCCCCATCATCAAGCTCACGCCCCGGCCGCCGGCCCCGACGCCGCCACCCTCCTCCTCCCCCTCCCCTTCCTCCTCTCCATCCCACCCACTCTCCCACCCCCAGATGATCGCCGGCCAGCACCAGTACTCGCCCAAGGCCCCGGGCTTCCGGCCCCCCTTCAGCGTGCAGGGCGGTGGGGGGGTGGCAGCGAAGCTGGCCCAGGGCAGCTACAGCTTCGCCGGCAACCACAAGTCTCTCTCAGTCAGCAGCAGCAGCACTAATAACATCAGCTCCATGTCATTGGGCTCTGGTCGCCAAGACAACAGCCCGTCGCCCTCAGCCACTCACGGCCAGAGGCAGCGGGCCGTGGGCGGAGCCAGCCAGGGGGCCAAGGCGGTCTGCAGTCGGGCGTCTTCAGGAGCCCTGGTCAACCCCCCCACCACCTCACATCTGTCCCAGGTGAGACAACCAACCACGGGCTAACCCGTGCAGAGGCTGGGTCAATGAAGGAGCAGGCTCCAGCGACTGGAAACGCAGGCCTTTTTCAGTATTTGTCCCTCCTCTTTTCCCAGGTGTCGGCTGGCAGTCCTCTCCTGGGCAGCCCCCCCTCTCTGCCGCTGGGTTTCGGGATGCTGGGGGGTCTGGTGCCCGTCTCACTGCCCTTCCAGTTCCCATCGCTGCTCAACTTCAACCCTCCAGGAACGCCAGGGGCCAGCGGCATGGGTACAGCCCCAAGCACCAACTCAGGATATGCCCTAGCACAGAGCGACTTAATGGGTGAGTAGGGCAGGGAATCGCCAGACCAAGGCATCACAGTTGTACTTCTTGGAGTTTCTGATTCCCATGCCTATTGTTCTTCCTGTACCCAGCGTAGCACCTGTATTATACAAATGTGTAGTTTGACGTAGAATCTTATCAATTTAACTAAGCAGCTACATGTCAATGATTATTTGATTGACAGCATGACCCTCTCATGTAATTTCCCTAGTCCTCCTGTCTGAGTACTAGAAACATAATTTTGCGTGCCTGTTATGAACCATTGTGAAGAGTAACAAGTACAGAGCATTTAGTTTTACCGAAATATTGAATATCTTTTTCAAAATGAATTTAAAGCTCCAGTGGTCAAGTTTTTTTTTTTTTAGACAAATAAAATGAATGAATCACTACATCCCTGTAGCTATCGACACATGAAATGTTCAGAGAAAAAAATGCACTCCTCATCACTGTCCCAGACCTTGTCGTCTCAAAATTCTCACCAAACTAACCTATCTGGAGGGAGGGAAACAAGACAGTATATATACTTGTCTGACAATCACCTCGCTTTCACAGATTTGTTTTCTTCCACTCATCAAGTGAAGCAGCTAGATCGTACTAGTGAGCTCATTAACCGCAATGGCAGAGCAATTTCCACTTGCACCGCTGCCATATTATTATGATTAGAATAAAACTGAGCTAGAGAAAAGACCAGAGTTAATATTAGTGTAGCTTATCTAACTAGTTGACAATCTAGCTGTTAATAATAACACAGACGCGTTAGTTTATTACAGACGTCTGGTTAGGAGGTACCTACAGAGATTACAATAATTTCGCTATTGTATTGATTTTAAACATGCTTACAGCGCAGAAGGTTTTTTTTCCCCAATTGTGTTTCCGTTGGAAATATACAATGTTAAGTTACCTTTTCTGAATGTCTCGGATCATTTAGTCCGATTTGGGTTGTTCAAACTGAGCGTGCTGTACCTAGCAACAAGCAGGGGAGAGGAGAAAGAAATACTGGACCGGGCTTTATTTTTAAATGTACTTTTCTGGGAAAGGTTGACTACTGTAGATTCAAAAGATGCTTATATTGGGTTATTGAAAACAAGATTTAAGTTTGTATTTAATAATTTATTTAAATGGAATACTTTAATTCAGAATTGAATTATTTCTCTTCAGTAGTGAGACTCATCTGAAATGGGCTATTCATTTCCGATTTGGACAACAAAAATTCAGATAATAAACTCTGTTCTTCAAAGTACAGTTATACATTTCCAATACGCCTCATACGTAAGCATTCAGCCGTAGATAAACAAGCATTGCTATTTGCTTTTTAACTGTAGTACGCTAGCCAGGTGAGAAAATTGCTCTATCTCAAGGAATAATAAAAAACAAGTTAGGCTATTCAAATTCGAGAAACGTCACTAAAGTTCCACACACAAAGAAAGTAGATGTTCCATTGCTGCTCAGCTCATGTGGTTTCCCATTCTCCTCAAAGACGGGTTCAAAATATTCATTTGTGCAGTGGATCAGTGTCGTGTTTTTCCTCCCTGGAAAAATTGAAATGTGTGTCTAAAAACTACGAATATTTGACATTCAAACTAAATCTTTTGAAATTAGTCTGAAAAGGGAACATAAAAAGCACTGTCAGATAAGTTACAATATGTATTAGTTGAATAAATGACTGCTGTATTAAAGTTTTCTTTTTATTATTAACTTTTGATTTGGTTTCAGATTGATTTAGTGTGGCACTTTTTAAATTGTATTTTGGACTTCAAATATTCAGTATTCTGCGACTTAAAACTCGGTCTCTATAACAGCAGCACGTCCAACTATTCTCCAGTCCTCTCAGTGTAACCCTCCTGCACAGTGTCCTTTTTCTCCTCCTTCTCTCCTTCCTTCATGTTTTGGTTTTCTCCATCCCCGTCGGTCTACCTCCTCTCCCTGTATGTTTGCCTCACATTTTACTCATGGTTTCATCTGTTTTTCTGTCTCTTCTTTTCACTCACCCGTTTTGTCCGACCCCACTCCCACTCATCTCCCCATCCTTTCATCTCTCCTCAGATCTGTATAAGAGTCTCCAGTCAGGGTCACAGGCTGCTCTACCTCCTCACTTGCAGCTTGCTTTCTCAGGTAAAAATGGGCTCCACTCCCCCTCCCGCCCTTTCCCTCCATCTGTCTTGATGGTGTGTACTGTGTCATGTTGACCTAGTCATTGTTACTAGGCTGTGCCGTCTGTTATCGCTACCTGTTTGGCTTGCCTCCAAATGTTGGGCACAACGTCGCACAATAGACGCATGCTTTAAGTAATTTAAAGATGAAACATTTTGCTTTTTATGGTGTCAAATTGTTCCTTCTGTTCCAAAGTAGATGCGAACCAAAGCCAGGGCGGAGACATGAAAAGGAAGTCCCATTAACCAATAAGAGGATGATGCTCCGGAACATCACAGCTTCCTGGAGATCATCCAATAGGAGTCTAGAATCTCTTTCTTGATGAACTATTGGAATTATGTAATTGATTTTATAACAGTCATACAGGGAGTTGAAGACCTCCCTAATCCTTGACTTGGACCTGAAGAATACAATTTCCCTAACTATGATAATTAATTTTTTAATATTTGTATCTGTGTTTTATTTTCTGGCTATGGACAATTTGTTGGGTTGAATGGTGAACTTTTATTTTGTTTTGTGTCTTGTTTTTGTCAATATGTTTACATGACCGACCTTGATCACTGTGGAATGAGAATGAGAGGGAGGTACAGGAGAGAGTAATGCTAAGTAATATAATTTGTATTTAAGCCTTGTAAAATACTGCAGTAAAAAGCTGATTAAATGTATGTTTATTTTTTGTTGTCTCCCACTGTCTGAGACAGTGGTAGTTTCCTATGTGGGTATGTGTCCATAGATTTTCTTACTGTTGGCAGTCACCTCTGAACCCACTAACGACTGTTAAAAAGTTGTAGCTCATGTTAATATTAAATTATTTGTGAAATACACAGGGACAAAAAAATGTTTGTGTGCGAGTTGATATGAATGTGTTTGTATGTATATATATATATATATATATATATATATATATATATATATAGGATACTGTATTTTCTTTCCAGGTGTGCTATGTGTGAGTGAGAAAGCATATCCCCTTCTCAGTGTGTGTGTTCCCCTCTCTTACGAAGTGTGTCTTTGGTGCTGTTAATCACACTGGACCTTCTGGAAAAAAGACTTGAATTAACATAAATGTTAGGGTCCTCTTTTGAAGAGAGGTGTGTGTCGTGAGAGAGGGGGTGAGATTGTACTTGAATTTTTTTTTAATTTCAAATTGTATTTTATTTCTCAGCTTAACTATAAACGACTCAAAACTCGATATAACACAACGCCTTAGTTCGTAAGTTTTAAAATAACTATGCAGGACTATAAATGCTCAATGCAAAAGTGCAAGTTGTCGCTTTGCTTTCAACCTCTACTCGACTGTCAGTGGATTTCTGGGAGTTGTGAATATTTGTCTATGTATGTTTGTTGAGATTCTCTTTCTTACTCTTAATACTGTCCCCTGCTAAATACCTCTGTACAATTGTTCTTCCTTACTCCCCTTTCTTCCAACCATGTATTTTCTCCTACTACATCTCCTACTAGGCCCCTGTCTAGCCATCATGTTTGTCTGATTGACCGATAGCATCAAGAATGGCACCAAAGAAGAGTTCTTAAGCTAAATGAGATGGGGTGTATTGGTCAGTTTGTGTGTGGATGTGTGTATTCTGACATTCTCCCCCAAAACGTACTCCATGAGTGTTCAACTATGTCTGTGATCTACAGAATGTCATTGTGAAAAGATCTCTTTTTGTTTTGTGACTGGAGCACGGGGAGGGAACTAGTATGTGCTTTTGGAAGATTTGGGGGCAAAACAAATTACATTTCATAGTAACTGGTTAATTTGGTCTTTTGTAGATTATTTTTGTGTCATTTTATGAAATAAAAAAAAGTGGTTTTCAAAAAGACTTGCTTGTTTTAGATTTTATGTCAACGTGGCTTTTGGCAAACAAAAGAATTAGTACAATGAATATGCTTTATTTTCTTTTACAAAAAAAACACTGTCTAGAAATACAAGTATAGAAGAAATAAAATGGGGAAGGGAGTATTTGCAGTTGAATGTCTGGTTGTCAACAGCCAGTCAGATAATAATAAAAACTACTTCATGGATGTTAAAGCTTTTAACCAAATGAAATCACATTCTGCTCCAGACTTAAGAGCAGAAGGCTCCACATCTCATGTAGTTAATAACACTGATTTCTGAACCATACTATATCTACGAGGTTACTATACAGGGGAGAGGTACACGTTGGATATGATGCCAAGCACAGCAGAGTTAAAAGAAAAACGGAGGATACGTCATGTCTTCCTTCTTTTCACCATTTTGCCTGGTTAGGGTTTTATGCATGAGTGGCAGATGCCTTTTTAAAACTCATCTTTGTTTTACACAGTCATACAAACATGTTTT
Source organism: Aplochiton taeniatus (assembly GCA_017639675.1). Taxonomy (NCBI): domain Eukaryota; kingdom Metazoa; phylum Chordata; class Actinopteri; order Galaxiiformes; family Galaxiidae; genus Aplochiton; species Aplochiton taeniatus. Next base: position 16,130,867 of record CM030176.1, read on the forward strand.
AGCCATGTATGCTCTTATTCAGTGTCTAAGGCACTTCAAAAGGAACATATCATTATAGCCAACATTAAAGTCTGTACGTTTCTTTTCCCAAACACAACCATCTTTTGTCAAATAGAGAACATAGATAAACAAAGAAAGTGAACGACTGGAATGTAAGTTAATCCCCAGTTCCAGAGTTGGAGGAAGGTAGTGTTGAGTTATTCAGATGTTTTCTCTTGTGAAAGGCCTTCATGCCTCGGACTGCTAAGTGTGTGACGGGGATCTGGAAGAGTGTGTGTTTAGGGCACTAACACTGATGTGGTGAGAGGATGGCCTTCTAGCTGCGGCCTTCCGTCTGTTGACATGTTTAGAAGTGGAGCGGTCACAATCTCACACCACCCATACGGAAGGCAGGCCATCCATCTTGCGAGGGCTCAGATTGAAGCCTCAGTAACGCGCCCGGTTAAAAGAGCGATGTGCCGTTTCATACCAGTCTTGTGATATTTTCAACATCTATCTACAACACTTCATGTCTATATCCCAGGACAATAAAAACAATATTATTCCAGTTGGTCCAAGAAAAATAAAAAAGTGGGAAACCTTACGGCGGCCTAGTAAGAGCCCTAAAACAATCCAGCTACCCATTCTTTTACATGTCGCAGCAAGGTGCGGATGCAGGGAAACAGCTTTTCACAGTAATACATTTCCCAGTCAATTTTCTTTCCCGTCGAGGCTTTGAAGCACAGATCTTCCTGTTTCCTGTAGTGTTATTTTTGGCCAATATGAACAACAGCACAACAGAAAGAGACTCATGCAGAAATAGCAGCCAGCAAGGCAGTCCATTGGCCAGAAAGACATGTCATGGAATTGTATTTATCTAGAGACAAGGAAGCTTGTGGGGTTGGCGTGGGCTAATGGAATGGATTACATTGTTTTCTATGTAAGGACAACACTCACACACACACACACACACACACACACACACACGGAATCTTCTTGAATCCTGTGTTTTGAGTGAGAATGTGTTCCCATACCTTACATACTTATAGGTGCACACACCCCACATACAATACACACACAGTTCACATATAAAAACGCACTTGTACCTAGCTATACTTTCTTGGTAAGCTGAACACATAACCCTAACCCAAGCCTACGGAGGTGGGTGGGTGGGTGGGGTGGGGGGGTATATGGGGACGACCAAATACATAACCGAGAGACTGGTCAAGCCTCGCAGCTTGCCAGAGCAGACTAGTGTAAGGCAGAGTCTTCTGTATTGCCCCTGCTTTGGGTTAGTCCGGAGGGGGCAGCTCCCTGCGCTGTGGGCCATGATGCCGGGGGAGGGAGGGGGGGGCTGAGGTGCTTCACGCAGCCTGGCGGGATGGTCGGATGGCCAGGCAGGTCGGCAGGTCGATGGCAGCTGGAGCGCCTACTCCAGGTTGGAGGCTTGCGTATCGTTCATGTCGCTGGTCCGGCTGTCGGCGTCGTCGTCAGAGTTGTCCACGGAGGCGCCTTCGATCTGGAGGTTGCGGCGGCCCGAGCGACCGGAGAAGCTGCTGACTGGGCCTCCGCGCCTGGGGGACAGACGAGCACATGGTTACACACGGGGCCGGACACCGGAACACCCTGCACCCCGAGGCCCTTAGGCAGAAACAGGAGCCCGCTACGGAGGTGGAGGTGGGGCTGGAGGACTCACCTGAGGCGGTTCTTGAGGGAGGTCACCTCCCGGGTGAGGCCCTCGCTGGCCTCGGTGGCGTCGTCCAGCTCCCTCTGCAGCTTCCTGCGGGAGGCGTTGGCCCGGGTGGCCTCCTCCTCGGACTCCTCCAGCTGGCGCTTCAGCTGCTTCATGCGAGAGTTGGCCTTCTCCATCTGGTGAGATAGGCAGCAGGGGGTGGGAGGTGGGGGACTTAGCAGTGACTCCACAGCTTATTCATTACCTGTGACGGAAGACCACCCACCTGCTCCTTGTACTGGTCGGCGTGGCGACGCTCGTCCTCCACCTGCAGCAGCACCTCCTTCAGTTTCTTCTCGGTGCGCCGGACAATCTTGTTGGCGGCCGCTCTCTCCCTGGGGAAGTGGACGTAATGTGTCAACAGTATTCTACGCTGACTGGAAGGGCACCAGGACAGGCAGAACCCAGAAGCCGTGTGTTGGGATGTGTTTTCCATGGGTAGCGCATACACTGAGCTAAAGGGGCATAGAATAATCACCCTATCACCCTGCAACGTTCACTTCAGCTCGGGGTTTTAGGTTAAGGAGGTTTTAACGTCACATCTAGAGTGGACACAGACCGCCGCCACCCCTTACTTGGTCTCCTGCTCCAGCTGCTCCTCCAGTTGGAGGATCTTGGCCTCCAGGGCGGTGATGGCCGCCTTGAACTTGGACTTGACGGCCCCCTCCAGCTCGCCCAGCTTGGCTTTCAGGTCCTTGTTCTGGCGCTCCATCTGCTGCCGTGCGCTCTCGCTCTTCTGGGCCGCGCTGCGCTCGCCGGCCAGCTCCGTGTTCAGTGTCTCCACCTGGGGGACGGGGACGGGGGATGGGGGGGACGGGATGCCCTGTGAGTCTCTGCTTTACAAGACACCCAAACGGTGTAGTTCAGCCGTTTACAAGCATGGTGCTCTTATTTCTGCCTTCTATGCACTTCTGTCCTATCCTCTATTCAAACCCCGCATGGAAACACCGTTGCCCTTCGGTGTGTGCTTTTTATCCGCGTTCGGTTTGATACGGCGGCCCGTTAGGCGTTACCTGCATGGTGGTCTTGCGGAAGCGGTCGTTGAGCAGCTCCGTGTTGCCCTGCTCCTCCTCCAGCTCCTCCTCCAGCTGGGCGATGCGAGCCTCCAGCCTCCTCTTCTCATCCAGCAGGGCAGACCTAGCGTGGAGGCACGGGGGGAACACACCTTAGTCCCCCTTTTCATTTACACTTACGGGGACACACATTCGCTGATATACCAGTAATGAGTAAGTGCTAGTGGGTCAAAGTGATCCACAATGTAGAGGGCAATACGCTGGAGTTCCACAGATCTTCCAGATATTCTCCTGTCATCCTCAATATCCTTTACAGAGCCGAGCCTTGTTGCTTACTTTCCGGAGGCGCTGTTTGAGATTTCGTCCGCCAGCTCGTCCCTTTCCTGCTCCGCGTGCCTGCGGGCCCTCTCAGATGCAGCGTGGTCCTGGACCAACGCCGACACACAAAGAGAGTCAGTAACAACAGAACACTCAACCCAGCAGCCCCTACATTAACCAGTTTAAACTCTGAACTGGTGAGGGGACTATACCTCCTACATTAACCAGTTTAAACTCTGAATTGATGAGGGGACTATACCTTCTACATTAACCAGTTTAAACTCTGAACTGATGAGGGTGCTATACCTTCTACATTAACCAGTTTAAACTCTGAATTGATGAGGGGACTATACCTCCTACATTAACCAGTTTAAACTCTGAACTGATGAGGGGACTATACCTCCTACATTTACCAGTTTAAACTCTGAACTGATGAGGGGACTATACCTCCTACATTAACCAGTTTAAACTCTGAACTGGTGAGGGCGCTATACCTCCTACATTAACCCGTTTGAAGGGACCAGAGTGAACTGTCGAGGGCACTATACCTCCTGTAGCTGTAGGATCTCAGCCTCCAGGCCTTTGAGCTTCTTCTCGTTCTCCTTGGACTGGGCAAAGATTTCGTCCCTGGAGGTCCGAGCCTCCTCCAGTTCCCTCTGGTAGTCCTTCATCTGGGCCTGAATGGAACAGGAGAGATCCCATGTAGTTGGTTTAAACGACATATATTTACTGCAAATGTTAACACAAATCACTTTATATGGCCAGAACAATCTGATTTTAGAAATATGAAAAATCAACAGTATTAGGAGAAGCTGCTATGGTTGATTTGTTACAAGTTCTGGACCAGAAGTGGACTCAAATGGCCAACATACTCAAACTAGAAATGAAAGAAGCCAACAGGCCACAGTGTTGAGTGTGGGCCCTTGTCCTAGTTCCCCACCTGGAGTTTCCTGAGCTGCTTGATGGCCTCGTCCCTTCCCTTGTTGGCTGCTTCAATCTGTCCCTCCAGGTCCTTGAGGTCCATCTCCAGCTTCTTCTTGGCTGCCACAGCCAGGGCCCGCTGCTTCCTCTCGTCCTCCAGCTCCGCCTCCATCTCTCGCACCTGGACACACACGCAGCACAGTCAACGAGCCAATCGAGACGGGCTCTTCGTGATCGTGACTGTACGCTTAAGGACCTCAGTCTAGATTGAAACCGACCAGGTGTAGAATGAGGGCCGGAGGGGGATCCAGGTGAACGGTTTAAACAACACAAAAACACCTCGTTGAGGCTAGGCACGGGGTTTAGAATGAAACCCACCTGCTTGACCAGCGCCCTTTTCTTCTCCTCTCCCTGCTCGTCCTTGGCCTGCAGGTCTCTGTCGAACTGGGCCTTCATGGCCTGCATGTTGACCTCCAGGCGCAGCTTGGCGTCCTCGGTGGCCTGCAGCTCGTCCTCCAGCTCCTCCAGCTGGGTCCTCATCTCCTCCACCTGCTGCTCCAGGGTGCGCTTGGACTTCTCCAGCTCGTGGACCTGGGTGCCGAGATCAGCAGCAGAAAGGGGCGTCAGACAAGTGGTCGGCGTGGCTGTCGCGACGGCTGAGGCAGCCTGGCCGGCGTCCGGCGGCTGACGCCACTTACGCTCTTGCCGACGTCGTCCTTGGAGCTCATCAGGTCCTCCATCTCGGCGCGGAGCTGCTTGTTGAGCCTCTCGTACTCCTCCTTGGCCTCCAGGGCCTCCTCCAGAGCCCGGGCCATGGACAGAGCCTTGGTCTCCTTCTCCCTGGCCTCCGCCTCCGCCCGGTCCCGCTCCTCTGCGTAGCGCGCCGAGACGGTCTTCTCCTCTGCCAGCATCTACAAAGAACAGACCGGCCGAGGTGAGGATATGATCCGGCATTTCATTACGACGACAGTGGAAAAAGCGACTGTGCATGCAAATAACGTTCGGCATGAAGACGCATGAAATGTGAAACGCTCGATCTCAAAGTTGAAGAGTGCCCGTTGAGGGGTACCTGGTCAAACTTCTTCTGCTTCTTCTCCAGGTTGGAGACGATCTGCCTCTGGTGGTCCAGGTCCACCATCAGGTCGTCCAGCTCCTGCTGCAGACGGTTCTTGGTCTTCTCCATCTTCTCGAAGGCCATGGCCTTCTCCTCCAGGCGCTGGCTGGTCAGCTCCATGTCCTTCTGCAGCTTCCTCTTCACCTCCTCCAGGCCCTCCATGGCTCCCACGTCGTCCTCCAGCTTCTTCTTGGTCTCGAACAGCTGTCGGGACAGAGGGAAGCATTACACTGTCAGTGTGAATGAAAGAAAAGGCCTGACACTTTTTGGGTTCTGACGTTTTGAGAGTCCTTTAGATAAATCAAAGCACTGCGTGCAGAACAAACAGGTGACATCGATCCTTCAACGTGAACACCTTGTATGCTGCCTGGCTGCGATTCTTTTCTGCTCGGATGTGCCCTCGACACCCATTCGAGCCTTAGTACGCTCCACACAGTGTGCCCTGACTGACCTGAGCCTGGAGCGCCTGCAGCTGCTTCTCCAGGTTCCTGCGCGCCTCCTCGTCCTCCTCCTGCTGCTCCTGCAAGGTGTTCTTCTCCTCCTCCAGCTGGCGGATGCGGCTGCTCAGGTTCAACTTCTGGCGAGTCTCCTCCTGGAGCAGCTCCTGCACACACACATTCACACATAGAAGGGACGGGTGTTACGGAAAGCTTATGGTGTTACAGCACGTTAAACAGAACATAACACTTGATAGATATCGCACAGTATTAATACCATGTCCCCCGAGGATAAGTGTGACATTTTGTAAGTGTCTTGGTAAATGATGGCCAGTCTTTCACAATTTAGCAAAAAATGAAATCTAAGCAAGACCAAATATCATCTATCAATATATCTAATATTTTGAATATTTCTTAATATAAGATAAATGATCTTCCTAAGAATTGTGGATGTTAGATTATTTTACTTATTTCACGACATACTTATCGAGATCATTTTCTTGTTCTGTTGGCAGAAAATGTTGCTTGTTTGTTTGCGTTAGGGTATTACATTCCATTTGCTATCTCATTTCTTGTGAGGCATTTTTTGCAGTGCAGCTTTTTGGTCCGGTAGCTAACTCACCTGTGTGTCCTGTAGCTGGCTCTCCATGCTGGCAGCATCCTTGGCCAGCTTGATTCCCTTCTTCTCTGCTTCCTCCAGCAGCACAGACACATTGTCCATCTCTGCCTGGAGATGTGCAAGCACAAAAAAGGTCACATCATGAAAGGAAAACATTTGTTGATGGCTAATAATACCGATGGCAGATCTGAATCGCAATGTAAGGCAATCTTAAAGTGCTACAAAAAAGGGAGTGAAAAGCAGAAGGTTTTCCTACATTGTTGTGGTCATTTCAGTACTAATTTCACTAAGAGGATAATCGGGTCAAACCACTTGGTGCCCGTGGGGCTCAGACGGACCTGCAGCTTGTGCGTGCGCTCGGCCAGCTCTCCTTTGACCCTCTCCCCCTCGGTGGCCCGGCTCGTCAGCTCCTGCAGCTGGCCCTCCAGCTTCTTCCTCTTGTACTCCGACTCCACCTTGGCCTGCTGCAGGCTCTTCACCTCGCTGGCCAGCTCCTTGTTGTCGCTCTCCAGGCCTTGCTTGTTCTTCTCCAGGTTGGACTTGAACTGGAGAGGGAGGAGAGAGAGATGAAAATGAAAAGTTGAGTTTCCTAAATTAGGCTGGATTGCATTTGAAGGGGAGACATGGTGAGTGGGGTGGACTTCCGATGAAGGGTAGCTGTAACAAGGCCAAATTAGGATGATTGTAGTTTCTCAGACGACGCCAGCATAACGGTCTGAATAACACACAGAAGTTAATAAAACGGGGATAGACAGACCATTTGTGTGTGTGTGTGTGTGTGTGTGTGTGTGTGTGTGTGTGTGTGTGTGTGTGTGTGTGTGTGTGTGTGTTGGACCCACCCTCTTGGCCTGCTCCAGCTGCTCAGACAGCTCCTCCAGGGCCGTGCCGTGCCTCAGCCTCATCTCCTGGACCTGAGCGTCGTGGTTCTTGGTCTCCTCGTCGATGGCCTTCTTCAGCTCGGCCACCTCCTGTTCTCGCTTGGTCCTGAAAGGTGAGGCGAGGGAAGGTGAGGAGGGAAACCCTTGTCTCCAGGCGGGGGAGCGGTAGGTAAGGTAAGGAGGGAGGCCCTCTACAGGCAGGGGAGCGGTAGATGACCACCTCTGATATGATAGTTTTGGGCAGAAGTATTTCTGACATTTGAGATGACGGCTCATGTAGTTATATAGGCCATTGGTTGGACATTTTCATCCAAAACCATTTAGAAAAATATTTTCTGGCTAAAATACCCTTGGTGGGAATGGAACCCAACTGTAGCAGTAAAAGCCCAAGGCTCTAATAACTGAGTTAAAGAGTCTAGTTGGATGATGACAAATAATGTCAGGTAAAGCTTACCAGACATTGATTTCCTTATTCTAATTGACCCCTTGCATCATTAGCAAGCAATGCAACACAATGCATAGGTGTCACCCTGAATTACTGCGCTGTGTTTGTATTGGAGGCAAAGGTTTGTAAGGCAAGTAAAACATTTTGAATTCTCATACATTTGCTAAGACAAACATATGATGGATAATTTGGGTCCTGTCTTTTAGATCTCCTTTATAGCATTTGTTTTTGGACTACTGGCTAGAAACTTGACCAGGCATTTTAAGGCTGTCTAGAAGTTCTTTGGAGCCAGAGGCGTACCTGAGCTCCTGCTGGGCAGCGGTGGTGTCCAGAGTATCTTCCAGCTCCGTCTTGAGGGCCTCCAGCTCCTCTCCCAGGTCCCTCTTCAGTTTCTCAGCCTTGTTCCTGGACACCTTCTCAGACTCCAGGTCCTCCTGGAGCTCAGACAGCTGGGCCTGCAGCTCCCGCACCTGCTTCAGGGCGTTGTTCTTCTGGGCCACCTCATCGTCACCCCTGAGGCACGCACAAAGCAACACAGGTTTCAAAGTGCACTGTAATCGTGTGGAAAAAGCTGTATGAATGGAAGAAGTTTTGGATTAAGAGGATATTGTTAAAAAAATAAATAATATGAGTAACTAAATCCCGATTTTGGAAAGCAGGATTTGAATACTTAATGGTGTCAAATCACTTTTGCTCACAAGATGGCAGTGTGGCCACCCATTCAGGGTCAATAGAACAGAACATTGTGCAAGTCAACTAGTGTGTGTGTGTGTGTGTGTGTGTGTGTGTGTGTGTGTGTGTGTGTGTGTGTGTGTGTGTGTGAGGAGATCAAGAGGCCATAATAAGATTGCATATATTTGTCGTTGCTGGCGGTCAGGGGAATTAAGACAGCAAAATTCCTGAGGCCTAGCAGAGTCAGCCTACTTAGATCTCTCTGGATTAACAGACTGAAGCACCACTCCCAGGCCAAAGGAACGATTAGACCGATAGGTTAAATTAAAAAGTATAATGATGACGGAATACAATTGTAATAGACACTAATGAGCTGGATCTTATGCAAAATACTGCAGAACCAGACCTTCGGTAATGCAAATCAATAGCCACAGAATTTATATATATCAAGTAGTGTCATGACAATGTATTACTGGTGTGACTCAATCAATTCAAGTGGGCAATTTAGAGACAGGTTTTACAGGCCAGGCTTATGGAAAGCCACTTTCAGCAATTAGGGGAGACGGTGTTCATGCTATGCTGAAATGACTGTAATTGACCGTCATACCAATGACCTCTGCGGGTCTGAGCGACGGTCTCAGCTGCCACTCATTTTAATGGGGGCATAATCAAATGTGACAAAGAACGTGCTCCAGTTCCCTAAATGAGGCTGGAACTATTTGGGTTGATGGAAGTGCCACACCAAGGTGGTGCTTGAACCAAAGTTGAGGATGGCCGGGTCTTTTCTACTTTGATAGTTCACACACTGCTAAAAGAAACGTCTCCTCGTGAAAAACAGGTCTGCGTCCAATTGTCCCAAGCTGTGAAATGATCCACCGTTCAGCTCTTTTTCCCCTTCCTTTGAAATGCCCAGACTTGACGCCTGGATTGGAAACGATATCAGTCACTAACAATCTGCCCCGAATCAAGGGTTGGCCGAGGCCGATATTAAAGGATCTCTAGAGAGGGTGACAGCCAGCATAGCGGCACGCCAGCCCAAAGAGCTGGAGGCACTGAAAGAACATTACGCTGCCCACTGAGCAGCTGGATCGAGGGGCTGCTTTTAAACCGGGAGTTCAAAGCTGACTCACTCTCTCGAGCGGGTGCACCGTGCGTCGGAAGGCTCTTAACGGGCTTTGTGCTATAACGGTGTTCCGTTTCCATGGGGACGGGATATATGTGACGGCGAACAAAGAGGTGAGAGTGTGTGGTTGTTTCTAGGCATGGCTTGGTAATAATGGCAAGAGCATTGGCACCAAGTGGCCTCACTAGTTCATACAAAGTGGTATATCCTGTTTGGGTCATTAGGTGGTGGGTCTGACGGACCTGGCCAGGGCGGCCTGAAGCTCCTCCTCCTTCTTGGCCAGCTGGACCTTGAGCTCCTCTATCTGGGCCTGGAGTTCGGTGATCTGGTCCTGGAGGTCTGTGGTCTCGGCGTCCAGCTTGCGCTTGGACTTCTCCAGCTCCTGGCGAGTCTTCTCCTCCTTCTTTAGACGTTCTGAAGGGAAACACACGCAGGGCACCGAGAGGTCAACCACACATCAAACAAACACACACACACACACACACACACACCACTGACCATCGACTTTAGCTGAAAGGTGAACCAAATGGTGTTGTCGACTGAGCTGTTGGGTCATTGTAGGTGCACACCAAACCAGCCCTATTAGTCAAACAGGAATGTTCTCTGGCTAAACGTGTGTCCTTGTGGTCCTTAAGTGTTTTTCCCTAATTCTTATCAGGAATTCCACCAGGCTCTAACCTTCCAGGTCGACCATCATCATCTCCTGCTTGTTCTTGACCTTGCCAAGGTTTTTGGCCTTCTCCTCCTCCTCTGCCAGCTGGGAGGTCATCTCATTCACACGGTCGTCCAGCAGCTTCTTCTCCTGTTGGGGCAGAAAAATGATTGTGTGGTGATACAATTCCTCTGTTACACGGCCACTGTAACACTGGTGAGTCTAAGTCTGAATGGCAAACTCGCGAGGTTTGCACAACCCAATGCTACAAGTCCAAGACCAAATGTTTGACATGAAAAGACTGACACCAGATTATCCCACTGTAGGGCCTACGCCATTTGTATGTGTCCAAATTCTCGACAAGGTGTGTTCTGTTACCTTGAGGAACTTGGAGTTCTGGTCCTCCAGAAGCAGGATGTCCTCCTCAAACTTCTTGATCTTGGCCTCCGCCGTCACCTTCTCCAACTGCAGCTTCTGCCTGGCGGCCTCCTCCTCGTCCAGCTGCTCCTCCAGGTCCTATGGAGATGAGACATCCAAACCAATGTAGCTGCCCACCTACAGCTTCAACGACTGAGAGAGCTAAAGGATTCAATCTAGGACACTTTGGCATGTTGCCACGACGACCACACACACCTGGATGTGGGACTGCATCTTCTTCTTCTCGTTGAGCATGCTCTGGCTCCTCTCCTCCTCCTCCTCCACTCTGGACTCCAGGTCGTGGAGGATCTCCTCCAGCTCCTGCTTCTTGGCGGCGAGGCGGGCTCTCATCTCCTCGGCCTCTGCAAACAGCTCGGTCTCTGCCTGGAGCTGCTCGGCCAGGATGTTTTTCTCCTCTAAGAGCTGGGGGAGACACGCAGTTGGCGTTCAAAGCCACTGTTTGACATCGAAGCATTGGCATGGAATGTCAAGAGAGCGGCTGAGCAATTGCACATTTTGCGTCAAGAGATGCCTTATATCGCGAAACGAATGAACCTGTTTAGTGGCTGTTTCAATGGCAATGTGAGGACAGGGAAAGATAGAACAGGGCCCAGTCAAGGACGGAGAACAACGCAGAAGGAAGCGGGCGCACTCACCTGCTGGTGCTTTCTCTCCATTTCCACCAGCTCGTTCTCCACCTTGCTCTGTCTCTCCTTCACCTTGACCAGCTCCTCGTCTTTGGCCAGCATCTCCTCCTCCTGCCGGGTCACCTGCAGCAGGGGCTTCACCTGGAAGAAGGAGGCGGCGGTTTGAAACCAGGGGAGAAAACGAACGAGCATTCCCATCGGCGCGCGTGTCAGGCGGCCGAGCTCACCTTGGTGAAGAGCCTCCACCACTGCCAGTGTCGAAGCTTCAGGTAGGCCGCACAGTTCCTCTGAAGGACCTTCAGGGCACTCAGCTGCTGCTGCTTCTTGGCAAAAGCTCTGGGGAGAGAAGCGGGTACGTAGTTAGGGCTAGAGCACGCTAGGATGAGAGGCCAGAGGGAAAAAACAACAGGGGAACTAGCGGAACATTGGTGTGGAATAAAAAGGGAATCCGACTCACTTGCGGGCCAGGTAGCCGCGGCAGACCGACTGGAAGTAGACGATGATGTCGGTGATCTTCAGGTCCCGCTCTTCCTCCAGATGGGCCAACACTCCGGTTCTGAAGAAGATCTTACTCTGGCCGATCCTGAACAGGTTGGGATCCAGCTCTAGGGCTCGAATCTGTAATTGGCGTAGAGAGTCCAGTCAACAAAACCAAATGAATGTCGGAAGAAATAAAGCCCTGAGTAAGCACGTCCATTACCATTCTCTCACAGGCTTGTTTCCCATCCATGAAGCCCTTAGGGATAGCATTCGGAGTGAGGATCTCATATCTTTACGGGGGGGGGGGGGAAAACAATTAATGCTTAAACGTTAACATCGAGTCCAACTGATGGGAAATATTATGGAATGCATATCGTTCCTGAATAAACCAGTTTATGTGGAGGTTTTGATCTCACCTCTGTCTGAACTCCTGGAAGACGATACGGTTGGGGAAGCCCTGCCTGCATATACGGATCCCTTCCAGAACTCCATTACACCTCAGCTGGTCCAGAACCAAGTGGGGCTCCAGCTTACCAGACTGAACAAGACGGAGGGGGTGCTAGTGAAATATGGGGCCACTAAAATCTGTTGTTTGACAATATTTTTTCATTCAAGTGACATCCACTGGGAGTGTGTGTATGTGTACATGTTTACCCTCTTCTCGTGGTTGGGGATGATGCAGCGGACAAAGTTGGGGTTGGTGTTCCTGAGGGTGGCCATGAGCTTGGTGAGGGACTCCTTGTACAGCTGGCCCACGGTGCGGAACATGCCCTTCTTGGTTTTGTAGGTGGCTCCGAACGCTGTCTCGTTCATACCTGCCACCTGGTCCAGGCCCACTATGCGGTCCACTGGGGGGCAGGGAAAGACAAGGAGGAGCCGGTTAAAAGAGGGGGGTCTTAAATTACAGAACCGAAGGGATTACCATTACCAAGCAGAAGATAAGTGCAGGTGTAGCAGAATGAGGAAGAAGTCTATGAATGGCAGCAACTTCAGCGCGGATTCAAAGGAATTGGGGGGGGGGGGGGGGCAGTGAACAATCTACTAAAGCACACATCCAGGATCTAAGGGGTTGTAGGTGCATCTATTCTGTAGACTAAGAACATCAAGACTCTAAGTCCCTCCTTATTTGTTTTATAATGTTTTATATCAAATATATTTCCAGAAATAATAGTTTGACATTTATTCATTTAGCTAAATAAACTACTTGATCTTTTGGTAAAAAGCTGAGGAATTGCATTCCTTGTCATATTTTACAAAAGAAACATAGTGAATGCATCCCAAAAAACTGTTCTACAATTCAAATAAGGGTTGCTGGGCTGGGGACTATTCACACCACACCGTCCTCCAATGCTGAGTAGTAAAGAACAGTTGTCTTAGCCAGCTTTTAAACATATACTTCAGGCATAGTGAGCAACACGCATGCAACGAGACTCTCAAGAATATCAGCCTCCCGTCCGTCCCGGGTAATTTAGCATTGTCGAGTCAGCTAAATTGGGCTCCAAGAGATTCCGTAAGTCATAAGGTTCTGGAATGTCCTTGAATTTCCATATTCCCTCAGTTGATATGATATGCATTCACACTAGAAACCTTCTGCACCAACATTCATAAATAGAACTGGGCCAAAACAAATGCCAAGCAACTACATGTGCTTTCAATTCTTTTCTTCTGGGATGTTGACCAGAAAGAAAAGGGGAAAATTAAACTCATCATTATTTTTTCAGTCAAGTTTCAATTCCTTATTTTGCTGATGGGTAAACCTTTCAGAAAGGATAGACACAAATCCAAAAGAACTCTAGAGAGGTACATTGATTTTTAAGCACTTTGCATTTAACCTCTTCTGAAGGCCATGCTAGGTTTTTGAAATCTAATGGCCTACTTTCCTTGCCCACCATGTTCAGCCCAACATCCAGAAGTAAGCCTAAAGTTTTACATTTCTGCTGTCTTCTAAAAGTTGGTGTAGGCTGTTAAACTGATCTGGAATTGCAGTAAATGTTACATTTCATTTAAAGTGATAGTTCACCATTTTGAGAAAAAAGATATGCCCCTACTTACCCCTAGTCAGACGAGATGACTGACATACATTTTATGTTTGTACGTCCAAACATTTAGACTACAACCTAACTAACTCAATATTGGACGTACAAACATAAAATGGAGGTTAATCATCACATCTGACTAGGGATAAGTAGGGGCATATTTTATTTCTCAAATAGGTGAACTATCCCTTTAACAGGGATGATTATGGACTGCATGCCTCGTCCACAGTGATAATGTAATCAGTCTGTATGGAATGCACCCATGCTAATTTGATATGGGTTACTGTTTGTTCAAACCATCATAGCTGTCTGTCCTGACCAGCCCTGCCATGGAATGTTATTTAACATCTCTCTCTAGTGCTACTCCTTTCCGATGATGGTATCCACCAGCTTAAACTTTGCAGAATCATTACAGTCACATTGGACATGACTACTACTACAAGATCACCAAACGTGATCAACAGCTGGCTGGTTGCAGGCACTGAGACACTGGCACCATGCAGCCTAGAAGCAATGGGAGCCACTGGAGGAACAATGCGCTGGTGTAACGGGGAGCCTACTGCAATGCCATCGTCATTCACCTGGTGGCTCATGGAGACTAGTGACACTGTCATAGAATGAGGCCCTTTGCATGTTGTCAATCTCTACGACAGAGAGACAGGGAGAGGGGGAATAAACGCCGGAGGAAACACAAGTGCACATCAGGCAGTGCTGAAAACAGTTTCCGATTTCTGACAGTGAACAGACCCAGGCTCAGGACCAACCTGCTTGATTATTCGCTGTGATTCGCTCTGTAGTGTTATTATTATAATTATTATACTTATACGATATGATATACTAACAAAGCAGAAACCGCTGTTTAACAAAAAAGAGACGGTACTTCAACAGGTCAACAAACACCTGAACGAAGCCGACGGAGCTTACCGTCTTTCCACAACTCGGCCACAAACTTGTCCGTGGACTGGTGCAACAGCGTGGCTACGTTGTCGTTCAGGGGGTCCATGTTCTTCATCAGCCACTCGTCCGCCTTGTAGTCCACCTGCAAGAGGAGCCGTCACTCTGTAACTCCTCCTCACTTCGTCAACGGTTATATCGAGACACGAATGAGGTTAAAGGTTGAGGCTCTGGGGGAAACGTCTTTCGTAGACGCTCAAAGGAATTCGGCTAACTCAGTGGCCAACATAGGAATGAGACCCTAGACTGACAAATATATGCAGTAGCCTATAGTTGTCTGGCACACTTCTTACACCCTGTGTCTTGGCCACCAAGGCTTACATCCCCCATAAATCCCCCCGACTTCAGCTAAATTCACTGTTTAATGACACGGTCGTCGCGGTTGGGTCGCACCAGGTCTGTCTGCTGTTGCGCAACGCCACTGAGCACTAGAGCCGTTGGCCAAGCCGCGACCTCCTCCCTGCGTAGCTGGCGGGCCGACTCCATGTTAGGCAGGGGAGTCAGCGTGTCACTGACCCAGTGCTGACGGCAGGGTCGTAAAGAGGAGGAGATGAACTATGAACAACCAGAGAATAGAGGGACCAGAACCAGGTCCTAACGATGAAGCAAGCAGAACTACATCCGGACCAAAAGGGTCCCATTTAAAAGTGTGCTCTGACAATTACTACTTTAGAAATGGACATCAGTTACCTCAAAGGCTCTGGTTGTGATTGGAATTGAATTGCAGAAGTGGCTACTGGCTAGACTTTAATCCATAGACAACATCAAAATAAATGATACATTTCATACATGGCCACTGTAGTAAATCATTTGTAAATCCAAATGACTAAGTGCACATATTAAAAGAGGAACCATTAGCATTAACAATGAATCCTCACTATTATGACCACCCCTGTTTGTACAACCATGATGGAAGTGATGACCGTGGAGAACATAAATATGTGACATGACATAGATCATTTGATCTCTACAAAATAATATATATTTTTTAAACCACTGGGCCAAGTCACTGAGACCATTGAACAATAACAATGGGGGGAGGGCTTTTTCTCCATAGACTCCATTCTTCTGCATCAACAAGCTCACCTTGCCAGCATAGTGGATGATGCAGAAGTCTGCCTTGTCTTTGAGCTGCCGAGGCTTCTGAAACTTGGTGTGCGTGCCCTGCTCCTGGGTCAGCTTGTCTATGAAGGTCCTGTCGGTGGCTTTGGGGAACCAGCACTCTTCATCCAGCAGCGCCAGCACACCTGGAGGGTTAGCCTTGAGAGAGGAGGGGGAGCCGACACAGAAGCAGAGATGAGTATGACTGTGAATGTAGGCCCACTGGCCTGCTGGGTAATGCAGGAGATGTAAGTTAGCTTAGTGGAGATGGATTCTTTAGAGGTAGGCACGTAGCTAGCTATTGCGGAAACACTGACCGGCCTCTCGATGAGGTCGATGCAGGGCTGCAGGTCCAGGCCAAAGTCGATGAAGCTCCACTCAATGCCCTCCCTCTGGTACTCCTCCTGCTCCAGGATGAACATGGTGTGGTTGAACAGCTGCTGCAGCTTTTCGTTGGTGTAGTTGATGCACATTTGCTCGAACGAGTTCAACTGTAGGGTAGAAGCACACAATGGAGGGGTTTGTCTGATCAGCAATTAAAAGAGAGATCTTTATCTGAAGATGAAGTTAGTAGTTAGGAAATGTGACAACTTGACTGGCCAGCACAGTCCCCAGATCAGATCTTCACACTGACACAGTAGGCCCAACACAACATTGCATGGGACCAAAACGAACATGCAGGTTCTTATGGAGGGTTCTTTAATTATCTCCAACGACTCCATGTTTAGCTGAACAAGGCTGTGATTAGGTTGCGATGCTACGAGTGTAGCTCGACAGCTTTTAACACAGTTTGGCCAGATATGGTTTAACCTATGGACACATACATCCTTCTAAGATGTGTTGAAATAGTGTACCTGGAAGATCTCAAAGCCAGCGATGTCCAGGATGCCGATGAAAGAGGCTCCCTGGCGCTTGGTCCTGTCCAGGGCCTTGTTGATGCGGTGGACCAGCCAGCGGAACAGACGCTCATACGTGGCCTTAGCTAGGGCCTCCACAGCAAAGTCCGCCTGAGACACAAACGGAGGAGCAATAGAAATATGCTTCTATTACGATAATATCTTTATCTAGCGGGTCAACAAGGTGGGAATTTTTTAGGCATAGTTAGCAGACGAGAGTAATTTCTATAAACCCATTACTCAGTGAACGTTTCACCTTGGAGGACTTGGCAAGGCTATCTGCCATTACCATTTGGACCACGGTCTCTAGGTCAGTGTTGTATTATTACAACCCTATATTGGAAGGGTTTGGCAGGAACCACACCCCCAATGGTGATACCGTTGTGTCCGGCAGTCAACATTCGATCAAGCCTGGCCACGAGGACTTAAGTAACCTACCTGTTCTTTGGTCTGGGCCTTCTGGACGTAGTCGCGGCCCACTTTGATCCTCGGGGACAGGATGGCCCGGGTGAACTCCATCACATTCAACCCCAGTAGGTGACACAGCTTCTGGGCGGCTGAGATGGAGAGAGGTCCAACAAGACAGATTAAACAGGCAGAAGTCCATAACGTCTCTCGCAGAGTTCAATGGTATCAGTCAACGTTGACACTGAAACATTAGGCTGACGTTCAAATCTTTCATTTCCTTCAACCATGATGATGTTAAAGACTGACATTTTGTGGGGGCTAAACATTGTCATATATCATTTCTCTGAGTGGGAGTGTCATTTGAGATCAGCACTGTCAGTCAGCCAAAGCATCGCATGGTTAGTAGCTTACGTTTATCCTCAAGTGCAAGCAGACCTAATACGTGCCTGTTGATATGCAGGAATAACAAACAACTAAATGATTTCACCATGCTAGTTGAGCAACCCTGTATTCCTTTGGCCAAATGCAAGAGGGGTTGAGTGCAGTTCAATGCAGATCTGTTTTAACACCATTTATACACAGACAGAAAGGCAGAGAGTCAGAAAGGCTTTATGAATATTTGTCTTTCCTAAGAAATGGATCTGGAGAGCTGTCGAATATCCCGCAGTGGAAATTGGCTAAAGGAACAATAGCGGTTCATTTCTAGCATCAAATAGCCAGTGCTGCCTGGCCCTGCCTGCTCTGCTTTTCTACATTTGGGAATTACTGACCGAGCTGCGTCTCTGGCTCTCTCTACCCCTTCTCCTTGATGTGCCAGATATGCACCGCCACACATGTGGTCTAGCTGGGAGGCTGCGTTCCATTTCTTTTCGGGGTAAATATTAATAATGGGAGCTGTTTGATGGTGGCCTACAGGGCTACGGGAGAAAATAGGAATCTGTTGGCAGATGCACCATTTGAGACAGGAAGGAAGAAGAGGGGGAGGAGGTCTGGACCATAAAGACCTGTATGAGTACGAGCTAGTGCTGTTGGCTACCTGTGTTCTCAGGCATAGAGGCTTGGTCCGTATTCCTCTCCTTCTTGAAGATAATGTTCCCAAACTGAAGCACGGAGGACACCACCTTCAGCATGGCTACATTCAAAACAAAATACAACACACAAGGAAACCTTAGGCAATCAACTAGGTACAAGCTTTTGACAAGAACACAAACAGGCATATATAACATAAAATAGCGTAGACAGCGACACGCAGATATGAGGATTGGAAGTGTGCGAGAAGCGTACACAGGATCTCCTCGTGGTTGAAGCTCATGATGTCCATGGCATCCATGGTCTCCTGGAAGTTGTCCTTGTCCTGCTGGCCGGGGATGGTCAGGTTGCCGTTGGACAGGAAGCGGTAGCTGGTGTAGCCCTCCAGTAGCAGGTCCGCTGCACACAGGACATGGACAAATCATTGAGATAGATGGTCTACTTAAATGGGGTTAAGCGGTCTAAGGAGGGAATTGTAATACATCTTTTTGAAACTGAAATACATGTTTTTGAGACTTTTCTAAATAAATAATTTGTATAGCATAATATGGATACTTTTTTGCTTATTGACTCAATAATTCAATAAGGCTG
Source organism: Aplochiton taeniatus (assembly GCA_017639675.1). Lineage (NCBI taxonomy): Eukaryota > Metazoa > Chordata > Actinopteri > Galaxiiformes > Galaxiidae > Aplochiton > Aplochiton taeniatus. Next base: position 16,149,329 of record CM030176.1, read on the forward strand.
TACGTCTACAAAAAATGTATTTGGACATCAGACCTCTGGTCTCTCTGATGTAACTCACATTTAAGATGCTCTCCAGCTCCTGCCAGAAGCTGGTAGAAGACGTGGAATGTGCGCTCATCTTTGGCTTGGCGGATGGCTCTGGACTTCTCCAGTAGGTCTGACAGACCCATCAAGGACACAATACTATTTTACAGTGAGGCTCTATTGTACAACATCTACACAATGAAATAAATGCATTAAATTCACCAGTCAAGTTGATTGTAATAAAAAGATACAAGTCTCGATGTTGGCCCCAACAATGTATCCTGTAACGTCAAAGTTGATTCGGATAAACTTTCCCTACAGACACAAAAGAAGACAAAAAAATAACATTCAGAAAAGAAGGTTGAAAGACAGCGAAAAAGGTTTGAGGCAGCGAGCCAGGTCGAGGCAGTCAGACCGGGTTCTTATTAAGTTGTGGAGTAGTTACTGGATGTTCCTTCTCACTGTAGGCACTAATAGGGATAACATGAGTCTTCCAAGGAGACCTTTTCTTGCTGATTTTATACAAATCTGGTTACCTAAGCAAAACAGCAATGGTTTAAACCAGAAAGTAGGAGAGAAACATAGCCCAAACGATTTATTTTCCTCCAGTCATCAGACAGTCTCTGGTCTCTCCTGTGGGGCGAGCATAGGAGTGCTGGGTGCTGTGCTGAAGCGACCCTCTAGTATGAAGTACCTCCAGGACATCACAGCTGACATGAATCACTAGCAGACCGTTCTGTCTTACAGGAGTGCCCTTTTATAATTACCGACAGGAAAAGCTAAATAGTCATATTCCTTTCAATTGATTCCCCTCTACTTATTCTCAAAGCTTGTCAGGAAGCTTTGGAAGATGGCTGCACATCTAAGCTAATCTCTTCTGTAGCAGGTGATTGGCTGAAAGAAGTATTGTGAAAGCAGTGACAGGACATATATATTTTTTGTAAGCATTATACACACACTATCTAATGAAACATATATAATGTTCATGGATTATTTGAAATGATGACACAAACTTTAGTTTACTTACAAAACGGGACGAGTTATCGTTTTTCACTGTCTTGGCGTTCCCAAAAGATTCTAGAATAGGGTTTGCTTGTAGTAGCTGACGTTCCAGCTCTCCCTGAAAACAACACACAATGTTACTGAACAGAAGCAGAGCAATGTCATCCGACAAATCCTCCAAGAATAACCAAAATAAAGTTCTGAATTGAGGGGAAACAAATAGCATTCACTGCCAATGCCACCTTCAGCACGCATCACATGCAGATAACTAGAATACAAAATAAAAAACTGAAAACGCATAGGCTACTGTTGATCTAATTGGAAATAAGAAAGGCAAAGATGGAGAGTAAGAAATACAAATAATCACTCTCGTGATTCCTAAAACTGTTACAGCGTCTATACCCTCTGCTTTTTACATATTTTTTTTTGATTGGCATCAGAAGGATATCAGCTGAGCGTTAAGTCAGTGGCATGGCGAGGGATGTGGAAGCGGAAAGAAAAAGAACAGTGTCTGCTTTCTCCAAATACATCAGGAGCTGACCTGGCAGATGTGAGTCTATTACACGTGTTTCCTGTTGTGAGGTTGCTCAGTGTACGAGCTCCAGTGGAGATTGCACATATTGTACAGCTCAGCACCTCGACATCTAAGTGGAAGGCCGCGGGCGTCTGGAAAACTTTGTTCTACGTCCTCATAAATCTCTTTGCGTACGCCATGTGAATATCCACTGGTGAAAACAGAATCAAACTGATTACCGTGTGTTTCATGCTGGTCAAATGAACTGGAATAAGCCTACTCAACCCTATGTATCGTCTGACTAGGGCCCCGCGCAGTTACCCCACAGATGTTTCCATTCTACACACAGCTGCGTTACACTGGTTGAGGTTTATGATGTGTGGAGAGCTGCTAGGGGACGTCCTGCTTGAGGTGCGACTAATGAGGCAGCTCGGCAGCTGCCTGGGACGGGAGGGTAGATCCTGAGGAAACGAGGCTGTTTGGCACTGACTAACAGGTCAGAACCACGCTTTGTCCTGACGGGAAGAATCTGTCGGCACTTTAGGATCCCCCTGCGAGGGATAGACCGGGTTATGTTCTACCACCTATTGAAGGCCATCACAGTCAACAGTTGAAAAGGTGGGCGACCTGATCCGATGTTTGGACAGGTGGCCAGTTATGATCCCACCCAACATTATCGCGGCGGTCAAGACCAACGGTTTCAAGATGGTCGCCGAAGAACAACATGCTGTTTGAGGCTTTAGGTCTCATTTGTGGCTAACTATTTTCCTATTGCATCACGTAAGACACATTCTGACAGTTTGAGTTTTTCCAGAGGCGGGAGCTCCGTGGGATGAGTTTGAATAATCTGCACAGGTCCCAGGATGTGAGAAGCATAATGTGATCTTTGGCCAGAGAGCACGACCGGCTGTTTTAATTGGGTTTGAGTGTTTGTGCTGCTGGAATGAGGCACGCCTTAATTGAATAAGTCTGTTCCCTCTTCAGCTATCAAAGTACTGGAAGAATCCACCAATGGAAGATGGTTCAACTCACCGGTAGCTACAGAAACAGGGCTGCAACACAATTTGTAAACTTCCCTCTTTGCCAATTAGCATTTGCTCAGCCGGTTGACAGCGCACAGACAGAAACAAAGAGAGGATTACAAACACCAGTGGGGGTCCAATTTAGTAGCAGTAGAAGTTGACCCACATTTGTGCATTTGTTGAAAAGAATTGCACTTCTTGAAATCACCAATTTGAAGGTTGAGCAATCAAAATAACTACACATGAAAAAGATAATTTAAGTCTATTTTATCTTTTTAGTTCTGCTCTTCCTTCCAAATCTCAAGAAGCAACATTGGCAATGTGTACAACTTCAGTTGCCATTGACTTAGTTAGGCCTAAGTACAGTGTTTGGGGAAATTTGTGGTGAGCCAAAGAGGATCAGTCACAACTGTTTCCTTGAATATTCCACAGCCATTTTAGAGTGTTCTCATCGCAAAATTTGCTCTTACTGGGCAGACATTACTAGCCGCAACGTCCTCAGGCTCAATCAAACTACAGAGAAAGAGTGTTTGCTTCGAAAAGTGTCAACATAACATCCTCTGTGTTTTGTAGCACGGGAACAGTCCAACAGCGCCAGAGGACCAGCTATCATTAGCTTGTGACACATGTCAGAGGTTCTGCAATCAACCAATCCTGACTGCAGTCCAGGCTACTAACAGAAAAGGGCCATGGTATATGAATTCATAATTAATGCAAGTTCCAGGTAAAAATAAGAATATCTCCCTGCAAAAATGCTGTTGATGAGCAAATAAGGGTCAACGACGTGAGTCCAGATGCCTGCTGGGTGTGTGTGGTAGGGTTGAAAGAGCAGTTGGGGATGGTTATCTAGGCCCTCACCCCTCTGATCAACAGCAAGTTGAATTGCAGCTTGCAATAAAGTATAATGATTATTAAGTAATTAAGATGTTGCTAGGTCTACGGTTGAGTGTAACATCTGGCTCAATGGATGGACGGTTGCAATAACCACTAAAGTCATATAATACTTTTGCCAAATTAGCTCAGGTCAAGGCAGTATGATTTTGAAAAAGTTGAATGTGGTATTAAAAAAAAAACGGTAAATGTCCCATTCCTCAGAACATGAGATAAATAATAGCATTTGATAAATAATAAAACATAAGGCCCCAGGAACACAATACTAAAGCTATGTGTAAATCATGCATCAAAGGTGTAAATCTAGAAGTTAGATTGTCAAAGCTCAGAGGTGTAAAGTCTGTTACATAGTGAATTACAAAACTATCTTTGAAGTAAACAACTATTTATATGGTGGGGTAATTGTCTTTAAATTGACAATAAACATGAGACATTGGAAAGAAGCAAAACAGTCTACAGCATAATTCATGCAATGGACTAAATCCAGTAGTAGGGTATTACTCATACAGAGCGGATTATCCCCTTTTCATTGTGCCCAATAGGGATTTTTAGCAAGTGAGTGCAGAGAGAGATGTTGAAACTACATGCTACTCACATAGAACAGGGATCCATTCTGTAGTCAATGGGAAGATTCAAATGTTCAAATGTTACCATGGAAATAAACAAGTGTTAATGGTCTGGGATACTAGGAAGACACAAAAACAAATACAGGGCAAACCAAAGTACACATATTACAGAAATAAAGGACAAAATATATATATATATTTTTTTTTTACAATTTCAAAGGGAAAATTATAATTATTTATAAAAAGATTGTTATTTTCACCTGTATCTGAGCATAATTAAATGTTACTAATATTCTCTGCTGGTAAAAGCATTCCTGCAACTATAATAATGTTTTAAACTATGCAGTGAACATAGTTTTGTTTTTTATCTTATTGCAATCAAGTTTGAGACAGCAAATTGTGAGCACAGTGGTGAAATGGCTATATCCAAATGCATAGGCTGCAACAACGAAACAGAATTACTAATATTATTATTATGGCAAAATTACAGTTTGTCACAAAGTCTGTAAATCTCTGCTTAAGGACCCCTTTTATCAGGCCACGTGTTTAGTATGTTAATTTAGGATTATGTCCGCATCTCCTAATGAACAATGTTGCTATGCTATTGCATTTATGGACATATACCAAGGCTAAACGTGTGGTAATCAAACATAACAAGAGCATGCACGTGATTGTGTTTCATTGAACAACATTTACAAGCACATTACAGTACAGCACATTTCAGAAAAATGTTTAAACATAAAGACTGAATATCCACGCCATATTTTTAAATGACTTACAACTGGATTTTCTGCCTAGCAGGGAGAGAGACTAGGTCAACCCCAAATCCCATACGTTTTTAGTTCTGATTTTCAAAATGTTTCAACACGTCATATTGTAATATTGCCTGTCTGCCTTACATTGTTAGGTATATAAACTTAATGAAATGCTGCCAGGCACCTGTCACAAAACTCATAATGGGCAGATACCAGTGGTGTAACTGACTGTAGAAGATTTGTGATCTGATCATGGTACGATCTGAACCCTACATTTTGTGATCTGTTGCACCACTAGCAGATACCAATACATTTTAAAGGAAGTTAGCGTAGCATGCACAATAACATGGTGTAAAGAAAAAGCATAAAGACTTGCCTGTAGTTTCACTGGTTTAGGTGACTCTGGCTGTTTGTTGCAAATAAATAAAAGCAACTTGTTAGACGCAAGGGCACACACAGTCAGGCCATGGTGTTTATAACAAGAGTAGGATGCAAATTCATTCACGCTGTTACTACAACCATCTATGGCAAGGCTCCAGTTACACCATGGTGGCCACATTGAAGGGCTAAATCTTTCCAGTGCAATCAACAAATTATGTACAACGATATTTTAAATAATGCGTGTACTTTGTCCTGCTTGTTTCAATGGGTGCTGCTAGTATCTTTTTCCCTTTTCATTCTTGCTGTAAACGATTTGCATGCTGTAATTGGTATTATGTACAAGTATTACGTAGCCATAGCTAAAATATCTATGTGAGCTAATTATATTTAAATAGTGAATCCAGTGATATTTTCAAATTAATTCTCAGCGGTAATAGACTGGAGAAGGACCACACCGGCCTTAGGGAGTTTACTCTTAGATTAATAAACAATAAGTTGCACAACAGCCATGTAGAGGTTTACCTATGCCAATACACATAAATGCTGACTTCATATACTGTCTAAGTGTTGGCATTAACACTGGTCTTAAAACATATTACTTCCAAATCAGGTGCTTATGCCACCAGCTGTAAAAGGCAGTGTCACCAGTCTGGAGCCCTGTTGAGTCTCATTTCATTAGAGCTGGCCTCATTAAGAGGCACAAGACTTGGGCAGTGAAGATAAGGACTAACTCAATACAATATAATTGTAACCTGCTATAGACGACATTGGTGCATTGATTTAATGAGTCAACCATGATGGGCCCACATGACTTGACTGCCTTGGGGTAAAAAAGAGCGCCACATCAGCTAGTAAATTTAACATGTGACCTGGTGGGGATCTCATGATACCATTTAGCCCCTGCCATCCCTGTAAAAAGGGAAATGCCCAAGCAATACTATCCATCGTTAGTCCAATCCAAACCTCTGTTTTGTGTGGAGATGTGAGGGTTAATCCCCTATATTCTGTAAATACCAGTGGATTAGGCTTGGGGCTGGCCTAAGGGGAGGGGAGGAGGGCATTAAAGCCATGATAAGCTGGAGTGGTTACTGTGCTCAGAGTTCATCAGTTAGGTGACATTAAGCAAACACACAATGAGGAAAACAGTTCTAATCAAAACGGGCCATCTCGTTTGTGGTAAGTTTACAGACACTTTCCCAGACTAGAAGAGGGGGACAGTGTGGGGAAAAACTTACAGGAACGTGGTCTTTCCTTCCTTTGTGGGAGGAGGCGACATGTGCCAAGTACTGGATGACCTTCTTTGTATTTTCTGTCTTGCCAGCACCTGATTCACCCCTGTGAGAGACGACCAAAACATATATACATTACAACTTCGGTCTTTTACGTAAGCAAACACCGCACTGAGACACCTATTGATATCAGATGATTTGATTAGCATAATCCTAAAGATTTCAGCATTGCTGCATTTTTAGAGCATGTGATTTGATGTTATGGCCATCAAGGCCAGAGGGGTAGTTTATGCAGTGGACCTTTCTGTCCAGCAGGCCAATGGTAGAAAAACACTAAACACGTTTACCTCCCTTTATGTTCAATGAGCACGTCAAGCCACGCAACATTTCAGGAAGGCACTTATCAAGAGAAAAGGCATCTCTCGGGTTTAGAGCAGATGCTAATTTACACCCCAACAACGTTGTTTTGCTTTAGGACTATCATGTCTTCAACCGGGCAGTGAAAAGAAAGAAAGAGGCAGAGTGCTAGCTGGCGGGTGGTGTGAGCAGTGTCCATTGTCAAGGCAGCATTACGTCAACGTCCCTGCTGTTGCCCTTGAACAGGGAGCGTTAGATTCCTCAGGTCCAGGGCCAGCTGAGGCTAGATGGGCCAGCTCATAACTCTAAGGGCTATCTTCATCTCATGGTGTCTCTGTAGTGCTTTTGAGAGTGACTGTAGCCACCTTCTACTGTACGTGTATCTCTGTATCAATCCCTTAACGCAGAGTGCTCAACAGAAACTTGAATCCTGCCTAATTTACATTTATAATTCCTCATCGTAATACAGTGACTGACACAATATAGGCCTGCACATCACTTCTGAGTATGAAAACCTTTTAACAAGTCGGTGTTGCCTTGTGGCCTTTTCAAAAATCCTTGGGCGGCATTCATGACAGAAAAATGTTGGCATTTTGGGATTCAAAGAGACACTAAACAATCCGAGGGCTAAGCGTGGGACAAAACATGACCCTGGATACTCTTTCACACATCACATGTGTGGTGTTGTCACATGGAGGATATTGAAAAGCTACCCTGACATTTTCTCTGGCTGCACATTACCGTAATCTGCAGAAACTGGGGGCTGGAGTAATACCAGGGGCCTTTGTGGCAGAAACAGCAGACGTTTCTCCCAGCCCTGTGTGAATCTCTCTAGCCTGAAGAGCTGACACTGTACTGTGTCATTGACACATTCTTGATCTAGAACAGCTATCACACTCTAGCTGCTTGGCGTTTAAATCAATGTGTTTAAATCTATGGACTTCTAAGGCTCTCAAACGTTAATTAAAAGAATTAGGTATTCACAACAAAAGTTTTGATTAATCAAGCATAAATACTATTTCATCACAATGAATCTTGAAAAAAGGAAAGCTTTACTATTCAAAATTAGATACACAACGCAGGTAGCAGTAATGTCCCCTAATCTGAAAGGTTAAACCAAGTTTGGAAAAAGCTTAGAGGATTAAAAATATTCTCAATAGATACCGTCTAGCAGGTAGGCTGGTGTGCCCACACCCCTCTTTAGCCTGGGCACACTTCAGTGTTCAAGTTTATAAACTAGAAAGCATTTTGGGGTATCCACATTTCTGTAAGCAGCAGTTGACTTAATTGTTATACAGTTTGATAGCTTTATGTCCCATTAAATCAATGAATTTGAGTTGTTCAACAACAAATAGAAAATATCTAAAAGTAATGCCCTGTGATTGGCTCCAGGGCAATAGTATGATGTGTTAAGCAGTTTGATACTGCATATTAAACAAATCTGCATCCAGTTACTATAGAGAACGCTTCAATTGAAGAGAATTATTATTATTAATAACTTTATTTAACCAGGAACTCCCATGACGACTTGCATGATAGCTGGCATTTTTTTCATTGTTTTACTCTAATCTAATAAGACTGATGCCATAGCTGACAGACCCACATCTAGGAAACCAATACTGAGAGAAGAGAAAACCAAAAGAGCTGAGCGGACATTGCTCAAGTGGTAACTTACGTGCAAAGGATTGATTGGTCCTCTCGATCTGGGGAGAGAGGAGAAAATTCAAATGTCAGCATTTGGCCGGTGTGTCAGCCATAGTCCTTCACTATTACAGTGTCTGTTAGCATGATGGAAAAGCATTAGACAAAACAGGACAGTTCATAATATTAAGCACTTTTCAAACCCATTCTGTGGGATATAAAAAAGGCAATTGCCAACTTCACTGAGCTTGGGAGATTGCTATCAAATGTCAACCAGTTCACTGGCTGGAAGTTATTAAAACAGGGATCCAAAGCATTTATCGGAAAATATGGGTGGTTTCATTTCAAGGGGTTCTAAGGTATAAAGAAATGGATGTGAAAACCAGTAAATATCTACAAGGGGAAAACATGTGAAGTAAAATCTCTGCAGAAGACTGATAAAGCTAATGCCATGTGAATATTAACACAGTAAATGGCAATATGGAATTGCTAGATCTTTGCATTGGAGAAATACTGTCCATGATAAATGAATATTCTTACCAACATCTCATTCTATAATTCTACACGTGCAGAAAAGTGGCGTACAATAAACAATATAAAAGCATTGCTTTTTTGTGTGTAATTAAACTAGGTGGGCTACTGATGAGGGAAACAGCTACTGGGAATGCACACCATCCCTTGGATTTCCAGATGGGAGGAGAGAGACAGAGAGCACACTAAAGAGGGAGAGAAGAAGAGAGACGGAGAGCAGGAAGGAGCCGTCTGAGTGGACAGTCTGATTTGTCTTTTCGCAGACAATAACAGACAACAACGGAGCTTCCCTCGGTCCTCTCCCTCCAGATAGGTTTTAATTGGCTGAGCAGACTGAGGCCCAGGGGGCCTGCACACTCAAAGGGTCCACAGACTCAATAACGTTTGCACCCTATCCCTGTTCCAGTTCGTGGATATCCCTGACTTGAAAATAATTGATTCATGGAAACAAGATGTGAAGTTCAATTGAATGAAATACACTCATAGAAGGTGCAGGCAATGAAACAATCAATTCTGATCCAGAGAAATCAGGAGATTCAATCTTCTACTTAAATAGACCGTACAGTACAGTCCATCTCAGCACATTTGATTCGATGCATTTTTGTGTACACACACATTACCTTGTCATTGGAATAGGCTGGAATCGCAATTCAAAATCTGTTTCTCACAGTAGTATAATACCCATCAACACTGAAGGAGCCTCTCCTTTGAACTGGTTTGCAAACTCAGTAGATATCAGTATCTGAAGGCTGAGCAAGTTGCTCGGTTTATTGAGTTTCTGTTTCATCTGGGAGATTCATGGTGGTTGATGGGAAACCAGAAGGTGCATTAGTAGATTGACTTGTATAGCCTAAGCTAAGTCATCAATAACCCAGGAAGGGTGTGTCTTCTCTGGCTTAAACTTTGAGATAATAAACTTGATGAAACATTCACTTGGTCAATTCTAGGATTACTTCTTGGACATTAAAATATTCTGTTTCAGAATCAGACATTAGAATGCCAGTGAAAGCGGCCAGAGGCTGCATAGAAACAAGCATATATTTTGATTGAATGAGTCAGCAATTATAAAACATGCTTGAGATGTCACAAGTGGGAAATACAACACGCTGTGGTAAAACCTAGCAGCTATATAGGAAGGAAGATGTCACTGAGGTTCATGCTTGGTTGACGGCTGAGGAGAAACTCTGCTGAGCCGCCAAGGAACCGTAGATCAGCACTATGTTCTTTTACCTAGAGGGCTAAATCGGACGTGTTGACTCTTGATTAAGTGAGGTCAAGGCAAAACTGATGCAACAGATCTTAGCAAAATGTAAAGAAAATATTTGAAAACGCTAGAATTAATAACTTTGCCTGATTTAATCGTTTTCCCACATTCAAATAAATCTGGTAACACTTTGATATAAAACCCCATACTCGGACGCAGAAACAGTTTTTCCCCCATTTCTGTAAGGATTATTCCCGTGTTCCAACAGCGGCTAGTTACCCGAAGGTTTTATCCTCTTTCAGAAATGATGGTTAGCTGATTACCTTTTCCATGACCTTGTCCTGAGCCACTGGAAGTGACCCTCTCCCTCGGACATTAGGGACTTTCACAACGTAAAAAACACCCTGGGCCACAGCTTAAGACCCCTTGATGATCCCTGAACAGTGCTGTCTAACTGAAATGCTCGTCTCAGCTGACCTGAGGAAAGAGAGGAAAGTATTCTGATTCATTCGCTGTCTGGATGAGCTAATTTGGAATTCCAGCTGCAAAGCTAACTCGAAATACATAACGAATAAAATAACACTTGTGGAGGGCTGGTGGCCAGGCACAATCATTCGACTGTGAGCTTCGCACGATAACAGAATGCCAATGTCCTTGGTTATGAGTGCACTCATTTGGCTTGGCATAGGAAGAGTAGCTTGCTAGACTTTTATTTCCTGTGACAAAGGGGAATCTGCTAGTAGTTGTTTATGAACAGTAATGGAACAACACAAAAATATGTTTCACTTCATTAGATGCACCTTCCATATAAGCCACTATGGCAAGGGGAAACCTCACTGGCTGAAAAGAGCTGAGCGTGCTCCTTTGGTGAGTTCCGGCTGAGGTGTGGTCCTTTGTGACAGAGCGGCCTTCCTGGTTTTGAACAGACGCTTCCCGTCATTCCCTGTCATGGGGCTTGCCGTCCACGCCCTTAGTGAAGCATTTCTCCTCAACACCATTGATGGCATGAGGTCCGCTGGGAGTCTGCGTATTGACAGTGTGACACACGCGTGCACACACAAACTTCCCATTGAGCCTGCCTTTCCTGTGTCTGCCTTTCCATTCACTTGCCTATCTCTTTCAGACACAAGACCCAGCCGGAGAAGCTTTACAGCACTGGCCTTTATCAGCCCTGCTGCAGACATCGGACGGATATAATCCAGTCGAGAGGTGATACGCCACGTTGCCAACCTCAACAGCTTCTCCAGATTGCCAAATACTGATTACCATTTGCCACCAGAGGTTTACTGTGAGTGTAAAGGAAAATGAGATCCAACAATCAGTTATGTCAGTAACATGACTTTACAGACATAAAGAACGTTTTGTGCTGCATGATTAGGAACGCTCTTCCTCTTTCACATGACTCAATTAGGGTAGACAGCCTTCAAAGGTCCTAGAAGACATGTAACGATTGAGTCCAATGCTCAAAAATTAAAATTATTTAAAATAACATGGATTAACTGGGGTACATAAATAGATTTGAACCTTAGAGTGTGCATCTCACAGAGTTTAAAGGTCCTCATGGTTGTCTTGTGACTTGAGAAAACGTACAGTGTCTAGCAATCACCCAGTTCCATATGATATAAGGATCAGCAAGTCAATCGCCACTTGCGCAAACCGGTGACACAGTGAAAAGATTAGAAGACATCCTTGGCTTTGACAGAAACAAAGTTGCTCTGCGTGTGGCATCTTTCCCCGTGAAGGGAGTGGAGAGGAGCTGAGAGTGAGAGACAGAGCTGATCTCAGCCCCTCAACAGTGAGCTCATTGTGGGCCAGGACCAGCCTCTGCCATTGAAGGCTAAAGTCGTCACTAAGGGGAGCCAATTGAGTGCAAACACTTGTCTTAGAAAACCAGCTTCCAAATGGCTATTAACACAGTGACTGTAAAGGAGAACCCCCCTTTGAGAGATGGATGGAAAACAAGTCAGCTTAATGTGTTGAAAAGTAAGACTTGATCAAACACCAGTTTGTGTGTGGTGTGTGTGTGTGTGGAGGGGGGGGAAACAATAACACATCTAAAATAGGAGTTTCAGTTGAAATGTCAGTTTGATCAAAAGAAACGCTGCTTGCAGACCAAAATTGCACTAAACAAACGTGTTGTTGAACACTCACAAATAAATAAGCTGGGTTTGCATTCAATTTACAAAAGTTGTGTCTGTCAGTCACTTCAACCAATGGTCATTGTTTGCGAAGTTGGGGGGGGGGGGTACATGCCTCTGGACCGGCCAGGACACTGGAGGGTCCATAACATCACATCAGCCAATGAGGGCCTCTTGCTTCCCTTTCACTGAACCTCATTGGGACCCTAACGGGGCACACCTTGCTACTCGCTGGATGAATGCAGCAAACAAACTCAATTCTAACATTGCAGTTCGCATGCCATTCCCTGCCAGGCATAGGCCCCTCTCGACAACAAGGCAGGAAGTAACCCTGTAGCTTTTTATTCACAGTATGGAAAGACCCAGAATGACACTGACCATGATGACCATGAGAACACCTGACTATGTGAAACCAAATGACATAAAAGCATGTTATGATTTATGATGTTGATCTATGTAAGTATGAACCCGGCAAACAAAATGTCCCCTAGTGGGACAATAAAGATAACCTTAAACCTTGAACCTTGAACCTTGAAGCAATGTGTGGACAAGTGGCACTTGACCATGCAAAGGAAATCAATCAAGCGTTTAAACTACCTAGCGGCGGAATTTGAATATGTTCTATGAAACAAAGAGGTACGGTTTTGACAGTCATGGGATTTGATAGTCTAGAGTTTAAGGGGAAACAGAGTCGAATTCGGAATCTGAACCACACCACTATCCTCTTTAATCTAGGGATCAGAAAAGCAAAACGCAGGGAGTTTTTCTTCCAGCGCTTTGGCTTCTGTTATGTACTGAGAGGCATGGAAAATCTATTATATTTCAGAATAAAATGCATGGAGACCACTCCAACAGTATGAGAACACCAGAAAAGTTCCAAGGTTTCATAACATGAGACAGCAGGGATGCCTTCTGTCACTTGAACTTGAATTCAGAACTGCTGTATCAAGCACATTGGACAGTCATTTCTCTTATGAGCCACTGGACAGTCAACCGCAATTGCACCATGCAATAATTGGGTGTGCGGCTGTTTAAAATGGCCTTTCATTTGTCACACAAGCTCCAAGCCCAACTGTGATCTCTTCGGGTTCCCGGTGGCCACGGTAACCAAACCAATGATGACTGATGGAGCCCTTCAGAGTGGCATTGCCTCAATAGTCAAAGGCTCGTCCAACCCATGCCCCTCTTATGCAAAAGCTACATTGGTAACACAAAATAGCGCACACTTTTAGTGCCTTTGTTACCTTGGACCTGTTGACATTACCATTTCAAGCTTTAGGCAAGGTCTCACTTAAGAGAGCACCAGCTTCTCTCTACAATACACTTCCTGAAATTATAAAATTACTTTCTTGACTTGCCTAAATGACTGCACACTCTCAGTAGACCAGCTACGGATATTTTGGAAAGTCTCTGGAGAGTTCATCAATGGCAGGAGATGTGTGGGTCTGCTGGACTGCTTCCAGGGCTTTTGAATGGTGCACCTCATCTAACCTCCAAACTGGGCATTGACTATCATCTTAAAATGGCTAGGTTAATTAGCAGAGCCATGTGAAGATGTTTTGACAATCTGCTTAGATTGGGGCGATCACAATTTAGCAACCGCGTCATACTTCTACTTATTAGTGTGCTTTGTACTACATTTGTTGAGTGAGGGGGTTATTATCACAGTTATGAGGGAATGGGGAAGGAGTATCAGCGTATGATTTGGACCCACAACAGTTTAACCCTCTTGTGATCAAATGAGATGCTCCGAGGAGACAGACACCAACACCAGCCAGCGATACATCTGGATGATACCCAGTGAACTGAAACAGGTTAAGAATGCTCTGGGGGACAGCTGAGCAGCAGATGGCATCTACTAATCTCCAACCTACAAACCTCCTTTCCAGCTATAATACTGGTAAATTCCTAATTGACCACAATTGGGGAAGACAAGAATGATAGAGCTTGGAAAATTACAGAGCTGACGTAAAACCTAGATTTTGTTAAATCTGGATGGAAGTAGCTAATGATGAATTTGTGGAGACACTAAGTGATAGTCATTTTAAAGTCCACAGTTCCTGCTTCCCACGATCCATTCGTTCATCCAGGCAGAAAGAGTGTGAGGGTCAGAGGGTTTAAAACAAAACAGAGAGGTCAACAGGGAGGATCTAGCTGCCCAGGCCTCTTGAACAGGGTTTCACTTTGACAAAATGTCTATTAGATTGTAAACAAACTATTAAGAAAAATAAAAGAAACGAGTAATTGAATCGAAAAATTCTGATTCAAAGATCCATTGCAATGCCATGCAAAGTTTATGCTGACAATAAAGGAGCTTCTCTGGGCATAGGTCTGATGCCAGGACTGTCCAGAACGTCACTACCCCCACTTGGCCTTACAGAGACACAAAGACCCTATTGTGTTTCACAATGCGGGTTACCCTCTCGGCTCTTGCTGGTTTGATCCAAGAGAAATGCTTCTAAACAACAAGGCTAGCATCTCCTCAGAGGAGCCTTGCTCTGCTGGGCCAGAGGCAAGAAGAACCAGTGAAATCGAGATTTAAAGTGGAATCAAGAATGAACTAATTTCAAGTTCTCCTCAAGGCAAGGAGTTTGCGCCCATACTTTCGTTGTATACAGTTTTGGAAGAAGCTTTGGAAGCAGTGATTGAAAAGCTATTCCAGGCAGAGCGGGTTCTGTGTAAATTGAACTTTGCATACTCCTCACCAGCCTTGTCTAGACCAATTAGCAAGTTGAGTTGAGTTGAGAATTAACTGTGCCCGCATCATGCCAATATTGAGTAGGGAAGTCACTTTGCGTTTTCACTTCTTTCACTGTTTTGAAAGTGTGTGTAACTAATACTGATACCTTTTTCTTATTGGGATTACTAGCTTTTAGTATCATCCATGTGTTAGTTTACAACTAAGTTAACATTTATAATACATAACTAAATAAATAGCTCTCCAAAATGACACATATTTTCACTCTGGATTCGGTTCCTTAATTTCAGCATTTGAGATGACTTGACATACTGTGAAGGATATACTGTCCTAGTCACATGTGCAGGATCTCTTGTCTTAAGGCATTTCAGAAACAACAAAAATGTGTTCACTTTTGAAAACAGTGCCCAAATGTTGGTTTCAGAGCTTTCTGGAAAAATAGTATCGTGGTGGAAAAATAAACAGAAATACAATCGAACTAGTAAGAGAGGTTTCCATTGACCTTAGTTGCCCTTTCAAAGTTGAATGGTTCAGTGATTCACATAAAGAACTGGATAATACAGTCAGACCCACTAAGTAAATACATTATACTACGTAATTTTGTGAAGTTTGGACGACCATCGTTTTTTATGCAACTAGCCAGTTAGATCATTCATTTGTTGGGAGTACATTGGTATTTTTAAGGGTCCTTCAATTATTGGCTTTAGGCTAATGACTTTCACAGGACCTGAAACATCTAGTGACTCAGGATCAGAAGGATTCAAGTAGGTTTCAAAAAGGTTCTTGCTGTGTGCAAGGTATAGGGGAAAAAACAACGGTGACTTACCTTGTAGCATGCACCTGTAGGCGGATTCTGAGATAGCGTAGATGTGAGGGGGCATTTCATGCCTCTTCTTGCCCCTGTACATTTCTATGATGTTCTCTGAGTAGATGGGGAGGTTTTTGTAGGGATTTATGACCACACAGAAGAGTCCTGAGTATGTCTGCAAGAAAGAGAGTATGCATGTATCAATCAAATGTATTTAAGATAAAAAAAAAAAACGTCTCCTAAAATAGCCATGGTATGAGCAAAATGCATCAAAGAACTAACTTGCCCTGTGGGGTTAAAGGAATGTCAACTACTGTAAACACAACATTTCAACACAGAAAAAGGGAAAACAAGTGTTCTTTAGATGGTGAAACATGCCAGGCTGTTGAAATATAAATATCTAACAGGTTCACATTGGATTTGTGGGATCAAACATTTTAACATTTACTAGAGTAATAATATTATAATTATAATAATGTAAAGAATCGGATTCTTAGCCACTCATGGACTCAAATCTGCCGGAAGAAAGGGAGAAGGAATAGAGACTTCTGGCAGCCTGCCAGTCACCTATTTGAAATTCATCACGCACTCCAAGCTCTCCTTAACAGGGTCTACCTTATCATCTTTCCTTTAACTGCTTGGATAGAAGAAGACCCCCCATAATTATTGTGGAAAACTGTTTACTAAGGACCAAAAGCATTAACTTAAGGCAGGGCTCCAGACTAACATTTTACACTGGTAAAATAAAATAAAAATTGTATTTTAATAATAATAACAATAATGAATGAATACAAAATAAAAAAAAACACCAACGTAAGTGAAGTGGCAGCAGATTATTTTTTTAGTGGCACTGGACAGATTTATGGTGGCAAATGCCACCAAATTGGTTGCAGACTGGAGCCCTTTGAAGGCCATCATCGTAAATATTAGGGAGTTAACGGTTCCCAGATTAGACTGATATATAACCGTTTAATATAAAAAACTATTTTGTATCCATCGAACTGGTCCTATCAGTGCGAATGAGCTATAGCGTTCTATTTGCATTTGCAACCCTTAATTTCTCACAGCAAAAACAAAATTAAAATCTTAACTAATCAAACAATTACATTTGAGCAAATTTAAGCGGCATTAGTACAAATTTCATAGATTGAAAAAAGATAATTCATACATTTGTAAATAAATGGTTTTATGCTGTATAAGTTATGAAACCATGCCTAAAACTAACCGAATCGAAAAGGTTTTTGAACCGTTACACCCCTGATATATATTGTTACAAAAATGAAACAAATATAGAGATAACTAGGGGCAAAGATATGGGGGATCGTTTTAATCCATACAGCATTAGCTACTAAATTGATGCAGACAGGCAATGGAGGGCAGGCCAGGCAACAGTTAATCCCTGCCATGTTTGCGGCTGGTATAGTTCATTGACTGGAGAGCAGTCAACACCCCATTTCTCTCTCTCTCTCTCTCTCCTTCTGTACTGGCCCTTTGGCCTAACTTTTTGGTACTCTCTTCAACCTCTGTCACTCCCCCTCCCGGAGCCCCGTCTCTCTGCTTGGCTGGGCTGCAAAGCCACATTCCTGTAATTATGTTGTCTGTGGTGGCCAGCGGGCTGCGGGGGGCCCAGGCCCTTCTAACCCAGTAACGGAGCTGGAATAATGGCAGCACCTCCACGGCGTGCTGGGAGAGCGGCGGGCTTCTCTAAAGGATCACGAGTAGCGCACCGCGCCTGTCGCCTGGCTCGGTGATAACACGGTCCCTCAAACACCCTGACATAACAAAACATTAGTTGCTCATTGAGAACTGAATTCACCAGACTTCTGGCACCAACAACAACACAATTCAATCATCTCTGAGGCTACATAGAACTTAATGTGTGGCGAATAATTTCTCTTCAGGTGTGCATCCACTGGCAAATCTCACCATTCTTTAAAATGCAAAAGGACTGCTTGTGATGACAAAAGCAATGGGCTGGCCATTTGGAGTGCATGCTGTGACTTTTGGGGTGTGCTGGGGAGTGAATAGCAGACTGGGGAGGGGTGGGCGGCTCGCCAGATGGCCAGTCTGTCATATGTACACAGATCCCTCAGACACAGATATATGCTCCAGCCTGGCCACAGGCCAAACAAAACAACAACCCACTGAGAGCAGAGAAGAGATTTGTTGCGCTGGAAATAATTGAAAGCGCAGCTTGATTGTAGAGAGCTTTATTCTATAATGTATAAAGGAAATAAACCATTTGCCACGTTAGAGGCAGGTAATTATTCAAACTCATTTTACACAAATATATATACATATATATACACACACTCATCACATATTTACAGAGAGGTGCAGAATAAATGAGGAACCCTTTACTTGCTACCCTTGTCCTATCATTGGTGCAACTGAAAGCAAACATAACATACAAAGGCGTCTCTACAGGGCAGTGTCAATCAATACTGCTCATATTAGTCTTGATGTTTTTCCGTCACCTCAAGTTGGCAGTAGAGATGTGGGGCAACAGGCCTCTCCCGACCCCCTATGGATAGCCCATCAGCAGGCAGACAGATAAGCCCCAGTGTGGAAACGGCAGCTGGGGCAGACATGACTCAGTTGCCCAACCTTGAAGGTGGCCCCTAGGGGGTACTTGGGGGATAACTGGGTCTCCGCAGACGAGGGGAAGTGGCCGCCAAGCAGAGCCACGGTCCAGCCAGCCTTTTGGCCTTCAGTGTGCAGTACATCAGCGCAACTCGAGAACTGTATTCCAGCGAGGAGAACTCTGGCACACACTTCATTCACTTCACTTCACCAATTCTCTGGAAACGTCCGCCAGACCGTTGGCAGATCCCAAGTTTCTCTGAAGTAATGGGTGGAGGCCCTGCTTTCTAAGATTCACACTTCCCTGAACTACAGAGCTGGGTACACTCCATCTTGAATTGTAAAGTATACTTGGCCAAGTCACAGATCATAATAAGAGTAGGCATCTATGGATAAAAAGCTGAATTCCTGTCAGCAGTAATCTTTAGTGCTGTGTAAGTGCAGCATCATGATGTAAGCTTAGGAAGAGACCATTGGAGCAACATGTGGGAGCAAGAGGTTGAACAGTGCCACAGTTGGTGTTGCTTTAAGGATAAAATGGATGGTAAAGAAAAGTTACCAGCAGAAACACTGCGTTGATGCATACAAGCATCAATTCAGACTCATCCCAGGCCGAGGGCTGTTGTCTTTCCTATCCTAAAATAACTGTTTGGCCACAGTGCAAAAGAACAGATGCAACTTGAGGGGTTAAACAAGCACATATAACCTAGTTATTAATTCATCACACTCTATGGAACAAAAGCCAGTAATTTTCCAACAGCAACTAAAATGACGAAATGGAGCCCGGCATTATGGACATTATGAAAGTATTACTGTTCTAATAGTGACAGCATGATTGTCGCCATTAGAAAACCGCAAGCTGAGAAGGTGGAAGCCATCATGGAGCCTACTCCTTTGGCTCAGTCAGGGGCGCACACATCAAAGAAGGAGGACCACAAAGGGACCCTGGAATGCAGACCAGTAGCAGACCAACAGAGATCTCTGTAGGGCACTTAAGCCAATGTCCATTAGATGCACACTCAGTTACAGTCAATGTCTTTGCTGGGTGCTTTTAAAGAGACTGATTGATAACACCATACAGCCTATACTTGTAAAACCATTTCTAATAAGATATGTAAACCGCTCTAAAGATCTAAAGGTTAAAAATAAAGAAAACAAAGATGAATGAAGAGAAGGACACTTGACACATGACATGGTGTTTTGTCGTGATCAACCGTCGGTTTCTGTCAACGTCTCTTAAAATGACAGTTATTCAAACAGGCCCGCTGTTCCTTATCAGTGGAGACAAAGGGATCTGTTACGGCTGTGTGGTTGATGTGTGACTCAGCATGGGCTTTCCCTGGCTATGGGATGTTCCCCTGATCGGCCTTCTGTCACTGAGCCATTAGCTGGCGTCGGTACAACATGGAGCTGGTCAGACATGCACTGTATCACGCCAGCCAGCTGCCCATGCCAGCCTGGCTGTCTCAGCCACGGCCTTGCAGCATGGCAAACAGTGAGAAATGTTTTGAAGCACCATCCTGTTTGTACTGTACTAGCAAATCACTCACATGACTTTGCAAGAAGTCTAATTATAATGTCCAAAAAGTGTTACACAGAAATAGCACGGTTGCAAGACTATCAGGCCATCCCATATGTGCTTCTCGTTATTCGGTGCTGTAAACTCCATGTAAGAAATTTAAAAGTGATGAAATGAAGGCTCAGCATCATTAGCATTTCGAAGTGACCTCATCCTCTAAGCTTCTATACTTCCATCTCAGCCACAAAGGCGGAAAACCACAGGAATACAAGCACTCTATCTATTCCAGGAATGTGTGTCACTAAGTGGGTCATAATCACCAGGGAAATGCAGTCCATCTAGGACATGATGGCTAATTCATCAAAGCCCAGGGTTAAGACAGGGGAGGTGTTTCAGGGCATATGGTTTTAGGTCTCTTGAAAATGAAATAGGTAGTAATATCAGGCTCATGAAATGCAAAGTGTTTATCGAAATAAAAATAAGTTTTATATACAATAGTACATTATTGAAAAATATTAAATTCTTCTATACTCACATAAATTAAGCCAGAGTAGTAGCGATCTTTCAGGTTGTGCAGCACCGAGGCCTCATTCAGGCAGGTGAGCTCGGCCATGTCCTCCACCTTGCTGAACTTTGGAGGGTTCATCTTCTGGATGTCATCCTTGTTCACCATGGCCTTCTTGCCGTTCTCCGCCAGCTCCACTACCACCTCGTCGCCCTGCTCCTCGCGAATGCTGGCCGCCTCAAAGCCATTGCGCTCCGAGGGGATCCACACAAGCTTCTTGGCGGTCCAGTCTGCCTGTGTGGCCGGGTTGTAGACCACGGCGCGGTCCACAAACAGGTACCGCTCTGGGTCCTCCTGTCCGCTCCGCTGTGCCATTTCAGGGTAGCCCACCTGGAATCAGGGTTGGAATTGGTGTGATGCTCTATAACAAATACAGTACACTGTATTTGTTTTTGCTTCAGTGTTACACTGCAAACACGAAAGTAAGGCTGTCAACAAATCAACCCAGCTGTGATATTAGGAAACCAGCTAGCACTTCTTATTCTGTGTCTACAAAATGTCATGCTAAGGATTAGAGGAGTGAGAGCTTACGCAAAGTCTGAGTTTTCTAAAATCATTCATCAAAACAGGGTCACAAACGTGGGAGCACATGTACTGTGCACACTGACCCACTTCAATGAAGGAGATTCATTGATTTTACTAATGATGTCTGAATGACGTTCTCGGTTATGCCTCTGTCTCACAAAATGATTATGCGCCATTTCTATGTAACCTTTTTCTGGAGTCTGATGAGGGCAACACTCTGTCCGAGAATTTTTGTTTGCCTCTATCCAAAAGGAAAAAGTAACTTTGGGATGTGAAAACCACTTTTGTTCTCAATTACACTTAAGGGCGTTGGACATCCTGTCTTTAGTACAAGAGATCCTGCAGCTAATGTGGCTGATAGGATATTTACGATCAAGTACATGTTTGCAATACGAAACTGGGTCAGGTCAGGGGACTGAGGGATCAGAGAGCTGTTAATGCTAAGCGAACTGCTTTGTCTGAGAATTCCATTAGTCAGTATATAGTATACAGTCAGTAAATGACACGTATAGTCTTGAAAAATGCACTCAAAATTGAATAGGAAGTCGTTACTGACTTTCCTTTTAGGCATAATGTTATTAACCCTACATTGGATTTCAAATAATGTGACAGTAGTGTCCAAGTTGCTGTCCTGTCAGCGCTGTCAATGAACCAACTGCCTACTCTTTTATAGTTAATTCAAAGGACTTGCGCGCACAATGACAAACTTGGGCAGATTCAAATCTGCAAATGTGCTTATAGTATGTTACCAGCTGAGACTAACTGACTAGCTATCTATTTTACTGGCGGATGGCTTATGATTTTAGTATATTGACGTTTCCATAAACAAACGCATATTCCCTCGTTGTTTTCTGTTCACATAACTATGAAATGCTTATAAAACAATCTATCGAAAGTTCGCAGACGTTAGATTCTATCAAAAGGATTGAGTTGCAGAGGCAGGCGCCACCCGCAACACGCATCATCACTGGGCAGTGGGTGTGGGTCGCCCAAAAATATTCAACGTTGGCCAACCAGCTTCCAAGCCAAACCCAAATTAATAATTTCTGTACATTCATCAACAAGTGCACACCATATTACCAAATGTATAACGAGATATCTCGCAATATATAATCACCCGTGTAGCTAGCATTGTGGTGTTGGCTAACCTCGCAAGCTTAGCTTTGGTCCTCCATCATTGAAAAGTCAGGGCACAATAATCAGTTAGCTTGCTAACGTTAGCTAGCTAACCACTTGAGCATCCCTAAAAAAAAACTATTCTCTTTCCAAAAAAACTCACCTGGTACAGTACACGAAGAAAATGTTGTAAACCAAATAAAATATCGTGTCCAGTAATATTCCTTTAATAATTTAGAAAATGTCTAAAAATATTCACTTCTTTCAGCAGCTTTCTCATCAGTGGTACACCCCCACCACCATCCAACACCCTCTCAACCAAACTCGGCATGCAGGATGGATGCGGCGCGGGGCTTTTTGGGGGGGCACACCCACTATCCAATGCTGCATTGCCATTGGATTTCAAACGCCGGTACCTTCATGTGATTGGTTTAAACTAATTTCCGTCGGGAAACTTTATCCTCTAGCTCCAAACTGTACCTGCAGAAGGGATGAATGCCCTGCGCGCAAGTGTCCGGGTCGGGTACATGCGTCTGTCCTTTCTTGGTCATCAAGATCACAATTCGTGGCAACCATACACCACTCATTGAGCTACTACTGTCCTTTTGACTATTCTGTCTGATTAATATCCAACTGATATGTTTTTCTGTCAATGGTCTTGCCTGCATAATTTCACCCACGAGGCATTTGAAAAGAGAGTAGGCCTACACGAAATAATCTGTTTTCATTGATCCTGATGTTTAAGTAAATTTCTGTATTTCATATTGTTTAAATTGTATCGTATAAACTTGTATGATCGTATTATGTTGCATAAAATGTCTACTTATAAGTTACTTTAGTAGACAAAAAAGAGCGACATAACATTTCTATTGTTCAACGCTGTGAATGCCCCAATGTACTGAAATGCCGCCCTCCACTGGACATAAAAGACAGATACAACTTTAACGTAAGAATTGCAGCACATTTTAAATGCCCTTCAGCTATAAAGCCTAACTCCTACTTTTTTTTTTTACTAAACTTTTATTCCAAGTTATTTTAAAATCATACTTACTAGATGCTTTCTCTGTCTGCCTTCGATGCCATTGGAAAAACTGAACTGAACTTCATACTTTTATCAGCAGAGGTCAGACTAACCAAGGTCGCATCACTGCTTAAATGTTTTCTCCAGGTATTGACGCTAGGTGGGTATACTTCTATCATGCCCAGAAACAACATTACCTGCGTATTGTA
This sequence comes from Aplochiton taeniatus, assembly GCA_017639675.1. NCBI lineage: Eukaryota > Metazoa > Chordata > Actinopteri > Galaxiiformes > Galaxiidae > Aplochiton > Aplochiton taeniatus. The sequence goes on from CM030176.1 coordinate 16,172,628, forward strand.
TATGGAAAACTCTTAAGAGCTTACTGTTTACTACTTACGCTTGAGAGCAGTTTATCCCAAGCTGTCCTCAGTCAAATCTAAAAGATTTCTGTGTGATTATTATTTGGCATTATTTAATCCACTCCAAATAATTGTTATCATAATAATTATTGTATCTGCAAATACCTTAGTTGTAAAAGCAGATACCATCTATAGGAGGTTGCTATTTTGATCCTTACATAAAGCTTATAATTCCGACAAAGTAGCAAAATATGTATATTCTATTAGATGTGTGCGGCTAACATGGTCTGGAAGTGCCGGACATGGAAAAGTTTGGCAACCCCTGCTGTACAGGTCCCCCCAATTTATGAAATGTAACTTGATTGATAACCTTGTATCTGTATGTTTTCACCAGCAGTCTTTTCTCATATATCCATATATACTATATTAATCCATCCACTCTCATACTTACAGCCCCTCCCTCCTACTCTCTCTGTCCTCTATTGACAGAATGACGCAGATGTGCGTATGACTCACCAGGTCTCGTAGGACACGATTTGTTCTCTGTTCTGCCTTGGCTCGATAGGCCTGTGTCCCCCGGCCCAGCAGTATGCCTCTTGGTTAAGCTACAGCACATGTGCTTATTGAGAAATGCCGATCATAGTACCGCCAATCAAAAGGCCTTATGTCTCTTAGTCCCCCCGCTTGTAAAACACTTAAGGTGTACTGGATTTCTTTTACTCAGGCATAGATAAGTCTGTAGATATCATTTTAAGTCAAGTGAGATTCCAGCATAATTCAAACATCACACATTCTCGCTACCCGAGAACTTAGTACTCGGTCATGTTTCCTTATAACTGTTTGCTGGCATTTATTACCATAAAGCCCCAATTGTAGACCCACTAGATCCACATATGTAACAATGTTATGAGGACTTACCGAGGTAAGTAAATTGTAGGTTTAGTCCTTCAACAGTCTGTAAAATGCCATAAGGTTTCAATTATCTGGCAGAATGGCTGAGTGCTTTAAGTGGAAGGTTTACTAATAGTTTTTGGGAGCATTTCACATGGCTATTTTTGCCTCTTTTCCCCTATTATTCTTGAATACTATAGCCAATACAATTAAAATTAAATGGCTGTGGGTGGGTGATCTAGCCACTAACCCCTGATTCCAACATATTCTCCCAATCATTTCATTACCACTGACAAATTGATATGGCTGGTGATTGTTTTTTATGCAGCGATTAGACATATTTGACAAAATGGCCATGCATTAAATATACATCAAAGGTCACAATGTAAGCTAATACAGAAGAGAAAAGTGTTTCATCATCTCCTGCTCATGATGCTCTGGTTGCTTAAGGAGGGAATAGGAGTCTTTGAAACATCCAGCGATACATCGCTATCCGCTGGATGTAGCTGGTCTTTCATGTTACTTCAGAGGATTCCAGCGTATATGATCTCTACTGGACCCAGCCTTTGTGTTTTGCCTCGGGGTGGGCCAGTCAATACGTACATTTTTGACCATATACCCGTGGGCAGAAATCAGCAAACAATTATAATACGAGAAAATGTAAAGTCATTTTGGAGAAAGGGGCTGAAGTTTGAAAACTGAAACAGAAGGATTGAGTGGAAAGCCAAATTGTTGCAGGACCAAGACTGAGAGGAAGGTGATGTGTGAAGGAAATATGCGGGCCTTTAGTTTGTGTCTTTGTGAAAGAGTTCTAAAAACCTAACGAGAGTGTCGAGGTGAAATTGACGATGTTGGAGGAGGTCTGAGTGAAAGGAGACAGAACAAACCGGAGGTGAGCTGAGCTTACCCAGAGCCTCCAGTCATTATCTCCTGCACACCAACAGACAGTGGTAATTACCCAGACACATCCCATAGCACGCCCTGTGCCACCACTGTTTACCGTTACAGAGAAGGACAAATAGGGCACAGTCTTTATTTCTTGTCACGATGGACTTATTTACACACACAAACTCTGTCGCTCTCTCTCTTTCTCTTTCACAGACAAAAAATAAACAGAAATTTGGAAGCTATTTTTGACCTTTGACCCAGATAGATACTTTTCATCAAATAACATTACTCTTTCAAGGATCTGAAGTAACTTGTCATTCATGATGCTCTAATGGGTTTTTCTCACCCAAACTTTCGGACTTGTCTTGAACAGCAGTGTTACTAGCAGGCTGTGTAAATACAGGATACTGATTAACATTGGCCGGCTCTGTTAACCGATGACATTAAATGAGTCAGGCACACCTGTGTCATCCCACAATTACTCTGGTAAATATTGTTGTTATTTAAAGCTATGAGCAATGGGTGTCAGACATCCCCTTGTAATTGCACCCTCTTTTTCTTCTAATTTGCTTTCCCTTTTTCAAGGATCATGATGGTGTGATAGGTTTGACGGACCCAAAAACAAAGTGCAAGTGCCCAGTTGATTACACATTATTGGTGAGTGATGCCTATTCATCAACTCTGAATGTTATGTTAATTACTGCCTACCACATTAAGTTGTTTTCCCACTACGACCAGCAGTTAAGGTATCTCATTAGTCAATTTGAGCCTATGCTATGCAAGATTTATTAAGCAGGAGGAGAATTGCATTTCACCATCTGACCCTAAGGAAGTAATGAACAGTAATTTAATTTTTATTCATTATAGATTAATGGTGAACATTATTCTTTTGTGCCACAGGCAGATACCCAAATTTCATTTTTTGTCCGTTGAGTCATGCATTTAAGTAAAAGGCTAGTCTTGAGAAACAAGTTATGACTTTCTGATTTAAACTATTTTGTATAAATCTTCAGTAATTTCACCTTCCCATGAAAGAGAGCTATCAAGCGATGTAGCCCTTTCCTAAATCTGGAATTTATTCCTCCTGTTTTAATACTATATTTTCTAACAATTTTATAAACTCTAAAATAGCCGAATTGACAATTAATGGGCACACATTTTTTACAATAACAATGATTTTACATTATGATAGTTGCTTTTTTTCTTTTCAGGTTCATCATTTATAAGATCGGCCTGATAACTCTCATGATATTAGCATGTTGCTAAGAAACAGTGGGGAGTTGAAGGTTGTTGGCTAATTGGACATACAGTGTACTAGATGTTATAAGGTTACAATCCACCCCCTAAGACTGAATCAAGTGTCGAGTGTTTGCGTGTGTGTGTGTGTGTGTGTGTGTGTGTGTGTGTGTGTGTGTGTGTGTGTGTGTGTGTGTGTGTGTGTGTTAGAGAGAGAGACAGATGGATGTATACCTCCCACCCTTTGTTAAAACTCCATTAGAAAACACACCACTCGTCAGAATATATGCTAGAACTACAGGGAAGAAATATATCTTGGAATTCTCCCTTGACTTTCCGTCCGCTAAGTGTAATGTGTTAAATCCACCCATGACATTAGAATACTCGGCTTAATCAGTCCTCTGTCAGTCAAATTGTATGCGGACCCATTAGACCATGTTACGGCCAAATGTGTAACACGCCCACCCATAAGAGCAAACCCTAGGCTTGTGAAAAACATACAATCTAACAATACGGCCTCACCAGCCATTGGTGGTCGTAACAGAAACACAAAATCTCAATCAATGCCTCTAGACTGGTGCCCCACAACAGGTTGTATGCGTATGGTATTGGGTGGATAATCCTTCAGGAAAATTTGGGAAATAAGAGAAATAAGAGAAATTAGGTCCATTACTGGCTTGAAAGGCACCCCTTTCCCCAATATACTTACCACACACTTGTACAAATCTCACAGATTGCTGAAAGGCCATTGTAGAGGAATGTTTTATTGTTAAGAAAAGATAGACTTCTTTCACACACCCACACACAATAACAACATGGCAATTTACACCTCCAAGTCTCAGTGTCAACTGCTGTTGTTTTTTTTATTTTTTTCTGTTTGAGAGGTCTATTGTGTTCTTTCCCTATATAAACCTTTAAGCTTCTGTTCCTGTGGTGGCAGTGAGCCTCTGCTGGTTTCAGTGTGAGGTCACAATGGGAGCCAGGCCATCGAATCAGATATATATTGACATGATTCATACCTGCAGGGCTTCTAGGTCCCGATACCCACGGCGATGTGTGTGCGTGCCTGAAACCCGGTGATAAGCCATGCATAGGCTCTGCAATGCCTCACACCTCAGGAAAGGGAGACGAATAAAGCTGTGTTTGTTTGGCAGGTTGAAAACACACACCCTCCTCTGACGCTTGTTGTCATGGCAATCGCAGGCATCATCGTGACCTCATCACACTTTCCTTTCAAGGTCAGAGGTCCTCCATGACATTTCCCCAACCAATAACATTCGCTCTGTTATCCGATATTTGTGTAAGACTGGCTAGTTAGAAAACAGTTAAAAATAAAGTAATGTTACAACATTTGTTAGTTCATTAGTATGAATAAGCAGATGGACAATCATCCATGCAGATGCTATTACCATCTGTTCAGGGATATGTCAAGTAAGTGCAATGAACACAAGCATATAGAAAATACTTGAAAAAATCACAGAAGTGAGTCTACAACATCACACAGATTGCCTGAGACAGTACCGATATGGCATCATATTGATTTTGGTTTATTCTTGCGAGAAATCCTCCATAAATGTCAAGGGGCCTTCCATAAAATATCTATTTTAAGACACATTATTGTAAAAAGAGTATGCAACACAGAAGCAGACAGAGTCGAAGTGTACAAATAACTGTTCATTTTAACACACCCATACACCCACAAATCTAGACAATCACAGTGTCCATCAGGTGAATCTTTTTTGCATGACATCTTTGCTCGATGATTTTTCTTATTATTAAATGTATTCATGGGCAGTAGCCCAGGCTCTTCATGCAAGGTGATAGACTTCAATTACCACACTCTGTGACAGTAAGGCTGGCTAGGGCCCAGTGACTATTGCATTCTTCTGAGTGAGAAGCCATTTGCATTGCGTTGCTCTTGATATAATGAGAAGGAGATGAGCAGGGCAGTAGAATGGAGATTTGGAAACCAGCTGCATCCTAATCATCCGATTATTCGGCTGGACACATGCTAGGAGAGAATGATGATGAGTCCGATGATTTTTTTTGCAAGGCACAATGCAAAATTGTGTGTTGTATCTACCTATACACCTGTATGCATATGTTCAGTCAAGTGTATAACTGTGATTGTCTGCCTTTTCAAAAATAGAATGGTTTGAGGATTAATCTTATTTCATAGAAGAAGGTAGTAACTGTTGCTGTTACACGCTGTACCTGTTTTCCCCTCACCCTCATGTCAAGTGATTTCAGCCCCCAGACTGGTCCAAAAGTCCGGTACAGTCAGGTTGTTGAGTTATTGAGATGATTAATATATCTTTTACAAATGTGGCGTTATGATAGGAACAACTTCTTCTTTATTATTATTATAACCCTCATAATCATTTACAACTATATCTGCAATGTTAACAACTACTGTGAAATTTATGAAATCTGTATAAAATAATGAAATGTTCAAAACCTACTAATCATCGTTGCCTTTTATGTGGCAACATGAAAGTACTAAGCTGGCTGGCCCCAGGTGGTAGCGACCCAAGAATTAGATTCCTGGTTTCCTGAATGCCAGTGAGCTGCTAATGAGTGAGGCCAGCTCATATCAATCCAGCTGAGATGAAAGAACTTTGTCGCTGCATTTAAGATTGAACACTATAACTTGCACTTTCTAGACTCTTGGGTTGCCTCTGCGTCTTGCCTACATTTAACAAATAATATTTCATCTTTCATTTAATCATATTTAAACATACAGAATACAAATCTTTCACATGGTAACAACATAGTCTTCACAATCTCAAACTATTTGGACCATAGACCAAGTATAATCTGTACAAATATACTGTATTTGTTAAATTAATTACGTACAATCCACAAACACAAAAAAAGAACCCATTTACAACACATTGGTATTGGTATTGGTCAAATACAAAAATGCGTGATACATTTTCTTTTTCCATTTCATGATAAGATTTTGAATGATCTGAAAATGTCAATATGTCCATACATTCACTTACTCTACACAGGGTCAAGCAAAGGGCATTAGGGGAGGCTTGTTTGGTTGACAGGATTCATGAGAAGTGGCTGAGAAGTGCTTCACATCAAACGATCAGAGCTAAGCTGCCAGAAGCACTGTATGCTTCAGGCTCCGCTGACTATTCTAACATCAAGAGAGGAGTAGGGGAGGCAGACCGAAAGAGTTTGAGAGAGAGAGAGAGAATATAGAAACCGCAATGGAGACCATGAATGTGAAGTGAAGTTGGCACACAAGAATGACCTTGGGCAATGAAAGAGTCTTAAACGATAGTGAAAGAACTACATTTGGAAGCCACAAAAGTTGAATGTGTGTAGAAGTTCAAACAGAAGATCATTGAACTCAATCTCGATGGTGTTTTAAGTGCACACACACACACACACACACACACACACACACACACACACACACACACACACACAGACACACACTCGCACTTATGTAATGTGCATACCACTAATCTTCCCCCTTTTTCCTCTTGTTAAAGGAAAACTCACATTTAATTTTTCCACATTTTGACAGCAGTCTATACTTACTGCTACTTTCAAAGTATCTGCTTGTTAAAACGGCCAACACGGAGCGTGTGAAATCCATGGGATGGGGTGTCTCATGACAAAAGGAATGTGTGTGTGGTGTGGAGGATTAGCATGGTGTGGAAGGTGCATTGGGCTTTAGGTCAACTATCTAGCCCAATTTTACATAGTTTGGGGCCATAGCTGAGCTCTCGGCTCTGTGCATTCAACTCATTTTAATTCAGTGTCACGCCCATAGCAGGTATCCAGTATACACTCAAGCAAACAAGAAAAGCTCTGCAGGGGAGATATTCCATCCACACATAGGTGGCCATGGCAACAAAGCAGTGACAGCTACCGATCGCCTGCACATCAAATTGTCTGCATTTCCTCCTTGTCCACTTACACAGAAGCAGTCACACACACACACACACACACACACACACACACACACACACACACACACGACAGAAATTGCTTCAGAGTCACTGGATTACGAAGTTTGATTGACAGGTTTGCCCTTTCCCTGTGCTGGCCAAGACTTCCTAGACAGGAATTTGTAGTTTCTATTGATGATGACTCATATTGGAAACCATCCATCAAAAAATACCCTCTCTCCTAAATTTTATCCTTCTCTCTAGTGACCCCCTACCCCACCCCACCTCTCTCTCTCACTCAGACCACTCAAGACCACCACTCTGTGAAATAGAAGACAGTGCTTTACAGCAGCTTCTCCACAGAAGTTGTCTTCTGAACATTTTATGTTAGCAGTTGAGATTTTAACTACACATCCGTTCGGCACCACAACATTATTATAACTAAGTGAGAACGTCAACACGTATATATTGTGACTTAGTGATAGAGCAGGAGTAAATTCTTGATTTCTAGATCACACTAGGACAGGTGTCTCTTCCTATCAAATGCTTAGGGTACACTTAAGAATTGGTAAAGACAGCTAAACTACTCTTTTTGTCTATGGACTTTGGAATGTATGTGCGTTCAGCATTTCCACTGCATGCTCTAGGCAGGGCGGGAAACCTAGGGAATTGCTACATATACAAAATAATTTACTTTAAAATGATTTAATGGAGCACCAATTATTACATTTGTCCTTCTATCAATACGGAATAAGGTTCTTTTCTATAGCACTTTATGAAAACAGAAATACACAGCACAATACAGATAAAGGCATTCCTATGTTTTGGTTGCTAAGGCAATGACTTCTTCTTGACGATGTAGATTCGTTGATTTCCGATGATTCGCACAACATGTGATTGGCAGGTCACATTGTCACTAACCTATACTCCTTCTGAAGTGCTTAGTGAGAAGCCTCTCCAGGGCACCTCCTTGATGATATGCATTAGTCCTCATGGGCTATACAGACAAATTGAGGTCACATTCATTGCACAAGGGCACCATAAATTTGTTTTTGTATCTATATTTGCAAATAAGTTCAAATTGAGTACTACTGTAGATTAATTAAATGTGGGTTAAACTGAAGTTGATAGAAATAAAAAGATAATGATAATCTGGATATGGACTACATGAGAAGTACCAGGTAACCAACAATGGGCCCTTGAACATCAATAAACAGAAGTATCAGCTAGTCTGCGCTCTGATGCTCCCATCAAGGTGCCATTTAATTTGATAGGATTTTCAATGACAGGCCATTATGTACTAGTGAGAGTTGCTGCTACATCTTCAGCAATATTTTCTCTGAATTGAAGGTATCAAGTTCTATCAGTATGCCTGCAGTGTCTGGCTGACTCTGGCTAGCAGCTGTTTGTGCTCTCCCTAATCTGAATGATGTTAATATGTTTCTTTACAAATACATACAATAGCAGCATTATCATGATGCAATGTTAGCGGGTGAGGGAAGAGGACTTGAGAGACTTTTAAGGTGTCCATTTATACACAGGGGTGGGGGGAGGGGGGATTGTCATTTCAGTATCATATTTGTCCCTGCGTTTTTTCTCTCTGAGAAAATGGGGCTCCAGTCTGCCTGCGCTTTGTCTCTTTCTCAGGTGGAATAGTTGAAACTGTGACAGCTTACGGTGGTCATCTTGGCCCTTTGCCCCTCGAAAAAGGCTCAAGACTACATGATGGAGCAGGTGAAGCCGCAGCACTCCTTCAGGAGGGTCATGCCTGTCTTGGTGAAGGGAGACGAGGCGGGCTGGGCCCCGGTCGCCGTCCTCCTGGATGGGTTGGGCCCTGGAGGATGGGGAGGGTCAGCTGGAGGTCAAAGTGGTGGCCCAGGTGGCCGGATTTGTGTGACAGAATATTTACAGTATGCACACACTCCCTCCACACAACAAAAGAGCAGCCAAGTAGAATGGAATGAACACGGTCACATTCTCTTGTTTTTTCTCCATTCCTCTTTCTCTCTCTCTCTCTCTCTCTCTCGCTCGCTCTCTGTCACACACACACACAGACACACAGACACACACACACACACACACACACACACACACACACACACACACACACACACACACACACACACAAGCACACACACATTTACACACACAACCACACACAATGACAGGCTTCAGGGGACACTATCCTGTATCACAATGCTGTTAAAGCTCCAGGTCAAAAAGGCATAACAAGAGAAAGAATAATAAAACGGCCAAAAGAATGAGACAGAGCTCTTATTAAAAGTATGTCCCATCAAAATAAACTTGAAACAGTTCGCAAAAGCTAGTAATTTCTCTTTTTTTCTGAAATATGAGAAACAATCAACGAACCCATTCAAAAACTAAAAATGCCAATTATCTGAAATACCTTGTTTCTTCATGGTCTGAGGAAACTTGGACTTTGATTTGAGGAATTCGGCCATTTCTTTGTCCTCCTCCTTCTCCCTTTGGAAAAGAAAAGTAAACTTTAATGAATTTAAAAAAAGATTTTGCCCTGTCTATTTAATTGACTGCGACATGGTGGCTGGAGGCTTCTTTTACACACTTTCTCTTTGGGTTTCTTTGGATGCCGCTCAACAATAAATTATCGCTTTGTCGCTGCCTCATTCCTGAGTCACACCCCTCAGTCCCCTGAGGAAATGGGTTCAGCACCTCTGTTCTCCGAATCCAGCGTTTGCGTGACGTGCTAGCACGCATGATGGTAAGACAACCCTTATATTTCAATATTTGCTTGGGCTGCTCGAGGTAGAAGCCCAAGTCATGACCTTACAATTCTCCAGCTTCCTCTTTAAAATCCCCCAGAAGTTCTTATGTTGCAACATTCCTTATGATTTCTTTATTACATCCAACATGCTCTAAAAAGGGAAAAGCCCTGATGTCTCAAAAAGACGAGCCGACGCAATTTCCTAAAAGAAATGATCAATGCACAATACACACCTGGGTTCATCTTCATTATTATTAAAACCATATATTTGACCATGAACAAAACTGAGGATGAAGAGGCAAAGGGGTCACCTGAGTCGTTCAAACTCCACGTCGTCCACCAGGAAGTCTCTGGTCTCCACCAGCTTGTGGATCTGCTGCAGGAGCTCCTCCTCCTTCTGCCGGTCCTCTGTCGACTTGTCGTTGTCTGGAACGTAACGTAGGGCATGGGTCACCAACACAGGGTTGACCTTACAGAGGTCATACCCTTGATGTATGCTTTAGCCTAACTTAAGGTTAGCCATGAATGAGGATGTGTGGTTGGTGGAGAGCAAGATGAGCCGGTCGGTGAACCCTACAGACGCTTTTAGAAGAAGAAACATGTTTATTGCTACATAGAAAATTCTGTACAAGTACAATATCATTGAATGGAATTTTATAGGCACTTCAAAGCATTTAAAGGAAAATGTTTCTCTAAACTTTACATGGTAGACTTTCATAGGATTGTAAATGGTATATCCTATTTCAATCGGATCTGTTCTATTCTGTTTTTCTCCTTGGGGAAGGCCTACCTGGTATGGATACTAGTTTCTGCAGGGCCTTCTTCAGACGAGTGATTTCCCTACACAACTGGATGTCATCCATCCTACGGATAAAGGAACAGTACAACTATTATCATTCCCTGCGCCACCAAGAAAATGGGTTCAGTCTTTGTCTGCCCAAGAAGAGAAGTCAGACAGTGTGGGTTAGGTATTGATTTAAAATTTCACAGCAGATTACACTGCACTGCTCTGAATAATGAGGGTTGGTATTGTCCACATAGATCCTCAGTCAACCTTACTATTTCAATTCACTGTCCCTGTCCTAGACCATTGTATGTTGGTGAGTGTGTATGTGTGGAAGTGAGTAAGTGAACTGGGTGTGTGGGGGGTGGACTCGTTTTGTGTGGTAATTGATATGTGTGCATTGTCTGGGGACCGTGTGTATCAGTTCTCTCACCTGCAGGCCACACTCCCAACAAACAGGGTCGGACAGGGTCAGCTCTTCCTGTTTTTGTTTCTCACACACACAGACACACACACAAACATGCACATACACACACACACACACACACACACACACACACACACACACACACACACACAGACACACACACACACACACATACTAACACATCTAATTATCTGTCACTGCATTCAAGATGTCAGATAAGAGGAGAGTGTTCTTTAGAGGTAAAAGAAAGGTAGTGGAAGTCCAGAATACAGATGATGTCGAGTAGCCGGAGCGGATGTTTGCTCTACTCCCACACTAGTTCCCCTGAGGAAAAAGAACTTGAGGAAAAATATGGTTTTAAAGTCTCAAATGAAGGCTCTTTTTGTCCTTTCAGGGACATGCAGGCTCACACACAAACACGGGAGCAAACATCCTCTGGCTCTTTGTGTGAATCTGTTGCACTGTCACTGTCTCTCCAATGGCGAGAGAAATGGGCCTTAATACAATAGGCATGTTGGGTAGAGGGATGATCATTTTTGATGGTGACAGTGGCGGATGGTAGTAAGTTATGGTGACATTTGGGGCCAGAAAAGAAGTCCACCACTTCAGAGCACAAGGTACCTTTAGGCTTTTCTTCTGGCATCTATTGAAGAAAATAATCGTATAGTATTGTCCTATTCAGGGAAATCTAATTCTAACTAGTGACCCATGTATTTAGCTCAGCTCCATTTATTTCAACACTCACAGTCACCACACTCAATGAAACGCAGTAGGTGCATGGCGACAGTGATTCCACAGGGGGCGACAGCCACTTACATGAAGCGGAGCTCGGACTCTCTCCTGACCAGCACGTCCCGGATCCGGTTGATCTTGGAGAGCTCCCCCTCGATGTCGTCCACGGTGATGGTGGAGTCCGCCATGGAGACCACGTCCTCCTCTGGCCAAAGAGAAAGCGCCATTGTTAAAGTGGACGGATCGGACAATTCTGCCTCCAAACGTCAAAATGCAGCATTTCGAAGAGGCCTGCGACCTGATCGTGTGACAGAGTTTTAACATGCATAGATTATATTTTGTTGTGAATGTAAATTGCTGCAAAATGTAGGAAGATAAATGCAAGCCACGCTTAATTCTCTTTGCATTCAGTGTCTATTTGTTTCTGTTTCATACACACACACACACACACACACACACACACACACACACACACACACACACATACACACACACACACACAGGTTCTGTAGATTCACCCACAACAATGTTCCCAGGCAATAGGTATACATCTGCAGCATACTGAATCCTAGTTCCACAGATATGAAATTGGTCTGAAATGACAGCCTGTTGGGCAGTGGAGGCTTAATTACTGTGTATCAGTGGAAGGCAGAACTCCTGCATGAGCAGGTATTAATAAAGGCCTCTCTCTGGTTCCACCTTCTCAATGCTGGTCGTCAACACATGCACGCACGCACGCACGCACGCACGCACGCACGCACGCACGCACGCACGCACGCACGCACGCACGCACACACGCACACACACACACACACACACACACAGATGCAAAAATGCATGCACACACAAATGTGAACAGATGCACACATGCACATACACAAAATGCCCACAAAGTAATTGAGCCAGAACAGCCTATCGGTTCAAACGTGTAGCAGAGTAATCGTGACACAGTGTCTTCAAACCCAGCCAGACTATCAAACCATGTCTCTGTATCAATCCAGTGTGGGAAAGAACCACCGAGGTGTACGTTTCTTTCACGCTCCGACCGTAGAAAACATTACAACGCATTAAACAGTGAAATGAATATGTCCCTTTTTACCTGAATCTAAATCAGCACAAATTCATTTTTAAAGAGCTTTTAAAGAGCTTAGCTTAGTGAGACATATAAGAACTTCTGAGTTCTTCATCAAAGCTTCAATACTCGAGAGTTCTACCAATATCCCGGTCAACATGCAGCAGAAGCAGGTGCAGCGGTCTAGAAAAGAAACAGTAGCTGTAATTACAGCAACGGGAAGCGCAAAATGAGACCCAAGAGGTTCTAATAGGGTGAAGAGCAGACTGTTTAAGAGATTAAGGGATGGCTAGCTCACACAGCTATCTCCCTGTACCGTGTGTGTTTCTACTTCTCTGGTAGCTATAGGATCCAAGGAGAAGAAAATGAATTGAGAAGAGAAAGGAGAGAAAAGAATACCCATGAATATTTTGTCACACATAGTATATACTGCACAGAGTCTATGCTACGTCTATTTTCTATGAGCAAGATACAGCTGTTGTAATGCATAAAACATACCTCTTAATTCGTCCTTGATTACAATTAAACAACAAAAAATGATGATGATGACTGATGACTGAACTTAGCACATATCGTATCACATAATAACAAATGTAATGATCTAGATTCTAGACGTACGCTCAGGGATATAATATGCAACATTTGTAGGTTTGTCCAATCTGTTTCTATACTTTGCTCTCTCAGGGTCCCTGCGACTGGCAGGGGCTGCAGGGATTTTATCTTTCACCGAGCTATCTGAATAGCAGAGCATCAACTGTCACATTCCAATCATTCAAATTACCATCTGACTTTGAAAATAAACGAATCTAAAATGCAACTAAACGTGATTCTCCAAATCCCAATTCGCTAGTAGGAAATTACAAATAAAAAATTCATCAAATCTATTTACCCTCTATTCCAAGAATAGAAACAGATAAGGAATAGGCATTCCTTACATGAATTAAAACATTTGCAGAAAGACCCTGATCCACGAGGTCAATCTTCTCGCCCCAAGATGTCTTTTTCCGGGGAGAAAACGTTTTCTTCTCTAGAGAGCCTACAGTGTCCAAAGCCTTGTATCTACAAGAGGCCCAACCTGGGAGTGCTCACGGACCCACACTAAATACACAACCCCATAGTGGCATGATAGATACCCCTGCTGCTTTGTGAGACCGCAAATTCTCTGCCTTCAAATGTGGAGCATTACGTAGGTCTACATTCAATGGGTTATGTGAGGAATTGGGCGAGAAAGCGGAGAGAAGGGACCTATTCTAATCCAATGTGGCCTTGGGAAATGAACACCTGGACGAGTTTGAAGTATCCAAATAGCTTCCTTTGAGTGAGCCCAGAGAAAGAGTAGAGCACAGGAGACCGCTATTGGTAGTGGTATTCTAAGAAGACTGACGTGGTCATTGTGACCATAGAGATATAACGCCTTTCTCTCTGTTCAATCTCTATGGGTGTGACCTTGGGGTGGCAGTGAAGGGAAAACAATAGCATAGGAAGACCATAGCTTCCCAGGGCTTGGATCCCTATAGGCACCGCCGACTTGTCTGAGGGGAATTTAAGCTTCATATCCCGAGGGCTAAAGCACTTAGCCTTCACAGATAGAGCAAATGCACACGTAGGCTTTATTTTGCAGAGGCTTCCATTCTTGGAACTAAAACACACCAGGCTGACATCAAAGGATCGTCAAGACAACCTTGGGACCCTTGGGGCTTAGAGGCTGACAGGCTGTTGCAATTCCATGGTTATGGTTAAGTGCTTCGGCAGAAAATTATTCTGATGTCTTGTCACACCATCTAGAGTTTTCTTTGGCGTCATTTGAAGATCCAACTTGAACTTCCATATCACTTCAATCATACATCTGTAGCTCATTGCTGGTTTGAAATTATTTCCACTAAATGCTTGAAACAATTTGACATTGTATACAATTTTACATAATACATAAGTTATATGAGAAAATATCTAACTAGTACGTTAGTAATTCAGCCAAGACAAACTCCTCCATTTTAAACAAATACAGTGGGGCCAAAAAGTATTTAGTCAGCCACTGATTGTGCAAGTTCTCCTACTTAGAAAGATGAGAGAGGTCTGTAATTTTTATCATAGGTACACTTCCTATGAGGGACAAAAATGAGGGGAAAAAAATCCAGGAAATCACATTGTAGGATTTTTAAAGAATTTATTTGTAAATGATGGTGGAAAATAAGTATTTGGTCACCCACAAACAAGCAAGATTTCTGGCTCTCACAGACCTATAACTTCTTCTTTAAGAAGCTCTTCTGTCCTCCACTCGTTACCTGTATTAATGGAACTTGTTTGACCTCGTCATCTGTATAAAAGACACCTGTCCACAGCCTCAAACAGTCAGACTCCAAACTCAACCATGGCCAAGACCAAAGAGCTGTCGAAGGACACCAGGAAGAAAATTGTAGACCTGCACCAGGCTGGGAAGAGTGAATCTGCAATAGGCAAGCAGGTTGGTGTGAATAGATCAACTGTGGGAGCAATTGTAAGAAAATGGAAGACATACAAGACCATTGATAATCTCCCTCGATCTGGGGCCCCACGCAAGATCTCATCCCGTGGGGTCAAAATGATCATGAGAACGGTGAGCAAAAATCCCAGAACTACACGGAGGGACCTCATGAATGACCTGCAGAGAGCTGGGACCAAAGTAACAAAGGCTACCATCAGTAACACACTACGCCGAGAGGGACTCAAATCCTGCAGTGCCAGGCGTGTCCCCCTGCTTAAGCCAGTACATGTCCAGGCCCGTCTGAAGTTTGCCAGAGAGCAAATGGATGATCCAGAAGAGGATTGGGAGAATATCATGTGGTCAGATGAAACCAAAATAGAACTTTTTGGTCAAAACTCAACTCGTTGTGTTTGGAGGAAGAAGAATGCTGAGTTGCATCCCAAGAACACCATACCTACTGTGAAGCATAGGGGTGGAAACATCATGCTTTGGGGCTGTTTTACTGCAAAGGGGACAGGACGACTGATCCGTGTTAAGGGAAGAATGAACGGGGCCATGTATTGTGAGATTTTAAGCCAAAACCTCCTTCCATCAGTGAGAGCATTGAAGATGGAACGTGGCTGGGTCTTCCAGCATGACAATGATCCCAAACACACCGCTCGGGCAACGAAGGAGCGGCTCCGGAAAAAGCATTTCAAGGTCCTGGAGTGGCCTAGCCAGTCTCCAGACCTCAACCCCATAGAAAATTTGTGGAGGGAGTTGAAAGTTCGTGTTGCCCAGCGACAGCCCCAAAACATGACTGCTCAAGAGGAGATCTGCATGGAGGAATGGGCCAAAATACCAGCTACAGTGTGTGCAAACCTGGTGAAGACTTACAGGAAACGTTTGACCTCTGTCATTGCCAACAAAGGTTATGTTACAAAGTATTGAGTTTAACTTTTGTTATTGACCAAATACTTTATTTTCCACCATCATTTACAAATACATTCTTTAAAAATCCTACAATGTGATTTCCTGGATTTTTTTCTCATTTTTGTCTCTCATAGTTGAAGTGTACCTATGATGAAAATTACAGACCTCTCTCATCTTTCTAAGTAGGAGAACTTGCACAATCAGTGGCTGACTAAATACTTTTTGGCCCCACTGTACATGTAAATATACTAAGCCTTGACACAGTTTGAACTGGTTTCTCATCAAGTTCCCTGCTGTAATGTTAATTAACATCTACACTCAGCTCTAGGGACCAAAGCATTCAATCCCCCCTCCCCCAGACACAAACTGATAAGCTAAAGTGGAGGTGGGAGCACTTTGCATCACCTACAGAAGCAACAGTACTTGCTATTTCATCAGACTTCTTCATTGACACAGAACACTGTGATTGGTGTCAGACTGCTGGGTGTGATTGGCGTGTGTGCGCACACACAGTACGGCAGCTCACTCCGCAGCCGCGCGCAGACAAAGTGTTCTCTGCCTGAACTTCAATTTCATTTATGCTTTGAGGAACCGGAAACACTCTCTTTTCCTACCTCTCTAATGCCCCTACAACCTACTGTCTGTTACCATCAACACCTTTCTGTTTGTATTTTAAAAAACTTGCCATCACCCTGATTGAATGATTTCAAAACACCACAGCAGATATCCAAGAGGGAGATCAGTGTGTGGCGTGCGGCGTAGCCGCCCTTCAGTACCCATTACCTTGATGGCCATCACCACCTCTACGGACTAGCAGTGTGAGCTGGACAGAGAGAGAGAGAGATGATGACAGTGATGGTAGCCTTGTACCTCAGTTGTGTGAGGAACAGTCTGGTGGGGTAAATGTTATCGTGTAAGTGAGCAAAGAGAAGCAACTACAGTACAAGTATACCACACACACACACACACACACACACACACACACACACACACACACACACACAACACTCGTTGAATTTTAGCGAATATCACCTTAAAGGGAAAGTTCAACTTTTTGGGAAATAAGATATGTTCCCACTTACCCCTAGTCAGACGAGATGATCGATATCAATCTCATGAGTGTACGTCCATTATTAACGGACAGTGTTGGGTAGTAACCAATAAAATTTATCTGGATTACTTTGTCTGTTTACTTAAATATAGTGAAATATTTGTCAACGAATTACAGTCAAATCTGAATTTTTAGGATTACTTAATATCTTAGAAATGAAATGAGAGATGAAATATTATTCAACGAATCAAAAACCCCAATCGTTTAATCACACTTAACTATATGGTTTTACACCATTTACAGTTGTACAGTTTAGTTTTTTTTGTAAGGAAGTGTCCAGACATTGTAATAGTAACCAAATTAGGCTACTTTCCACCAAATTACTTTTGAATGTAGTGTTCAATTGCTGTGTTTTCTAAAACCGTTTTCCATTTGTCTAGGTAATGACTAAGCGATATAACACACAGAGTAGCTGTCTAACCTCATGTTTTCCAGAGTGAAAAAATACTTCAGAGGTTGTTGCATCCCTCCCAAATGAGCATAAAAAATCACGCTTACTAGCACTCACAAACACACACACTCTCTCTCCATTGAAAACACTGCCAAAGCTGCACATTATCAGATTGTCTAAAATATAATCAAATATCACCTGTGTTGGCTGTATTTGTGTTCCATTTTGTGCATTCCAGAGAACCATATTGGTTTGATGATCCTTGATCTTTCTCCATAGCTGCTGGCGTTGCTTCCAACAGTTTGCACAGAGGTACTGAAAAACAGGTAGTCTGATATTCTTTAACAGAAAAACAAAAACAAACAAAAAAAACAACTAAATGACATGCAATTTGATGCAGCCAGTCGATATGCCACTGATTAACCCTCAGGCATTAAGCTTGTTTTATAAATGGCAATCGGATGACCGCTGTGCCACAATGTACACGTGTGCGCTGCATCACGTCTGTTTAGAGTCCGCGCTTCTGGTCGTGATGGTCTGGAATGTTTTAATGAAACTGCCATTGATGTTTTTACTAGATGACGGTATCAACTCAAGAGCGTCTCCGTGTGGCACTCTTAGGGATCACCATCCAGCTGGAATTAAAAATGAAACAGAAATCAGCACTGATCAAATACTGATCGATAATGATGCTGCCGACCAGAGGCTTTACACTTTGTTGTCAGTCAAAACTCTAAAACGAGATCTGGGGAAAAGTTGTTTCGAGGACTCCTGTGGAATTTGCTGCTTATTTACTACCCTCACGGATCATGGAACAAGGACTTGAAGCACCTTAATGTCAGTGTCCACGTGGTCATTTTGATTGTGTTGACATTGGAATAAGCATGTTTACACGCAATAGAACTCCACAGATACTGGATTTTTGGGGCCGATACTAAAACTGATATTGGGCTAGCTGATTACCGGGCTATCTGTAAGCTTGTATGAAACATTATTTAGCAAGTAACAGGCTGGGAAAGTACTTGTGATCAGTGCTTGAAAAACGTTTTTTTCTGAAATGACATGTTTGGAGCAGAATCAGGTTTTGGCATTCCTCTCATAACATTAAGGTCTCTAACTGGTTATAACAAAATATTTAGTTTGTTTAATTGCGTTCCTTTTCACACACCAGCCATGTTTAAAATGTATTAAGAGCGCAATAAAAAAATTGCCTATAATGTTAATGGCTAGACTTTAGACTTGCATTTAACTGAAATAGGCTTATCGTTGAGTTAATATTAAACAATTAAATTAGTTACTTAAAATGTTGTAAAGTCTAGGGCAGGGGTGTCAAACTCAAATACCCAGTGGGCCAAAATGTAAAACCTGAACAAAGTCGCGGGCCAACATTAACAACAAATTAACCTTTTAATATGGACCCAAAAAAGTTTTGCTTTAACATTGAATATAGAACAAGCATCGCTTATTACCATACAATATATCATTTAATAGTGGAGACATGCAAAATCGAATTTCCAATGTAAAAACACATCAATGGCATTCATTTATTAAATTAAAAGTAGTAATTTGGTATTGTCTCGCAGGCCAAATATAATTACCTCGCGGGCCAAATTTGGCCCGCGGGCCAGAGTTTGACACCTATGGTCTAGGGCTAGCCCTGAAGGCTACAACTCCGGAAGGACTACATCACCCTCTCGTGCAGAGGCGTCATGCCCATGGGGGGGCACTCTGTTTGCGATTCAATGCGATGGATTTAATCAACCGTTTAACAGTGTATTGCTGAAGTGGTTAGTTGAACATCAATCCGTTTTTCAAACGTATGTAAATGAAATGCAATTAGGTATACATACAATTAGTTAAAACCCCCTGCTGGTGGAACAGCTTAATTGCATTTGAGAAATATAGACAGTTTGCTTTGTAAGATAGTTGGCTGGTACCAGCTACATTTACTAGGCGGCCCTCAATCCCGTTGTTTAGCCTTCTGGCTGTCTTGCTAGTCGTGATTAACCACGCATCCTATTTAAGAATGTACTCGACTTTTGTAGATCTGTCAAAAAGTTTGTCAACATACATTGACCAAATCAGTCTTAAATTAAAGCTCCAAATATCAGGTTAATCATACAAAAAACTAATATTCTCTAGGGCAAACAGTTTTTTGTTTTGAATGTTTTTGTAATGAATGATTGACTGACGTGCCCCCACATCCTTCAGTTCATATTGGTAAATGAGAGCTGTGTGAATCATATGGCGTGAGCTGATAGATTTTACCACAACTATCACAGATTATAGTTAGCAAAAGACTGAATTAAATTTGATATGTCCTGGTCAATATGCAGAGGAAAATATAAAAATAGAAACAACAGAAAGCCAAGCCCTTCATCAGTCAGGAGGATGTTAGTGCAAGAGGTAGGTTATCTTAGGTGAGATTTATGGTGATAGGCTATTTTTCCTTCAAGGGAAATGTGTTCAGATTTACTAGAAAGAATTGTTCCCTCTTTCATACCATTTCAGACCAATCAATGGATGATGATCAGGCAGTTAAAGTTGCTAACCTGTGTAAAGCAGGTGAAGATGCAGTGTAACAAATAATTTACGTGGACATTTCTAAATACATGTACCCAAGTGTAGTGGGAGATTACTGAGCAACTCAAATTTATTTAGTAAATCTTTAAAATAAAATCTCCCCATAATAGTGGAATTTATATTTAAAATTCAGGCATAAAAATCAGGCATATGCAAAATAACACCTAGATCCACGATTTTAAGCTCTTAATATTTGTCCTTTTCTGTATAGTGATATGATGTGATGTTGTTTTTTTCAATTCTTCTTTAAGGAGTTTTTGGCACTTAGGCGTTCCATATTCCTAGACTCTAACGTTCTCCAATCCCTGCTTCCCAGTTCCCATATACTTAACGCAAACTTAGAATAACTTAGTCAATTATAAAAAAAAAATCTCCTTTAATGAAAAAATATATTATTCAGAAAAATGTACATTTACTAAGAATGAAAATCTCAAATGAAAGAATTAATCAAACAGTTTTCATAAATGACAAATACAATAGTGCAAACATCCTGATGAGTGTCCTAAACTATGAACAATTTAATTTACACTGCACAAATTAATCGATGTGTTACATTACGACCTTACATTTGTGCATCTATTCATGCATTTCAAACAGTTGTAAAGTTGATCAAGATACGAACAAATAGCATGCAAGATTCAAAAATGTTCAATAATATCTTTCCTCCAACATCAAATGGAGTCATTTAATAACAGACTATATTTATCAGTGGCTATTTAACACTTGGTGATGGAGTCATGGCAGTCAAACGCCAATACACATTTGTAGGTGCGTTTACTATAAATACCTTAGTTGGTCTTCCGATTTATTGTACATTCGCCATTGCTATATGGTGCTGGAGTGTTACTTTAAGACCCCCTATATATTTTTGTTCTCCTTGCCTTTGTGTAGCTCCTCTGTTATCATTGCCAACCACACAGGATATAACACCTCCAGCTTGCTAAGTTTGTAACACAAGGCGCAAGGCAAATAGACCAATCTAGGCAGCAACGTAACCAACTTACGCATAGTAACTGAGTTTATGCAAGTTTTATTTATCCACCTTTCTTACTATATTTACTATTATATAATTTCATGTTTCCCCCCAAAACGTTTTATGAATTAAAATAGCTAGCTATCAGACGAGGACATCTACAAGCACTCTAGATCAACATGATTATGCACCATAGTAGGGTCAGTTGACAGCAAAGGTTAAAACACACCATTCATATTAACACAAACTGTTATTTACACTGGCAACTCTTCTTTTAGAAACTCTCAAAAGCATAATATTGGTTTTAATTGTAAATTGTAATGGATATTTAAAACGTATCACAATTTTCATTATGATATCTTGAAATGCTTACATCCAGTGTTTTGGTAATGGCCTGAAAATGTATCTATAATCTTCCTCTCTCTCAACTCATACAACCAAAGAAAGAAAGTTGAAACGGTTTTCTCCAACAGTACCATTCACGCACTGGCCTTTTACACAGGTAGTGTGTTTACAATGGGGCCTATGAGCTAGAGCATGGACATCTATAGCATTACATTTACAATACAAGTTGCATTTGGGGGCTCAATGAGCCTCAAAGAATCTGAGCATTACAGAAGCAACTAAGGTTGATAAGGACTACCGTCGCAGTTTCACCGTTTTCCAATTTAGTCATTAAGCAATGTATTGTTTGTTTGTAGTAGTCCCGATGTCTGTTTTTCATTTTTCTTCAAGGTTACACTAAATTTAAAAAAGAATAGTTCCTGCAGTTTCTATAAAGGGAACTTCAAATGTGAATAATTTTTCAGACTAACAAGTAAGCATTCCATTATACAGTGCACAAAGTACAAAGTAATGTGTAATAGTAATTAGGCCACTGATTAGACTAATTCATTTGATTGCATTGCTTTGGTTGCGGTATAGGACAATGCATTTTGCATTTGCATTTGTTAAATACAATTTGTGCCCTTGAGAGAAATCTCTCTTTACTGCAAGCTCTCAAACCATTAAAACAAATAATGGCGGATTTTAATCATCCCCCCCACACGCAGACGTACACATCCGCACGCACACGCACACACACACACACACACAACACACACACACACACACACACACAGACGGACAGACGGAGTGTAAGTAGCTCTTAAGTAACTTAATACTTACCCTAAAAAGCATGTCTTTTGATTAAGTAGCTCAATGACTAGTAAGACCATAGGCAATTCTGACTACTTACTAAATTCCAGTAAGTAGCACAACACGTATCATTGACAAAATCCTTAGGGCAATTTATATGAATAAATGATTTGTCCTTCACTCAGTTCACTCAATCACAGCCACAGGCTCTTATGCAGCAGTTCTGTTGTAGTGCTGATGTCATTACCAAATATCCAACCCGTGCTCCAGTCAGAACATCCACCATCGGACCACAATGAATGCATTGTGAGCCAGAGACCGGATTAGGTTTTCAAAGTCTCAACTCAAGCTGTGGTCCCAAACCCCCTCTGATTCACACAGATCACAGATGGTTCTCATCCATACATCTTTCAGTTGAATGAGCCCATCCAGATGTGTAGTAAAAGTCAGTTGATGATACCAGCAAAAGTGTTGATTGGTAGAGGAAGGCCCTTGTTCATGTATTTGCCTAGTCCAGTGTCTTTTTCATCTCCCAAGCTGTATTTGGACGTCAGGTTTTTTTGGACGCAGTACCCAGGATCAATGCAAGGGGCAATCTCAATGCTGGAAGTGTATACGAGAAACAAACCATGTAAATTTGTACTGCTGTTAGGCATTAAAAGAGAATATCACTGACATAGTACTGTTCTGATCACAATGGTATATATATTATATTCCCATCCAATTGGCATAAGGAATGCCAGCTAGGGATGGAAAGTCCTGTTGGCCAAAACAGCCTCTCCTACCTCTGAACGTCTTTGAAGGTTCTGCGAGTGTCTTTGTCCATGATGACGGAAAAGGATTTGTTCCCCATGGTTCGAATTTTGATGTTACACACCCGGATTTTGGACTCCTGAAAATGTAAATGTAAATTTGTGGATGATTTGTCAAGTATTAATGTTAGCATTAAAGTACATTTTTCTTTCGTTCATAAACCTCTTTTAAAGGGATAATTCAACATTTTGGGAAATAAGATTTTACCCCACTTACCCCTAGTCAGACGAGATGATTGATATAAATTTGATGTCCGTACATCCAGTATTGAGTTAGTTACGTAGTAGTCGTAAAAGTAGCCTAACGATAGCAGTAAGCTTGAGGTAACCGTTTGCATGGCTGCTAAAAGTGACTAAATAATAAAAAATTCCAAAGCTTTGGTATTTACGTTATACAGCATCTTCTGTATTTAGCATGTGTTTCAATAACAACAACGTCTTTCTTTTAAATAACACAGCTTTGAAAATTTTGTCACTTTGGGAGCCATGCTAGTGGTTACCTCGTAGGGTCGTGTCTTATTTCCCAAAATGTTGGACTATCCCTTTAAATAGTTTCAGTCATCACTAAGAAGCCTAGTTCGAATTTTCAAATAAGGCAGATTAGATCGAAAGTAACCAATTACATATGAAACACACACACAAACACCTCTCACACAGGACATTAAGAATAGACAGCCCAGTTGAGACAGGCAAGGTCTTTAAGGCACTATAAGAACCCCTTAAACTTACCACATAGTTTTTAGGTTTGGTTTGCGGTTCCTTAAAAGTCATCGTCAGACAGTTCAGATCTGAGGTAAAGCAAACAAACATGAACTATTTTCCTGTTACTATGTTACTCTAAAGTCAGCACATATAACTTTACCGGCAGCATGAAACACAAGACAATGCACGATTCAACACTACCTAATTAAGAAGATAGACATATGAAGTGTGTGATGTGCATTACCTTCAGTTTCATTGCAAGGAATAGCACTTATCTGTGCACCTGTCATCCTGACGGAGACTCCCTGTTCCTTGCCTCTACCACTCAATGTCACCTGGAGGGCACGGACACATACAGCAGCATCAAATACACAGAAGCATACACGTAAATCACAATTCATAAACGCACTGGTCGGTAACAATGGCCTTTAAAGCTTTGCACACTTCACAGCGCGTGTGCACAACAAGTGCAATCATCGTAAATGGAGGGAGGGCCAATTTAAAGCTGGAATAGCCAGTTTAAACTGCGGGTTGGGGGGGGGGGGGGGGTCTTAGTGATGGTCGTTAGCGTTCACACAAACAGAGGTAATGGATGGTGGAACTGACTAACCTTTTTGTAGTTTACAGAAACGACGGGACAGCACACTTCTGCCGTGTTCTTCCTCTGTTTGTCTGTCAGCAAGGATAGACATTATTAGACAGGGCAAGCGACACAAAAATAAACCTCCAAAATACTCTGACGCACAGCACACTACCTTTAAAAGTAGCTGTGGTTGGTTTGAACTCGGGGAAACACAGCTCTAAGTGGGAGAGGAACACTTCCTCCATTGGCTCTTTGTTCACCTTGTAGAATGACATCTATAAGAAAAGCAAAATAAGGAACTATTTAGTATTTTCTAGGGGGCATATTAGAGACGTATGTAATTGTAGACTCCTGTTGTCAGTGCATAAACATACAGTTCAATCATATCATTGTGTCTCCATGTGTTTCCAACGAATCCAGGTGTTAAAGTAAAGGTAGCTACTGTATGTGGGACTTACCTTGACAGAGTAGATGGTGAAGTATACAGGCTGCAGTCCAGTACGAACATAGTAGGAAATTACATCAGACAGGAAGGGCTCTTTCTGCCTGACAGTTCTGGACTGCTGAGGAAAAAGAACAGAATCTCTTAAAGTCTCTCCTTAAAGTTTATAGTTACAGGGCCATGGCCTCACGACAAAGATACTAAGACTAAAAGAACATCCACCTATTTATTGACACATCAATTTATCTACACATGTATACAAGCTTAAAGTTTTAAGTTTGGTATGGTGGCACTTCATCACGTTATGTAAGTAAATGGGATGGATTTTGTTGGAGAATGAGAAACCTGAAGCGGGTGAAAAAGTAAATAAGAAAAAATATATATACAGTATATCAGACCTAAAAAACAGGTTATCATACATCAAGGCGTTTGTGTGGATTATTGACCAAATGCTGACACAATCCACTATACTGTTTTTGAATAAACAGAATGTCAGCAGTAACAATAGTTTTGACCGTGACTGTACAATGTACTTTGTTTCTACCTTGTACTCATCGTTCCTTTCATATTTTCTGTCAAGTTTTGCCTTGTATCATTTATATACCATGATAATATATCCCTAGAGACAACTGCTACTCTCCTGATGATGTGCTATCATATTTATTTTTAGAAATGAAACCATCGAAACCAAAAGATGCGTATCTCTAAGCAAGTACAGTGTCATGCATCTTCCGGTGCTAAAAGTTATTGTGCAAGTGATCTTATCAGGAATCGGACTGAGCATATCTTGTTACGTTTATGTGAATCATGGAAAAAATTGTAGATGGAAATTATGATACCATTTTGGCCAGTTTGGGAATCATGGAGCCCAAGCTCTTGATGTTGCATTCGTACCACGGGTCAACCATTGCCAAGTAGGCACCAAGAGAACAAGGATTGTCCCTGCTTGGGGACAGATTTTCCTGTGAAAGTAACACAAACAAGGAGTTGTTCAAATCGGAACAAGGCTTAAACAGTGGCTAAGCTACTTCCCTAAAGTAGACATTTTTTCATCCTGTACACAATGAACTCTACCGGTTGTTACAAAACAAGAACCAATTTTGGGTGCCTAACCATGTGGTAGAACGAGAGACTACAAATTTGGTGTCAAACCAAGGGAAGTGTTCTTACTTTGACAGGGGAGAAAGGCATCGGGTCCTTACAAACAGGGACGTAGTAAAACTGAAGGTTTACTTTCATGGTAAGAAAGAGCCGGCGGGCTTCCCTTTTCCTGCAAACACAAATCAGTGATTCATCCACAAAACCGGTACAAAGCTCACAACAGGAGTTTTTTTTCACAATAACTTTGTTGCCGGGGTTTGATCACAATTCCCACAGCAGAACTTTATACTCCCCCGTTTACTGTTGGCGTGTCACAGTTCCTTAGCGTCGGTAAAATCACATACCATATTCAAATCGTTTTTTGTTGTTGGGGATAACTTCATTCTCTGGCAGCAACATCTTGCCAATTGGTTAACGACTGACCTGACCATTACCCCAAATCAAGATAACCCATATCCCCCCGAGGTGTCTTACCTGAGTAAGTAGAAGGTCTTGGCTAGCTTGCCCAGTACCCTGTCATCCCCCATCACCACGATCCTGGCCGTGAAGTGCCTCTGCTGCTTGGGAAAGGGTGTTGTCCCGCTCTGGCCTGCCCTCCTCTGGAGCGTCCCCGCCCCTCCCCGTCCTCCCCCGGCACATCCCTCGGAACCTCTGGGCTCCTCCAGGGCATCCTGCATCAGGGCCATGGTGTCGTTGACCGAGGGCCTCATCTTGATGCACCCCCGGCGGTTGAGCTTTGCCTGCTCCCCCGGACCTCCGGGGGGCTCCACCTGCTGGTCGGCCGCCGGCAGGTCCCTCTCGATGCCGCTGTCGGTGGACGTGACGGAGTAGCGGGGCATCTCCGGGGCCAGGCCGGCGGGCAGGTAGCACGTCTCAAAGTCCTCCTGGCTCAGGGTGAACTGCTCCAACATGGAGCCGAAGCGCACGCACTTCGCCAGCTCACACCCTGCACAGACCCACGGCACAGTATTAACAACGCATGGTTCATGGGGTTAACAGCCAGCTGTGGCGGGGTGCAAAAGCATCAGCGTGTCACGGGAAAAGCCAAAGCTGGAGCTGTAATGAAGCATGGAGCTATCAGGTGACAAATGTAGAAGACTTTGCTTGTCTGACGAAAAGCAGGCAACAAAAATGTATTCAGACAAGAGTCAAGGAGGAGTACTAGCTCCACTAACTAACAGACCCGACAACTAGTCAACTAATAAACGGTCTGGACCCCCCAAAGAGTAAGTAGAGAACCACTCACAGATGTCCTCATCCTCCTTCCACAAGTGGAAACTCATCTCCGGGTTGGGGAAGAGGCTATCGCAAAGGCAGCCGTCGGACAATGGGTCTGCAACAAAGACAGAGAGACAGAGAGAGGGGGGAAGAGACCCAATCCTTTCACAATGACAGTCAAAACAAACAGACCCTCACTTCCTGGTCCTAAATCCATCACTTCTCCCCCCTGTCCCCTTCTCAACTCCACCGCTGGGGCCGGAGGGAAACGTCCATTGGACAGTGGTTGTGATGGTAGTTTTGATGACAAAGAAATAGATATCCGGGAAACTACAGGGACGACTGACTTGACAAATTTAGCTGGTGGGGATGTGGTAAATCTGCCTCAGCGAAATACATATACAGTACTGTGCAAAGGTTTTAGCCAGGTGTGAAAGAATGCTGGCACAAATTTGAAAGCAAAGAGTGGTCACAACAAATATTGAATTGATTTAAATTGTTCATTTGTTCATTCACTTTGCATTTAGTTAATTGATAAAAACAAACTATTAACACTTTGATGTTTGAAAGCATTCTTACTTTACACACCTGCCAAACTTTTGCACAGTACTGTACATATTCCAGTTCCATTTATAAAGAACATATGCTTCACGTGTCCATCTGCTCATCCGTTGATATGCACCATCACCACGAGGAGAGTGTTAATTTAAAAATGTAACAATCATCAATTCATATCACCGTGAATCAGGCACGTCCGTAGTCCTACCTATGTCCCTGGCCTTGAGGATCTCCTGGTACAGCTGCTTCAGTCGGACCCTCGGCTGCCCCTCCTCCCCCCGGCCAACCAGCTTCTCCGCGCTCTGCTCCAGCGTCGCCACCACTTCCTGGAAGTAGGGCTCAATGTCTTGACCCATCTCCTGCACCACACACACACACACACACACACACACACACACACACACACGCACACACACACACACACACACAGGAAGATAAACACAGCACCGTGTATTAATAGCAAAGAGGTGAGGGGTGCAGGTCTGGCTGTGGAAAACATAGGTGTTGTATTAGGACCACTGCCAGGAGACTCCCGCCAAGAAGACTGAGCACAGCAAGGCTATTTGGAACGTGTTTTAGATGGTGTTTTCAGACTTTGTACTTCTCAAACAAAAATACAGTCTAAAACAAAAGAATAACTATCTGAAAGGATGACTCACGCAAAAAGAACAACATAAATGTCATTCATTTTAAAATAATTATGCAAATTCAGCATACATGCAAACACTGCACGGTTTGCCAATAACGAAACAACCATGAACTAACGACAAGCCAGGCTCACAGAGGAATCTCAGTGGAACGAAAGCTTGTCTCTTCTTGAGCTCAATGGACAAATTCAAAGTTAAAATGTCCTCCACTGACCTTCAGGGCCTGAAGCAGTTTGGGGCCGTGGCACTGCTCCTCTCCCAGTGCCGCCTGGATGGAATGTAGAACCACGCTGCGCATGTGATCTAAAGGGCCGAGGAAGCCTTTGGAGCCAGACCCTGACGCCTCAATGTCCGCCCGTAAAACATCGCCTAAAGGCCCGGAGAAAACGGCTGGATCTGCAAACACAAACACCCTGGAAGAACCAATAGGGACGTACAAGGAAGTTACACTTGCAGTTCAGTGTTTCCGTGACTTTGTTACACTGTTGTAGAGTTTAAATGAAGAATCATCTCTATTTGACACACGCAACACACTCGGTGAGCTATCTCGATACGGACAAAGTGAAACCGTAGTTCATGATCCGTATTGATACAGCTATGAAGAAACTACAGTGATCTGCATTGATAGAGATCCGGTAAATCCAAACTTGGAGAGGATATAAGTGGTTGCGCAAACCCTTTCATGAATCTTAATATGACAATGCCAACCATATAGTACTCCTTCACTTCTCCCTTTCCTTCCCCCGCACCCAGAAGAAAATGGAACTTGTTAATTCACTTAAGTCGCCCACTGTCTCCAGAAAAGTGTATGTGCACTGTTTGTTGTTGCATACTTGCCTCTCTTGGAATGGGTAGTATTCATTCTTCAGACTCTGCTCAGTCACCATCCTCCGCTGGTATAAGAGTCCTTTTGGGATAAAAACAGCTCAATGTTTCTGTGCACTAGAAGCACAGCATTGTCACACTCCAGGACATAGCACAAGACGGTCATGAGACAAGTGCAACCAAAAAGAGTCTGGTGCAAAGAGACATGTAATAGCACTCAAAAAGAAACCTATTGTAGGAAATCAAAGGAAATGAAACAAAAGAATTGCATTGTACATTAAAGTTATTATGACTCAACGAGTTTTCCTTTTGTCATTGCTGCGATTGACTGAGTCATCACCTGGATTGCAGCGTTCGGTCTTTAACTGTTGCGCGTAGCTGAGGCCTACAGTGCAGTAAGGCTGAGGTAGAGTCAGGAGTCTCTTACAGAAGTCATATACTCTCTTGTACAAGTCGTCAGGGATGTACGCTGTCTGCAACAGAAATGTACGGGCGCCCGAACACACCGCATGTAAACATACATATCAAATGCGCCGTAATGCCCCACATATTTTTGTTTTTATCCGTCCCCACTTTCCACTAAACAAAACCACCAAACGTCAGACAGAAAGTATCATGTTCCAACAGCATAGAAGAATACAATTTAAATTGTCCTGTCTATACTTTTGACTGCGCCAAACAAAAACATTTCAAGAACAAAATGGTGCTCCAAATTTTGCATGAATTATGAGAGAAAAATACAGCATCATATAGAATATTGTTTTAAAAGGCAGACTGTTTTTGTTCTAGTTCAGTCAAAAAAGATTTAGCTATACATTCTGCCATAGGGTTAGAAATATGATGTGGAAACGAACTATTAGCATACCTGTATGACAGCGTAGATGAGTGTGTGCAGCAAAGGAATAATGTATTTCCGACAATCCAGCCTCAGGGCCTACAGGCAGGCAGACACAAACACACACACACACACACACACACACACACACACACACACGTCAATATACTTACAGTATATGACTCAATACTTTTCCGTGTCACAAATCGTTGCTATGAATAGCTTTTCATATTGCTGATAAGCTAAGCATAAAATATGAATCTAAAGCTATTGATCTAAGCTGAACATTCTCCAATGGGCCAGATATCATACACTAGACGGACACTAGTCAAACAAGTTGGGCACTCTGGTAATGCTGCATTTGAAGAAGGAGATGGGAGTGCTGAGGCAGCTGAGACATGAGCCAGTAATGACCTACCCTCTCCAGCTCCTTGATGACCACTCTCACCAGAGCCAGACTGCTGGCTGGGTTGTTCAGGACCTTCTTATGTAGCGTCCATCTCAGCATCCCTTTACACACACAGGCACACATACACACACACAGGCACACAAAGGCACACACACACACACACACACACACACACACACACACACACACACACACACACACAGACGCAATAACAACTTAATATCTCCACAAACTTAGAATAAATACTGGGTGTCACATCATTCTTTGCTATAACATTACTAATGTAAATTAGGGGTTGATGACTCAAGACAGAAAACTGCTAGCACGGGAGATTTCAAACTGCTGGCGTATGTGTTAACCTCATGTGAGTGACGATTGCCAATGGAAATATTCAAGAGCAAAAGCACCCAATCATTTTTTCCTCTATCGTCCTTCATACTTCCCGTTGTTCTTGTAAACTTGTAAACCTCTACACAAGAATCCCTTCTAAAAAAACATAGTTCAAGAAGGACGCTAATGACCCACACCACAAGTTCTCATGTTTCCTCCCACAAGCAGTACAGGCACACCTGCCACCCCACTCCCTTGTGACGGTATACTTGTCACACAGGTCAGCAACACCTTATAATTAATGTATAGGTTCTGATGTTGATGAATGCTGTTTTCAAGCAGCCATCCATGGCTCCTTCTCCTTACCTTTATTGACAACAATGAAGGGTTGTTGACTGTCCAGCTCCCGCAGCAGCACTGCCTGGACACTGCGGTAGAGCTCTGACTCTGACACGGTTTGGGGGCAGCCACCTAGAAGGTCAGGAGTCAAGGGGTCAGAGGCTGGTTGCTCAAGCACAACTGTTGAAAAAAAACATTTACACAATCCAGAGTGCAGCTGTTTTCTCATCGTGTGTATTTTGAACAGATAAGACACATATGCCACCCGCTGAGTCAGCTGAGTATGATTGTGGGTTGGTTTGTGTGCATGTGTGTGTAGGAGAGAATGGATGTGTGGGAGTGAGAGATGAGTGGGGTTTTGTGGGAGTTTGTGTGGGCAGTGTGTGTACCTGTAGGCTCCATGCTGCTCAAGCTATCCCAGGCAACCTGATTGGTCATGGCTCACTTGCATGGTCAGAGCCCAGCTTCACACCTGAAGACAGGAAGAAGAGATCGAAACAGGGAAGGGAAAAGGAAGTTGGGCTTTCTGAGAAGAGGCCAGGTGGGTGGGCTAGGGTCCAATTGGTTGGATCAAGTGATTGGCTAAACCCAAAAATTACAGCACCGTGAACACACGCAAATATGCACACACACACACACACAAACACACACTTTTTTCACTTCCGAGAAGAACAGCGGTAGTAGCACGCACAAAGGTCCTGCCAGTGCTCAAGTGAGTCAGAAAAAAACACATTATACCAGCCCCTCTAACACCTATCATGTCGCACACCTTTTGGCTTTTGGTTATGGTTAGAATCATCATTTACCCAACGTCCGAAAAGTTGACTGAGTAAAAGACACAAGGAGTAGATTTGAATGTGATGTTTGCCTTCCTCTTTTTGTTAACTGTCACCCTATGTTGCATTGTAATGTTTAACGTTACTGAAACCATATGTATATTTGTAGAAGTCACGGCTTTACTAGATACTAAACGGCAGACCCGCTCAATAGATTTTTAATGTAGCCAGCTAAGTTGAGAAGCAGTCCGTGTTCGATGGAGATGGAAGTCAACCTTCGGTGTCATTGTCTATTGATTAATTGTCTCTATCGATTAAAGAGATAACCACTCTAATTGAAGAAGGAACACATTGGAAGACAAAACGTGTTGCTATTGCAGATTAGTTACACTTTAAGAGACCGACTTCAGAACAAATACAAATATTTTTTAAACCAAGAACAAAAACGATTCTCATTGCTTCCTAATGCCAAAGCTTTGTTTTCTTCGATTTCTGTGACAGCACTGATAGAACAAGTACGAGCTTTTTTAATTTCTACACTGACTCTGATGAGGTAATTTCTAAAAAGTAATTACTAAGTAACTATATGAGAAAGCTGTCGTAAAGGAACAATACGTACCACACCAAATTACTATACCCTGTTCTTCACGTACTGTAACACACACACACACACACACACAAACGAAAACATTAACATCCACTCACCTTTCACTTTCCAAAAAGCTACAGATGAAAGGCTCCCTTTTATCTGTTTGCTAGCCAACACAATTGTTCTCCTAATATTGGAACCGTCCACGAGACGGGGCGCAACATGAGAGGGAACGGGCAAAGAGAAAGTACTGAACAAGCAAAAGGAGTAAACATAAAGAGCAAACTTCCTCTAACTGTCAATGAGGCAGCGTAGTGACAGGCTAA
The DNA here is from genome assembly GCA_017639675.1 of Aplochiton taeniatus. NCBI lineage: Eukaryota > Metazoa > Chordata > Actinopteri > Galaxiiformes > Galaxiidae > Aplochiton > Aplochiton taeniatus. Next base: position 16,205,372 of record CM030176.1, read on the forward strand.
GGCTGAGGCTGTACCAGGGAGGTGGAGGGAGGGGGAACGGGAGGAGTAGGCAGCTACGCACACGCAACCAGTTCAAATGAACACTGTACGTGCACTGCGCTAGGTTTGTCCCTGGCATGCGTGTTGTGTAACTGCTCCGTTGCTAAATATTTTCATGGCCCCCAGTTTCTGTCATTTAGCTTTGTCTGTTTCTTAGGTGGCACTTACAGGTACACAGGTACTGACAAACATGCACACATTCATACGTGTCAGCAGTGGCAAACAGCACTGTCACAGCTACTCAATACTGCATCGGTGACCAGTGACCACACGTCCCCCCCCCCCACCCCCCCCCCACCCACCCCCCCCCACCCCCACCCCCCCACCCCAACCCCCCCCCCCCCCCCCCCCCCCACTGCACGCAAACCTTTGCTCTATCTACACCGTCATCACATTTATACTTTTTAAACATTTACTCTCTTTTGCTGTCACTGCACACCTTCTCGTTAGTGGTCGTCTCGAAAGCTTCTGCCGAAGGGAAGTGGTGCAGGGTTTAGAGGCTGACACACATCCGGTCTCTTAAAGGGAGGAGGTGGACTGCACTTGAAGGGCTATATTTAACTGGAAATAAGAATAAGATTAAATTAGCTTGAGACCCATGCACAACTGTCTGCCATCATTGCTATGTTGCGGGAAAGAGAAAAGTTGGAAAGGACAGAAATGAATTTGATCAAATCATCTCAGTACATATGTCCCTAGCATAGTAGCCTCAATGGAATTAAGGCCACAACATAGACTAAATAAAATAGGTCAATAGTAAGGAGTTTGTTACGAAGGAGTTAGTGTATCAAGTAAGGATTATTTCTTTTACTGAATAAGCGACCTTCTGATATGAGCTTCCGTCAATCCGCCAGTGAAGACGAGGGTGGACAACGAGACACCGCTTCACTTCAATGTGGAACACAGAGATGGCACAACAACGATGTGCTCCTTATTGAGGAGGGATACTGGAGCACACGGATCGTATGAAATATTTGATTGGAAGTGCAAAAACAAAAACGAACGTTTCGACAACAACCTCTATCTACAGGGGGAGACAGTGCCTTGCCTAAGGCTGCGTGCTGCAGCAGATAGGGAATCCGTTAAGTCCAGCTCGCCGATTACAGGGTGCGGAGTGAAACTAGGCCAACTATTTTGGCCTCGAATCTCATCTCCCACTTGCGCGACCATCTAACCTTCAAAAGGTAGCACACAAAGTGTTCATAGCGTTTGGAGTTTGGAGTGCATCCAGAGACATTGTCTACCTGGCATACCCCTTGTTCCAGCCCTGAGACCAGGCTCCTCACATACCGCGAAGAGGACTTCTTTCAAGCTTTTAAAGTCACACAAATTGATCAAACGAATGAAGCCAAATAACATGGCTTTTGGGCAGGGGCAGAGCGAATTAAAAACACACCAATTAGAAAAACAAAAGTAGGAACAAATAAAACCAAATTGGTGATAGTAGCACAATATCGCTAGCTGACACTGCATCTCACATTGACAGGTAACCACCAAATATGAAGCCCGCTTATTGACGTCTATCTTTTGTCAATACAGGTAAGCCAGTGTCCGCAACTAACTCATAAAAAAAGAAGCAATAACTGGCATTTTTGTGAAAGCCTCAAACTTCACTCATTCACTGAAACATACTTCCTTCATGATTGCATGCTAGTCAAAAGGTTCCAGCTCTCAGTTTCAACATGCACTTCTGTATTCAGTGTATGAGCATTAGGGGTCAATAGCAGTTCAATGCTGTAAAACTGTGGTGGCCAGAAAATATGAGTCCCTTTCAGTCGAGCATAACCACAGACACCTCCAAAAATAGGAAGGACACTGCGTGGGCTGTGGTGGTGGAGCCTGGACAGATAGCAGAGGAATCACACAAAGAGGGGCACGGGATCCCTTAATTGTTTGAGACAATGGTTTGAAATCAAATCCGTAGTACTATCTCTCTCTCTCTCTCTCTCTCTCTATATATATATATGCTAAAGAGGCATAAAGTAAATGGAGTTGTGAAACTGTGCCCCCTTAAAAAAACGACTGGAGGTCTTCTGAGTGGGAGGAGGTTGATGTGTCTGTGTGTGAAGAGGCGTGCTAATGTTGTGTCAATAATTAAAACTAAAACACTTTTTGGAAAATGGTGTGGGCTAGCTTAGCTATCTCAAAACCCACACAGGTAAACTGTGTCCCGCCTCCAGCTTTCGCAGTTCCAATGTTACCATTGTTGTAACGTGAATCACTTCCCAATTCTATACCCTACCGCAGATTTCAGCTGTCGCTTTCATTGCTTGAGTTCATTCTTGCTCATACTGTAAAGTTAATCAGCAGTCTCTAGCAGGAGTTTGGACATCGGTCTGTATAGTAGTTTTAGATTTTAACAAGTGAAAACTAAGAGGGCGCCGTGCGACTCATTAGAGAACTATTGATAAAGGATAGACCTCCAGTAAAACGTTATTCTCTCTGTCTCCTCTTAGTGAGTCTAGTTGGAATAATGTCCAAAGGAATAGAACAGGATTTTATATTGCGCACAACCTCCTTCACAAGTTTGAATTTTATAACCTTCAAACTTCTGAAGGAGGTTGGGCGCAATATAAAATTTGGGGAATTTCTCCCATTCTTCTCTGCAGATCCTCTCAAGGTCTGTCAGGTTGGATGGGGAGCGTGGATGCACAGCTATTTTCAGGGCTCTTCAGAGATGTTATATCGGGTTCAAGGCCCGGCTCTGGTTGGGTCACTCAAAGACATTCACAGACTTGTCCCGAAGTCACTCCTGTGTTTTCTTGGCTGTGTGCTTTGGATCGTTGTCCTATTGAAAGGTAAACCTTCTGCCCAGTCTGAAGTCCAGAGTGCCCTGAAGGATCTCTCTGTACTTTGCTCCATTCAACTTTCCCTCAAGCCTGACTAGTCTTCCAGTTCCTGCAGCTGAACACAGCATGATGCTGAAATCCTCATGCTTCACCATAAGGATGGTATTGGCCATGTGATGACCGGTGCCTGGTTTCCTCCAGACATGCCACACTTAGCATTCAGACCAAAGAGTTCAATCTTCATTTCATCATACCAGAGAATCCTATTTCTCATAGTCTGAGAGTCCTTTAAGTGCCTTTTGGCAAACTCCAAGCAGGCTGCCATGCACCTTTTACTGAGGAGTGGCTTCCGTCTGGCCACTCTAGGCCTGATTGGTGGAGTGCTGTTGAGATGGTTGTCCTTCTGGAAGGTTCTCCCGTCTCCACCGGGGAACTCTGGAGCTCTGTTAGAGTGACCATTGGGTTGTTGGTCACCTGCCTGACCAAGGCCCTTCTCCCCCGATTGCACAGTTTGGCTGGACGGACAGCTCTAGGAAGAGTTCTGGTGGTGCCGAACTCATTCTATTTTAGAATAATGGAGGCCACTATGTTCTTCGGGAGCTTCAATTTTGCAGAGATCATTCTCCACTCAAGCGGTAGAAACGTCTCAAGGATGTTCAATGGGAAGAGCCTACGGCACCTGAGCTCAACTTTGAGTGTCATGGCAAAGAGTCTTAATAATGGTAAATGTAATATTTCGGTTTTGTATTTTTTTTATATTTGCACAATGTCTACAAACCTGTTTTCATTTTGTCATTATGCTGTATTGTGTCTAGATTGTTGAGAAGATTTTTTTGTATCTATTTTAGAATAAGGCTGTAAGGTAACAAAATGTGGAAAGAGTTAAGGGCCCTGAATACTTTCTGAATGAAATGTAGCTAAGAGGGAAAACACGTGTAGAGGCTGTGCCATCTGCCAACTCACTTGAAAACCTAAATTGTATAAAATTAAAATCAATAGAAAAAAAACACTCTTTTACTTGGAAAAGTGTGCCCGGAATGCAGGAAGACTTGATTGTGACAGCTATGTTCTTGTGGATGGATCCACTATCTGTGTGTTATCTATTCTGTGAAATGTGGCATTTGATGTTGGGAACTATTAGCCTTTTGCTGATCACAGGAACACATTGTGCCACAGAAGATAAAAGTTGACTGTTATCGCTGTGTTTATGCTTGGACTGAAGGACCTATTCATACGGCTACGACCGCCTGATTCCTTCACGTCACCGTACTAGAAAGCTGCTAAGACGCAAAGCACACCGGATTAGATCCTTGGCTACTTTGAACTAACCATTAAGAACTTAGGGAACACTTACTGACCATAGGCACCACTCCCTATCAGTGCAACACACGTTTGCTCTGTATGAGTGGGGAAATCAATCAAAGAGATTTCCTGCATTTACTGCACAACAAGAACAATATGAGGAAGTCGTCTAAAGGGGCCGGTGGATGTTGTGCAGGCTCTGGAGCTTCTACCTGGCCAGGGCTATGGCTTCGCTCTAAGCACCCCTATCGCAGACCTGACAGCTGGGGGTACATTTAGATTTACGGCCATGAAGGTAATGGGCTGAATCAATCAGGCTTGGAGGAGCAGCGGTAGGAAGACAGGACCCTCCACAGGGACTCTCTACTGGTGTGAATTTGATCAGGTGCTCTGGAAGATGGTCAGATAAGGATGTGGCCCCAAGTGTGGTGGGGAATAAATATGTCTGCACTGTGGTGCCAAGACTGTACATCCTAATTCACACACACACACACACACACACACACACACACACACACACACACACACACACACACACACACACACACACTCCAATTTACCCTGTAATGCAGGTTTTTAAATTAGAATTCGAGGGGTGATTTTAGATAGTTGTTAAAAGCTGTTATGGTATAGTTTCAATGAATTATCTGATTTATTCGCTTAACACTCTATTTGCCAGTAAGCTGCCTTACGAGAGGTTACACCGGGTTAAGCTACAAAAGACCTGTAGTTTGGCAAACTGTTACGATTTAAACCAGTATCCAAATGAGTTTTAGCCGCTCAGTGTATAATTATGGGCACAGTGTTATAAAATAAGTATTGTCTATGTGTGATTCTTCCCGCATATGGCAATTTTGCCCATTGATTTGGTCAGATCCTCTACCAAAATAGATAAAAGAAAACCTAACAAAATGACATGACATTTGTTTGCTAGCTTCTGATTAGTCTCACAATGCTGTCTGGCCCACCATCCACACAGAACTGCTCGTTTTATTTTAACATTAACTGCCAGGTTTAGGACCTGCCAGAAGACATCCTATCCCGTGCTATTTTTAACTGTTTTGCTGTTGACTGGTTTGTGAGTTTTGTATCTCTCGAAGGATTCAGCGGGGGCTTAAACTTTAGCTCACGGACGAATAGACAGACATTCTCCTCTTGAATTCGCAGAGACAGAATTTGTGATCCTATGTGGATGAATGATGGCAAGTCGTCCCGGTCCTGAAGCAGCAAAGCATCTCCTAGCCATGACCCTAACACAACCACCATGCTCCACAACAGGGCCAAAAGGTACCCACTTTGACTCCCCTGTGCATCGAACATTGTTCCAAAAGTGGAGGGGCACTCAGATATCTATTGGGAACCTTAAATTCCCATTTTACAGTCTGACTGTGGATTCATGAGCACGGACCATAGCTGACGAGAGAGAATGTAAATAAAATAAGCCAAGAAGGCAGAAAATGCCACCGGGTCAAATACGTGTTCAGTGGCAGGGTGCTGACATTCGAGTAAACATCGTTTTGCAGAGGTCATTGGGTGTAAAGTCATTTATCCAGCACACGGGCAGGATGTGCCCAGTGTGCGTCACACCGACATGATCATGGAACCCAACCACACACACACACACACCTACACACACACACACACACACACACACACACACGCACGCACGCACGCACACACACACACGTCGACGGACGGACTGCACACGCACACCCACACTTGGCAGGGAGCAGGAGCTGCCAACAAGGAGTCTGTTTCCCTTGGAGTTGGGGCACACAGCTGTGCCAAGAGCTGCGGCCATCTGAATTTACAATCCCTGTTATGGAAAACAGAAGGGTGGCGTCTCTGTTGGAAATGTTATGCGTCTGTGGTTGTCCGTCTCAAATTAACCGTGAGTGGCGAGGCAAAGTCACATGAAAGCTTCTTGACGTATCAGACGATACTTCTTGCAGTCCAAATCCGTAATGTACGAGAACTATTTACAAATGCAAAGGTAACCCTACAGCCAGGCTGGTAGACTCCACTATGTGTAGCTAGGAGCAGCTAAAGTTGTTTACAAACCGGCATGATGTGAGTGGGAAGATTGCCCTGGCTGCTGAATGCCTACGCAATATAAGAGGTCCCTTTGACAGACACATCTTTAGTAAACTTCCAAGTGTTGGCTCTCGGGTCTTAGGACAGACAATAGCTCTGGATCGACACAGGGATTTAGATTGAAAGTGAACATTGGTCACCCCAGCCTTAGAGCTCAAAACCTCTCTTGTTTTCGGCCACATCTTCAAATGCAAAGAACCCAGGTTTCTAGTTTGGAGCGTTATACAAATGCTATGTTTGAAAGTACATTGTAACAACCGACCGTAGATGCTTTGCGAGCTCAAACACTGGGTGTATGTATTTAGTTCACACCACAACTTTGGAATACACTGGCTGCATGTGTAGTGTCCTGCATGTAAACGTGTTTGGAAGGCAAGTTCCTAGACAGGGTCAAGGCTCCCTTTGGTGATGTATGGTCACCCTGCTGAATTCTCCATATTAGGTGTGTTCTCCTTTAAATCTATACAGAGGTATTGGGAATAATTACATGAAGGGGATTCCCCACCAATGAAACTAAAATACATCCCTGCAAGTTCCCCAAAGCTACCAGGAAACGGTAATCTAAAACAAGGAAGTGTCAGGAAATACAGCCGTCCTTTTGGCCATCGAGACAAAACAGCAAGATCCCTTCCAGCAACAGCTTCAATCACACCTGGCATTGTTATTAAATTGTTGTTATTATCTCAGGAGGGGGAAAATAATGGTGGTTGCCTGCCTCTTTCCGTCTTGAAATAAGTTGTGTTTGAGCAGACATAGTGTAGCTAACCTGTGGGAGATTTCTATAGATCCATCAGCCATCATACTCAAATTGAGCATTATGGATGACACTAGACAGGAATATTGCCAGTGAACAGTTATACAGCCACTTTTAAGTTCAAGTAACTTCAATAAAAATTAGGCGTTTCAACATATTACCATCATACTAAAGGATCTGTGTGTATGTGTGTGTGTATGTGTGTGTGTGTAGTGTGGCACACTTCATAGTAAAGCCTGTAAAACATTGATGATCGTAATAATATGTTAACTAACTGAACCAACAGGAAGGCTAATGCTGAATAGAATTCAATGTAAAGAATTAGTTCGACTGTTGGTTTTACAAAATAGTTAATTCATGCGTTCAATGGAATGAATGAACATGCTTGACTATAGGCGCATATAAAATACTTTTTGCAACAATTTTAGAAAGGGTCCAAACTCGGTTTATCTCAATGGATAAGTAACGTCAGCGTCCATGCTGATTAGGACTTGAGAAACAGCCCAAAAACATTTCCACCTACATTTCCCACGTTCTGAAAATGCAGACTCAAAATGGTGAGTACACTTACCTGACTTTAAGTTCAGCATAAACGATCAGGTCATTCTTCATAATTTGGCATTCGGAGGTCCATGAACTGTACGTTTATAATAACAAAACACCTCTGCGACTGTAATAGTACAGACACGCCAGCAGCGCACGTTGCATAGTTCAGTATAAACACGCCCGATACAACTGTTAGGAGCTCGCGCTTTTACAACAGACAGAACGCTGCACACTGCTGCTATGTCACTGAAATAAACCTGTTACACGACTAACGAAAAACGTATTAGAATGTGTCCTTGCAAAAGATTAGACAGAGGTAGCCGCCTTTCAAAAGCAGATAATATATTTGTATTCATAGTAGAATTTACTATGATTAAATAAATGATCTATCGAACATAGTATTGCATAATATTACAAAAATCAAAATAGTTTACTGGAGCCATGAAAAGTAAATTAAAGTACCATAATGTCAACTTGATTTTATTTACAAAATAATAACTAATCATAATTCCTTGTCCTACTATCATACATTCTGCAAGTCTATTGAAAATTGATTGTAACAGGTAATGCCATTTATACAAATTACTCTTTTATATAGAAGTCTCTGAATCAATCAACTCAACATGTGTGTTTATGTCCCTGCCGTGATTTATTTGAATCTTATAAAAATATTTGAATATGTACATTTTAGAAATTCAATACAAAAGTAAAAGCATAAAGCCAATCCATGTTATCGCTCTAACATACCCGCGTTTCTCCACAAGGGAGAGTCAATAGGGGCCTCTTCTGGACAATATTATTATTTACAGTTTATGCAGTTTATCTGAGTTTATGACTCAGAGCAGGAGCTCATTTCATTATTTCTTTTTACAGAATTAGCTTGGTACCATATACAAGCAGCAGTATATACATTCCCAGTATTTACACATCTGTAGTGTCCACATAGTCTGTCATAGTCTCTCAATAGAATGTCCAGTACATTGACTTCCTGAAGTCTCAAACGTCTCTTTCCATCTTTCTCTGGCCAGGCCAACTTGTCTCAGGGCTGTGCCCCACTGAAAGTAGCAATAGGCAGGCAGAGGAGGGAGCAGAAAGAGGGGTTGAGAGGCTGGATCTGGCCCGACATGGCCCTCCTACCCAGTCTCCAGTCGGAGCAGCTGTCGGGCTTGTAACAAACAGAGATGTCACACCTGAAGAGGAGAAGAGGGAAGGAGATGCTCAGGTAAACAGGTTTAGAGATCCGACAGCCACCAACTCCCAAACGGTAGGATTGCGAGACGGCCAATGTGTGTGTGTGTGTGTGTGTGTGTGTGTGTGTGTTTCTCTCTCTGTGTGTGGGTGTTAAGTGTGTGCCTGACAATCCCTTCTGTACCTAGTGACACTCTGGAAGATCTTCTTCTCATCCTGGTCCAGGCAAAGAGCAAATGTTGTGCTACTCGTCCCGGTGACTTGCACCTTGTCCACCTTCACCACGGTAACATTCAGCTGCTGTGGAGCACAATCAGCACACGATCATTACCAGGAGGTAAACCTCTTTTCACAGTTACCTCAGTAGGATGTCTGTGGATAATATTAGAATTTTGTATTTGCTGGAATTTGCTGGAAGTACTTTCCTTTACTGAAAATGCCCTAAACCCCAAACTACCCCTCTTAAGAATATAATACACCAATGTGACTGTGACAAGAGACCGTGACTGAAAAGGGTTAAATAATACACCATGCTGAAATAGACTAACATCTATCCGTGAGATTTTCTGGTGCTGTGGCTTTTGATGAGATCGTTATCAGATGAGTTTCTTTCATTCTGATGTCACCAAAGGAGAGATGTTACAATGCGTGCCAGTTTGAAAGGCTCCTTATAGCACAGCCGTTGCATTGTTTGTGCACTGTCTGACCACAAACCCCAGACACATAACAACATCACTTCCTGCTCACCTGATTGTAGCCCTTCTTAGACCTATTTGAGTTCTGTCTCTTAAGGACTTCCATTGTTGTCATTCGCAGGCACTCCATTTTTGAGTCTATATAAAGTAATTTGCAAAGCAATTCCTACGTTATTCAAATGGTTTCAATGCCAGGGAAAACGTTATGATAAAATAACACAACACAATTACAAGTTTCAGTTGTATTTGAATTACTGGTACCTAGTTCTTCAGGGTTTTTACAGGCTTTGGTAAGGTTTATGGAAGTGCAAACTTTATCCTCTCTTTTCCATTGACTTCTCCCACTTACAACCACCTGCACATAAAAATATAATATGTTTATGTGTTGGGGAAACACTTTGAACAATGGTTAAAAAAGCCTGCTGAAAAGAAACAGACTTGATGAACATGTGTAGTGCCCCCCCCCCCCCCCACCTTGTTGTAAAGCACCTCTAGCAACAAAGGCACTGCCTCTCGATCACCATCAATCCCAAACCTTTTACTTGCTGTTCCTGCAGAGAGAAAGACACAACTTAAATTAGAAATAGGGTTCTGAGGGGGAAAAAAAGGCTGTTGAGATTGTCATTCATTAGAAAGGTTTTTTTTTTTTTAAAACCCTTTGCAAAAATCTTTTTCTAGTTTGCCAGAAAGTGCAGCTTAGGACGGAATGACAGCTAAGACCTGAAAATGAGGAAATGAACCACAACAAAACAGAAGAGGACTAGGCTGCAAAAATGTGTTGCGCGTAAAAGAGGATCCACTCAGAAACCTTGAACATGTATATTCTTCTTCTACTTTTGTAAGGAATGCAAATAAAACACAAATATAAAGTCTAATTAGTGAAACTGTCTCAACGGTCCGTGTAAACAGGGGATCATGGGATAGAACCAGCAGAACATCCGCCAGAACATACTTCGCCTCATGACTGATGGAGCACTGCCTGGAAACCCAGAACGTTGTTGCTGTTTATTGTGGGCAGGTTGCTAGGTGAGCCATCTTTGTGAGTGGGTGTGTGTGTTGCTCAGTGGTTGTGTGTGTGTGTGTGTGTGTGTGTCACAGACTCACCCATGGCCTTGATGGCACGCGTTCCAGCAGTGTGGCCCAGCTCCAGAGAGTGGATGAACACCTCTGTTCTCCTTTCTCCTCCGGCCAACGTCAACTAAAAGAACATTGCACGATTATCGCATTATACTTACATTTAACGACAAACAAAGTATCCCTGAAGCCATACGATCCAGGATAGTCCATAAGAAAAAGAAGAAGAGAGTTCCAAACAGAGAAAAGCGTTTGAAGGAGGCCGCACCTCAGCCTGGTAGAGCTGGACCAGGGTGGGCCGGCTGGCCTGGCGACAGTAGTACAGCACCAGGTCAGCCAGGATGGGCAGACGCTCCTCCACCGAATTGTCATGGGACTCCGACTCTGTTTTGGAGGTTTGCTGCGAGACAAATCCAACACAATTTTCCTCTGTGCGTGTAACGTATGATTCAAATTCCCCAAAACTGCTCGTCGTAGCAAAGCTAGCCCACGGGAAACACTGAATCGTCTGGAGCGAAGCTAACAAATAATCTGTAACTACCCGTCAAACTGTGACATTGTGGATTTTTCTGTGAGAAATTTGCTAATCAAGTACACCGATGATGGATGCAAGAAGGTGGATCATCTTGTATCAAAGAAGCACTTAAAGCGTGATGAGTTGCTGTGATCTGGTGGGGTGCGGTGAGGCGTGGGGTTGCTTTACCTGGCACACCACGTCGACAGGGAGGTAGAGCAGGCTCAGCATGTTCCTCTCGTACCAGGGGTCAAGCATGCCGATGAAGTGGGCAATGTCATTGGTGCTGTCCTCGGAGGCAAGATTACTCAGGTCCTGAAAGGACGGGACACATAGAGTTTAGGTTTCTATGATAAATGGTCTAGGATCTACAAAGAGAGAGAGATTGTCCTTTACAAACTTGTGTTGGAAATCTCTGTACTTTTTAATTATACCCAAAAAATGCATAAGGGTTTAGAAGTAGATGGGATTAGGAGTATATTTACATCTGCACAACTAACCCTAACCCTAGAGAATTATAATATCAGCCTTTACAAATAAAAGTAAGAAGTAGCGGCTCACAGTGGAGGAGGCTGCTCCTTTTAGCGGGGAGGCTGCCCCAGCACCAGGGCTCCCCACACAGGCTGGCCCCACCGCCGCTGGCATCGAGTCCCTCTTCACGGGAACAAAGTAGAACTGCAGCCTGAACACCCGGCTAAGCTGTGGGCGCACGCTCTCCTTGGCCCTCAGGTTGCTGTAAGCCCGCGCCACCTTGCCCACCATGTGGTCTGCCCCGAACACCACCACCCTCAACGTGGTCCGCTTGCTCTCCTCGTCGATGCTGAGAATGGGCCTCCGGCGGAAGCAGGTGTGCCTGAGGGTCTGAGCGTGGGGCCGGGCCAGATGGGTCCGCGTGCTCACCTGCTGAGGCAGCGAGTAGGAGCGCTTGGACCGCAGGACCACCAGCTCTTTGGTCTCCGGGCTGCACAGGCTCTTGGCCCGGATGAGGGCCTTTTTGCTCTTGCAGGTCGGCTTGATGAAGAGTCGGTAAAGGTGCTGACTGAGTCGCGACGAGACCTTGCTGGCCCTGGGGCTTTTCTCGTAAACGGGGGACGTTGCGGCGTAGTCGTCGGCGTCCTCGAAGAAGTCGCTGTCGGTGCCAGAGACGAGGGAGGGGGCGTAGGACTCGGAGGCGACCGACAGGGTGGAGAACATGGAGTCCTTGGAGGCGGTGGAGAGGGTGGAGAGGGTGGAGGCTCGGTGGCCGGGGCTGTAGCTATTGGGGATGATGGACGTCCCGTCGTACTCCTCTTCACCCTCCTCCTCCTCCTCCTCCTCCTCCTCTTCGCCCTCCTCTTCCTCCAAGTCGATCTCTGGTTGCTCCTCCTCTTCCTCATTGCAGTTGTCGTCTTCCGTGTCTTCCTCCTCATCGCCTGGTCCATCAGGGGTCGGAAAGCAAATCAGGTCACTCTCGTTTTCCAGAAGGGTGTTCAGAACATCTAAAGAGTCACAAGGATTCAAAATAAACACGCTGGTATTAATATTATCATTAAATTAGCTAATACATTTGGTCAGGATAATGCAGTCAAACTCTTGCTCGAGTCGCGAATATTTTGGATTCATTTTTTTTTACCAAAGTTGTCTTTGTCCCAGTGAAACATGTAGCATTTAGCTGTGGGCAATGGGATGGTTTGGAGCTTTCCTGAGTAGCAAAGAAACAGAGAAGTGTCAATGTTTTCTTTTCAACAGATCCAATATGGTCATAGGCATATCACAAAGATGTTTTGTACAAATGAACATTGACGGAAGTGCTTTTCCCTCTCACCATCAGACTTCCTTCCGTTAGATGCTTGGACACCCAGCTCATCCCTCAGCTCCTGCAAACCCTGGATCAGACGGCCACGACCCTCCTGTGGGTCGGCCATAGCGGCGGATGTCTCCAGAAGGTCAGTCACAACGGAAAATATCTCGGCAAGTTCCTCCACACTTTTCTCCTACAAAAAGGACAGTCACGAAGACATATAACATCCACAAACGGCTCATTGTTTCTGGGTAAACCATTTCATTCAGGTGTTTACCTGCAGAGCTGTGACAATGCAGGGCAGGGGGAATGTGGAGCCCAGGGCCGACTGGTAGGCATGTTTGACCAGGGTGATGTACGTGTCTCTTTGGGAGGGCTGGGTCTGACTGAGCTGCTCGGCCACGGAAAGGAACTTAGCGGGCACCTCGGCGGGGTTCATCAGAAGCACGGTCCTGAAGGGGGAGCAAGGCAGCAGCACTGGAGTCAGAGGGGGGATTGTACTCTAATCAGATGGAAAGCCAATGGGGGATTGTGAATCTGTGTGGATGTGCTGTGGACACTGGAATGCAGGGTTTCCCCTGAGTTTCTGCGGCAACCTGGTCAGGCCCAGGCGGGTATCGGGGAGGTGGTGGTTATTAAAAGAATCCGGAATAACATTTTGGTCATTCCATGAATTTAACACGTCTACCTTATTGTATATATGGCTATCAGGAAACGGTCAGTGTTTTGTCTCATTTTAAGCCCCTGATTCAAATGTCCTCCCCACGTCACTCTGCTTACACATTTAGCATCCACCCATGCAAACTACGCAAAAACTATTGGCATCAATTTGCGTCAAACGTGCATTTGCGAGCACATTTGTGGATTCATGTTCAAGAGATTCTGTGACAAAACGTTCAGGGTGATTTGCTGATTTCAATGCTCCAGGCATGTTTTCCACAGATGTAAACCTGTATGTCTGAAAACCTGCCTTGTGGCCCTGCCATGTTGTGAACCATGCAAAGAAAACTGGATGTAGTTTGGACAGACAAATAAGCACGCAGATAAAATGGAAGGAAACATGCACATATTCAAAATACAGGAGGGAAATCCCCAATAGGGAAGATCTGAAGAGGAAGTGAAGATATTTTGCAACAAAAAGTTAGGATGTTTTCCCCCATGTCACACCCGAGTAAACGGAGGAAAAAAATGGTTGTGGAATTGGTGGCAAATAGTTTGAATTGAAAAAAAGGTTTTCAACGTAACCAAGCCAAGACTAAACCTAAAAACGAATCAGGCAAACAAAACTCCATAGAGTAATGAGTGAAACAAACTACTAATAAAGAACAACATTTTAAGAAGGTGCCACATGGACATTTGCAGCATTTCTCCAAGTAACCTAAACATGGAGTAGAATAAGTCATATGTTACATGAACCACTTACACATTGAACAATGACACATAAAAGCAATGTTTTCCTAATGATATACAGTATAATAATTAGGAATAATCTATTCTAGAAGGATGAAATGAGTAATGGCGCCCAAACTTACATGGTCTTGGAGCAATGAGTGGAGTTGCCAAGCCCCTGTTCCTCTCTCGACAGTCTGTGATATGATATCCCTGGAAAACAAGCATGCACATTTGCATTTCTCCATCTGGTGCTTTCATCACACTGCTATTTTATGACATATTAGCTGATCACATTCAGGGCAACACTACATTCAAACTGATTAATTGTTCATCTGGTCAACTACTTTTTTTTCATGCTAGCTTACTCATTTGTTTATGGATTCATTCAAAAAGTTCAATGAATTGAGCTTTGTTTTCTCTGGCTCATGTTTTCGTTCCAGTAAATGACGTTGTTTGTCTGTATGTTCTGCTTTTTATTTTGTGAATGTAACTGCCAGCCATAAGCGAGTGCTTATATTCCTCAAAGAGAGACTAAGCAGACAAAGGTCCTATTGACTCTCAGAATAAGCGCATGGGGTTCAAATAAATGTGTACGTATCCACAGAATAACTTTGTCTCAAAAACGTAATCGTCGTTACTTGTCGATCCCTGCCTGACTGGCCCCGTAACAATGGCAGGGCCACGGATGAAACAGTGCCTGGGGTAAGCTAGAGACTGGGCGTTTGCCACCTACCTGGTGCCCTGAGTTCCTGCTGCAGGGTGGTGAGGAGGCTCCTGCACACACTGCAGTAGGGCTCTGGCCACGTCAGGAAGCAGCGGAACACTTGGCAGGCCTCCTCCAGCAGCTCCATGTGCGGGGGGCAGTAGGGGGTCTGCAACCGGAGCACAGCCCAAGTTAGAGCGCTGATGTTGGGTTGGGTTTGGTGGACAGGGTGGGGGGGATGGAAAAGCTTGGGGCTTTGCAGTTCCCAACTCCCAACAGTCTCATAGACACACTGTTTTTGTTGGGCTTATTAGCAAAGAATGTAGAAGTATTGGTAGGGAGTTGAGGATATTTACATTTTATGTAAGTTGTGGTGAATTGTGGTCATTTTCTTAGTGGCAGAAAATATTAAAAAGATGGATAACACACATTAACAGTGAAATTTGCATTATTGGTTAGTATTATGTGAAAAGAGCAGAAAAGAACACTTATTCTCCTTCTATATGGGCAAAACATCCTTACCTGCAGTAGAGTGGAGGAGAACATAATAGCTAGGGGGGCCACTAGCTCATACTGATACTGCTCCTGAACCTAAATATGCAGAAATAGGGAATTTATTCACCACGCAATTTGATATGCTAAAAAAGACAGTTGCAGTACTTTGTTAGTCCACATGATGGCAGATTAACCCCAGAGAAACAACAATATTGAGACTTTTCCTCTAAAGGTTTTCTAACCGCGGGTAGTCATAGTGGTACTTAGAATTACAGTTGGACACATCGTCTGCTGTAAAGGTGTTGTTAGGCAGGAATACGATGCAAACCTAGAGTTAGAAATGTCTAAGACTGGTAATAGGAGGATGTGACGGGGCCACCGTAGCAGGGCTCCAGGGGGCCAAGGCGTCACAGATTGACCCTTACATTTGTAGCGTGTCCTCTCACCTCTCGGGTCTTCCTGAGGATCTGCTGGAGGAGGATGAGGAAGTTCTCGGGGTCTCTCTTGACCAACTCCTCCAGACTCCAACGGTTCATTGACTGTCCGGCAGGGCACATCCGCACTGAAATGCACACACACGCACGCACGCGCACACACACACACACAAAGGGAACCCACTCTTATTCAACATCCAAACTCAAAACACTAAGTTGCCAGGCTGTGCCAGCATGTGTGTTATGAAGCAAAACACCCAACGGATCCTCCTCTTTTGAAAACAAAGCTGTTTTGTTGCAAACACAAAGTTTGACCTCTTTCTGCAAAAATGCAGCATTTGATTCTAGGTGTGTGTCAGCCCTCTATCTGATAGCGGTTGGTGCGTAGTTAAATATGCGAGTCAGTCCTCCCCCTTCTTCCCCCTGTACCACCCCAATGGCGCATGCAAAGTACGGCCTGGACCGCCACTTCCTCCTTGAGTTTAAGTGTCAACTCTAAACTTCCTCCAGCGGGCAATAACATGTCTCCTCCGGGTGACGGTTCGACAACAACAAGCTCCCTGCCTCACTGGGAGTGTGCCACCTGCTGTCCATGTGTGAAGAGGTGAGAAAAACAATAGAGGGTCTACTCTGTACCACCAAGTCAGCGAAATCTGACAGTAGGACGAACTCCAGAACTTTGTGAAATGTAATGTCTTGGTTGAAATGAAGGATAACATGCCATGAAAGTATGAACTCTAGGCTCTCACACAGTTTCACACCCTGTGCCTTTCTTTCTCTCTCTCTCTCTCTCTCTCTCTCTCTCTCTCTCTCTCTATATAGAGAGAGTGTGTGTGTGTGTGTGTATTGACTACTTCTAAACCCCTGCCTCTATGTGTGGTCCTTACCATTCCAGTGCACTGCGGCTGTAGGGCTGCGTCTCAGTCCATCCAGGCATCGGTCCAAAGCGTGCTGGATCCTGTCCTCGGTACACGACGTGTGCTGCATCTTTCCTCACACCCTGCATGGGGAGAGCCAGAGAGTCAACTCCAGGTGCTCCACACACTAGACCGACTCAGGGTCACCAGGGGCCCAAGTCACCGACGTTTGCAAGAATAGGTAAAAGAAACATGTCATCGGTCTTCGGTCGGAGAAACCTCAAGAGGAACCAGACTCGAAATGTCAATTGTGTCTTTGGTTCAAGATGTACGAGCTCAGACTCAGAAGAAGAACTGATACCATAAACAATGCGCGTGATGGCCATGACAGAAAGGGCACATGCACGCAACTAGTAGTTACGCCAAACATTCATTCTATTTTGAAAACAATATCGAAGGGCTACCAAAGGGCATAAAACCAACAGATC
Source organism: Aplochiton taeniatus (assembly GCA_017639675.1). Lineage (NCBI taxonomy): Eukaryota > Metazoa > Chordata > Actinopteri > Galaxiiformes > Galaxiidae > Aplochiton > Aplochiton taeniatus. The sequence continues at coordinate 16,222,516 of CM030176.1, forward strand.
GTTTGAACAAGGAGGACAAATTTAGAACTCAACCACTACGTTTTTAGGCCCGTCTTAACAGAGTGTAGAATCTGTGTTGATCACATGTGGTCAGGGGTGCTGCACTGAGTGAAGCGTGGTGCTCGGAGGAGAACACTGTGGACCTGAGACAGTAGGATAGGCTGTGTGTTTGGAGCAGTTCCTTCAGGTCAAAGGGGCTACGCCATGGGGGCCTTCAAATTTCAAGAGAAGGGTTTTGAACTCAATTCTAATAGGGACAGAAAGCTAGATACCCCCCCCCCCCCCACACACACCCCCCCCCACACACACACAGACACCCCTTCCCCCAAATCTCTTTCCATGAAAGCAGTGTGATAACAGGTTCGGCAAGTAAGCCTAGATCCAGTTTTGCATGGAAGTAGTCTACCAGGTTCAGAGGCACGAGCTCAGGAGAACTGTTTGTTTAATCAAATACACACCTGCAAGCAGTACAACTAAACCTTAGGCAAATGTAGACTTCCGAGCAAGTTTGCCTGAGTTACTGAGTTAGATTCAAATTGGAATACACACAGTGCATTCAATGTTTTATGTGAATGTTTTTCATTGTTACCTGAGTGACCAACAATATTCATTGTTAGTAGATATGCTGTATGACGTTATTTGTAGCACTTACTATTTACTTCAAAATGTTATATACAAGGGTGTCCTGACACTATCTTTTCTGTTGTTCAACATGCCGTTCAAATTTTTGAAATGTCACAATAACACTCACCAGGTGTTTGTTTTAGTTTCAGTAATGAGTAAATGAGGTTGCGGTATTGCACGACACGATAGATAGCAGGGTGTTTCATTAGCATCTGAATGTGGCTGAAAAAAAGTTGTTTTTATAATTAAGGTAATAAATTGTTTTTATAATTAAGGTAATAGCTCAAAATGAGCTTATCAAAATTAGCCCACTCTTGAAACCCAAATGACATTTGATAAAAACAAAAAGAGTATCAAAAGTGCATTCTTTTTCAGTGAGAATAATAATTTTTCCCCAAAACAAATTTCCAACCTCATTATGAATGATTTTGATGCAGAATACCAATTTTAGCTTCAAAGGAAAGGAAAACAGTATGGTTTTCAGGTCAAAATTTCATAATGCCATTATAAGATGGCGGTGATTGCTGTTATTGCTTGAGGATTTTTTTTTTTACATTTAACAGAAAATAAAGAATGTCCATAGTTAATCCACAAAGTTTCCCTTCTTGCGTCACTGTGGAGTCCTATGGCAAGCCCGCTGTATGCTGGGACGTGGATGTGCAGTCAGGTGCTAATCGTGCTGAACACTTCAACTCAAAGATAGCGAATCCTTTTAGATGAGTGGCTAAATTACCCAACAGCTTTAAAACACAAAGATGTGAAGGCTGGATGACAACTGGCAATCACATCCATGACCAAAACATTTGATTTCATCTACTCAAATTTTCCCTTTAAGAGAAAGGTATTTTTTGGGGGGTGGGGGTGGGGGGTGGGGGAGAAAGAGAGAGTGTAAAACCACCCTAGCGCATTCAAAGATAACAGGAAACCGTCCTAATGACTCATACTAAGACGAGACCACAGGTGAACCCAGGCGGATCACCATGCCGGTATAAATCCACCACATATTAATCCCACTCACACCCACAGAGAGACACGAAACGGTTTCTGAATGTTACCACCGTTACAGAAAAACGATAGTAGACGGAATCTTTGAATCCATTCGTGAATAAATCAGTACCAGTGAATCTGGATTTACGAAAAAAGAATGTTGGTATGTGGTCATTCATTTATACAAAAAAATGATGTAAAGATATTTTCGGGAGACAGTTTTTGCATTTATTTAGAGAGGACAGTAGGAGGACATGATAGGTAGGAGAGAGACAGAGAGAGGGGAAAAAAGAAAGCATAGGGCCTGGGCGGAAATCAAACCCGGGCCGCTGCGTCAAGGACTTGCCTTTGTGGTCTGCGCCTTAACCCAATGAGCCACCAGGGTGCCCCGGGTGGGGTTCTATTAAATGCCCCATAAGTGGCGCTCTAATCAGTGAGCTCATCAGAAAGAGAACACATTAGTCAACTTTCGCTGAAATGACACGAATGGAGTGAGTCAAACTCTGTGTAACCCATTGAGAGACAAGTCACCTTCATAGAAATAAGGACTGAGGTTAAGGAGGCCCTTTTCTTGTGTAATGGGGGGACTTTTCCCTCGCCTCAAGTGTAAGGACAGGAAGCTGTCATTGTCTGCAAATGAGAGTGTGCAGCAGGGCCTGGGGGGAAGCAAGGTGCTGCTGGGGGAGCTCGAGGGTTACCCCCTGACTGCAGAGAGAAACGAGAGGAAGAGTGTGTGAGCCAAAGGCCAGAGGGGAAGAGAGCCGAAGCCTTCCGTCCGTCCCGTCCCGTCCCGTCCCCCCCCCCCCTGCACTGCTACTGTTCAAAACAATGGTGGCCACCGTTCCAGGCAGGCGGCAACAAAAGAGACGGCTTCTGACATAAACAACAGGAGCACACGGACAGGTTTCTCAGCCACTCACGCTTTATCGGTGCCCCGGGTGGCCCTAAGTGGCACGGCTTGGAGGAGGAGCGGTGTTCGATACGAGGCTTGTGGACCCCGCTCATGGCTGGCCGCTTGCCCGATGAGAGGGGAAGGAACTAATAAGTCAGCCAGGTTATGATGGCTACATCCAGGCTCAGGTTCAAGTGGGTTTTGTAGAACTCGGGTGACCTCCTGCACTGCCGACACAGGGGACAGTTGGGCATATCAACGTAAAAGCAGCACACGCTGGTTATTTCAGGGTCGGTTTGGGCAGCATCCTTCGAAAACACCGTAACACCGTTGGGTCCGTTGGCATATTTAAATGGACCTTCTGTGAAAATGTCTGTTGTGCAAGCTGTTTACATGGAGTGACTGGTGTCGCAAACGTATGACACTTTGGCCTTTCACAAGAGGATGTAAGCACATCGTCATGATTCAACAGGATCGCTTCCACATTTCCCAGTTTCAGCCAATAGACAAACATGTCAAAACCATTAGAGAAACAGCTGACCAATGGAACGATCCCATGCATACTCATCAAGTTGTAACGCCCTATGATTAAGAGGAGCAGGGGTTATCAAACCACTAAAGACAAAATGGCCGAGGTAAACTCGCTGTGATGATACAAAAAAAGAGCACGCTGCGGTAGAATGTCAGCATGGCCCGGCTACCCCAGGTCCAGGGTAAGAGTCGCCCAGTCGACATCCTGAAGAGAGGCAGTGTGAGAGGCCGCGGCCATCGGCTCTCCCTCCCGGCTCCTCGGGCCCCTGATCACGTTTCCAACAGCGTCCAAACAGGAAGATGGCTCCCCTGCTCTGCCAAGGAAGCAGGTGCCTCTCCATTGTTGTGGTGTGATCAGCCTCACCAATAGACTCTCACACACCAAGGTGCCGTGTTTGTGTGTGAGAGAGAAAGAATACGAGTTTGTGTGTGTGTGTGTGTGTGTGTGTGTGTGTGTGTGTGTGTGAGTCTGTGTGTGTGTGAGAGAGAGAGAGAGAGAGGGGGGGGGGGGGGGGGGGGGGGGGTTGCTATGGGTGTCTGCATGTGACATTTTGTATCCTCAATGCGCTGACCCCCTGTGTTTAGTTGAGTCCTGTTTCTCTTTAATCTTCCTCACTTTGGCCAAAGTTCTTGGACACCCCCCCAAGCCCCCTGCCCCCTCCACTGGCCTAAAGTATGAGAACCAACTGCTTATGGTTTTCGGAAATGACAGTAGTCAAACAATAAAGGTTTGACCATAACTAAGTGCTTCCCTTTTGTTTCAAACACTACCGGTGAGGAGGGGAGATCTTTCGCACGGATCGAGCCCAGTAACAGCGTGGGATCCAGCAGACTAACTACATGCAACTACATGCATTAAACATGTGAAGCAGAGCAAGGCTTAGATTGTGTCATGATAAAAAAGGGAGACTTTTTGACAAATTCGTGCAAGAATTTTGGGGGGCGAAAACGTGCTGTTTCCTTACAGGTGTTAAAAGAGTGTGTGTGTGTGTGTGTGTGTGTGTGTGTGTGTGTGCGTACATAGCCAAGTTAGTGTAAAAGATGCTGGTGATAACATCCTTGTAGAGAGGCAAACAGGAAGATGTTCTGTGAATAACACTGCAAGGGAGGTTTTTATGGTGACATCCTAAAAACGGTGGTTATCACTTATGCTCACACTTGTTGACGAAAGCGTAGAACACTCAAATTCAAGGAATTGTAGACTACATGGAAGGTGCAAAGTGCGCGCTCTCAAAAACACACCAATACATACACACCCAAAAGAACACTACTTCCCCATGTTTGATTTAGGTCTACAGGTGCAGGCTGATTTGTACAACATAGAGGATTGAGTCCATTCTGTTGTAAAGCACCGTTTTGGAGGCGTATCGAGACACTTACGTTGTGAAATCATGTGTTTGTGTAATCTTCCCATTTCTAAGAAGAGTGTATTCTCTTCACTCAGCATTCACTGAGCTGTAACACAGTAGAAATGTTTTTACAGTGTGTACTATCCATGTGATATTTCACGATATGGACACTCAGGGACTGATTTACTAAGATGCCTAATAGCACGTAATAAATTGCACGCTCGTTCCAACAGATTGCACATAAATATTGCACCCTTTTTGCGGGTGATCAACTAAGAGGAATGGTGTAAATGATGTCAGGTTCAAACAGGTATATTTAAACATGGGGCTTAGCGTGTTTCAGTGAATCTAGCCATGGATAGTTTCGACAGAAAACACATCGGCCCTAAAAGACAAAGTAAATTTGGCCCTCTCGACGTAGAGGTACTAGTGGAAGAGGCCAATAAAGTTGTTGGGCTACAACAAAGAAATAAAAATATAACAAAAAGTAATGCCAAATGGGAGATTACCAGTAAGAAAGTCAATGCCGTTGGGATAAGGAAAAAGCACAACAGATTAAATTAATAGAGGATTTTAGTCACAGAACAAAATAAAAAGTGACATAATAAAAGGTCGGCAAATAAAACAGGAAGGAAGCTTGGACCTTTTTTGAATGAATTTTTTTGTCTGGAATTATGTTTGCACGTGTTTTTGCACAAGCAAACCTTTAGTAAATCAGGCCGATATACTTTGTATCTTTATCCTAAACAATCCATTTCCAGTTGTTGGCCTAACCTTGCTATTGTGATAGCAGAGACATTGCGGCAGTGTTTCATAGGAACTGTCATTCAAACCAAGTCCTTCAATCATTCTGGATGCTAAAGAAAACCCTTACCAAACTTGTAAAACTAAAGCAACTACAACGTCCGAAATCCTCGTACCCCACAAAAAGCAAGACGTTTGGATATTAGCAGTCACCTTATGAATACCTCTAGCATTCCTTTGCAATGCAGGTAGGGCTGCTGTAAGGCCGGAAGCAATGATCAGCTGAATATGCAATGGTGTAAAGGTGGCTAAGTACAGGTATAGAGAATCTTTTGTAGGGATGTACAGACACCTACCTATTGACCTATTTCCTAATGCTAACATTAAGCAGTGGGCACACAATATCACCCCCTAATCAGACATTTCACCAACCCCTTAATCACTTGCTCAGACTACTACTACTCCATTTATATTTGCTTGGAGAAGACACAGCACTCTATGCAGTGAATATACCTTAGCACCTTGCCTCGTCTCACTGACCTCATTGTTCCTGCTCGAACAATAACTGTGTCATTGCCACGAACACATGCTTGTGTGTGTCTACTTCCTCATTGTAGTTATTAAAAGCAGAGCATATGATCATCACACAGGCTATCTATATAGGGGGAAGTTCCACTAATAGGGGGTCAGCAAACCCACTTCCTTGTCATATAGTGACAGCATCCCGTAACACGGATACATAGAACCAGTACGGTACACCCACTGCACCAGAAGCCTGGGTGGGTGCACAGTGAAGTATATCGTTCTAACAATAGGCTGACCTGATTTTTTATGCCGGTAATAATCTACATTGCTGGTACGCTGGCTGTCCCTAGACATTCCCCCACCTTCACGGCCTGATGTTTGCTGAAGCTGTGGCTTTTGCACACATCTTGGACCACTGTCATTCACCCTGTCAAGCTGTCAGGCATTTATCTATCTATCTAAACGATCAATCAGACTATGTTGCACATCACATCTAAACACTGAAAAACAGAGACACCTGGCATCATGAAGGATATGCTCATGTGCAAACTAACAGCCAGCATTCTCCTTGCATTATCTATGGAAATTACATATTTATTTTCTTATCGTCACTTGCTTCTGGCCTCATCAAAGCTCACAGAGAAGGTGCCAGAACCCATTCAGGATGACCAGGGGCATCTGCTTACCTCCCGTTCACCATCCGGCATCCATAGCTCTTAAACGTCTCTCGGAGTCTGAGCCACAGCCTCTCCAGCTAAGTCCACTGCTATTCATTCACAGAGGAGTCCGTAGACCAATAGACACCACCACATCCTTTGTATAGTGGTGCAGCTCAGGGGAATGAGAGGGGCAAACAGCGAGTGACGGTAGTCGTTCAAACGCCCAGCCCTCTGCGCCTCACAGGATGCAAACAGGAAGTGCATGAGAAGAGAGTGTGTGTGAGCACAATGAGGAAGGGATTCTGCGCATGGTAACTAGAAGAGGTTGGGATGTATGTATGAACATGGGGAAGCACATGTGTGTGTGTGCGTGCATGTGTGTGTGTGTGTGTCCGTGTGTGCATGTGTGTGTGTGTATGTGTGTGTGTGTGCCCGTAAACCCTTTTTGGTAGGGGGATGTGTGTCGTCTGTGCATGTTTATATCTGTGTGTCGTTGAAGTGATGTTGGCCTCGACAAGGAAGTAATTTGTCACTTCTGTTTGTTTTCATGCCGTTTAACCCAAATATAGGTTGCATTTTCTTGTTGTGGCTATTATGACATTGTTCCCTTAAACAGTTGTTTCAGATTTACTTGTGTTAACCTTTTTTAGTATTATCTGCTGTAAACAGGTGTGAATTTTCTGATCTATGTCTGGGGTGCCAATTTGATACATAATGCAAAGGCTCACCATGGCTTTCTGAAAGAAGAAATAATAAAAAAAATCTCAATGGTCCATTCACCACTGGTAATCCCATATTCTGCAGTACTGCTCACTTGGCACTACAATTTGCCAATGCTAAAGTCTCTGTCATACTTCCCGAAACCCTCCATTTTGCCTGTGATTTGCATATAATGAGTTGAGTAGATCCTCTTTCTCTTAGCGAAGGAACACTGCCAAATGGTGCAATAACAGTGCCTGTTCAACAATCACGTCCATTCATTATAGAGAAACCAGGAGTATATCTGCAAACTCTAAAGCGGTTTCCCGACAAGAACATTCTCTCCATTTTCAACTATGCTCTAGCTACATCCTCACACTGGGTCAATGTACACACTACACAGACCAGCTGAAACATGTCTATTCTTAGAATAAGGAAGCGACAACGGAGTCATAAGAAATTACTAAGACTCCAGAGAAAAGCATGCAAAAGTCAGTTATTTTAGAGCTGATCTGGTAGGCCTTGTTCATTTTCAACAGGGCTTGCGCCTTAACCTCAGTGGCCAGCTAGACATGTCAATGCAGGGTTAAATACTGCCACCTGCTGTAAAGTAAAGGTTACACAGAAACGACATATGGAATACTTATTTTAGACAATTTTGAGCAGGGTAAATTGCCATAACTTAACTTACTCATCACCACAAGATGACGCTCTGGCGTTTGCTACACCGACGTGACAAATTGAGTAGATTTGAATTAAGAAACAGGATAAATAACAACAGTTAGAAACCTTACGTGAGCGTTGTGCTCAAAGCACCGTTTCTCACCTGATTGAGGAGCAGTCAAGACTTGACTAAGCCATTGCACTGAACTTGTTTATGTGATGTAAAAGGCGAAAATTACAAATGTTTTTATTTTGTTTTAAAAGGCTAGCTTAGCTGCTTTGATTGCAGATGGTGAGTAGTTAAGGTAGGCGTAGCCTACGCTTCGCCCATGAGATAACTGAATTCAGCTGGCTACAGAGCGGCTTATTCTAGGCAAGGTAGGCAGGTGCATGAACGGTAACTTTTTATTTTTTATTTAGCGAGTTGGCTAATTGAAATGCCCAATGGTCTAGTATTGTTGGCTCAAATACGTAAATACGAAATAAGTATTCATCAATTCCATACCGTTGAAAATGGTTGCGGCAGAGAAAACTTGATTAGACGGTTGCAATTTATGTAAAGTTTTCCTTTCCCTTTGCAGTAGAGAGCTGCTAAAACAACTAATTAGCTGTCGGCAAGAGCATTGAAAAATTCCAGAAAAAAAAACGTTATACTTTGTATTACGGCATTTTTTTATGAAATAAAAGTTGATGATTCAACAAACATGCCATAGGCGCTACTAATTAATGGTTAATAGTTTTAGAAGAAAATGCTCTAGAATTAACCTGCAATGTACAAAATTGTCTTGGGTACCACATTTTAAGACCCACCACAGCTTTTTGATTGCATTGCTTCATTAGGTGTGGTCCCTATTATAGGACAGATTACCCGAATTCACCCTACTAATCAGCGAATAGCCTAGATGTAAACCAGTTGTTATGCATAACGCAAGTTTTTATACAATAAAGTGGCCTACATTTTCTCAATTCATTTTTCAAGTGACACATTCGATTTTAAATCAACAGATTTGGCTAAGGACATTGATTTATACCAAGAATTCTGTGTTCCAGTGATTAGGCAATCGCTTTATGAAAGAACAGCTACGATATTAGCCAACCGGTATATTGTTTAGTTTGACCATCTTTGCGTCATATTGGGTCAACATATTATGTTATCTCTTGTGTTGTTCAGATTATCAGATTTACAGTGGCCTCTGACAACCATTCAAATTATTGTATAAGTCTGACCCATGGTGGTGAAGATGTTTATGAGGTTGTAAAATAGCTAGATGGTATTGATTAAAGGGTCACGGACACATTGTGATAAGTTATTAAGCATTACACACAACCATATGATTAATCTATTCACTGTGAATCATACAAACATAATAAAGATGGCAAGACACTCAACAAAGTAGCTTGAGAATAGCTGCAAAATCCCCCCCCCCCCCCCCCCCCCCCTCTCTCTCTCTCTCTCTCTCTCTCTCTCTCTCTCTCTCACACACACACACACACACACACATACACACACACACACACCCTTTCCGCTCCCTCCCTGCGAAAAATCTAGCTGTAGGCTACTCATACTGACTGATGGAGAGGGCAAGTCAGCAGAGTACGTGAAAGTGATAGACATCTCGACTTTGCGGAAGAGTAGGCCTAAGTCTTATTGGTGGACGCATTAGGACAGGCTGTAATTTTAGAAGGTTGATAGATACTGGTGCAGTCCTAGCGCTTGGATTTCTTTTCTCAAAATCAATATGAGTATTGATAGCTTATTTGCATGTTTGACCATTAATGGAGTGTTTCTTGATATAATTTGCTACCTTAGCACGCAAGTTTACGACTTTGTGTATTAGGCCTAAATGTTTGCATGATACAGTAGCCTATACGGACACAGACATAGCAGGCTTCACTCATAATTGCATACACTTATGGGAAGAACAGTACATTTTACAGTGAATGACAAGTTGCAGTAAAAAAAAAAAAAAAACGAGTTTATTACTGTAATTCTGTATGCCACAAATTGCCCAATATAAATGATTTTGATTTACAATTTTTATACAGTACATTGTTTATCTTATGAACCATTTGAGGAATTACCTGATTGCCACTGAGAAGCCAAATAGAATGGTAATCATTTAGGCAATTATTTCACAGATTTGGGAATTAAAGGGTACAGGTTTTGTGTATTCTTCTAGGTGTTCAGGAACAAAACACACACATAGCCTGGATTACACTGTGCAGTGTACAACATGATTAGCCATTTATTGCGAAACTCATCAATTAATTACTTGCAGATAAGAATCAAATAGCCTACTCCATATATTTTTTGCAGAACAAATAGTTTAAGTATTATCTGTATTTTTCTGTTGTATTCAGGTGTAGGTTTCGCCTCTGCAGCCTAGAGAATCCTGTTGAGAAAGCCATTTCTGGTTCTGATTACATTTTTATTTCTATTCATAAACACAGAATTATAGATTATGCTAGAATTATTTCAAAATTACTTTGTCCTATGGTCGATAAGGAGCCAAACGCCTATCTTGGATCTATTTATCCATCGATAAGCTACCAGTGGATGTCGTTGTTCACTCCTTCTTAGCGCCAAGATGGTGTCACATCGCAAAATGAGATGACCTCAAGCTGTGCAAAAGCGCTACTCGCCCTTCACTTTCTATGCAGACAGAGCGGTAGAAACGGCGAGAGAGAGAGAGAGAGAGAGAGAGAGAGAGAGAGAGAGAGAGAGAGAGAGAGAGAGAGAGAGAGAGAGAGAGAGAGAGAGAGAGAGAGAGTGAATGAGAAAGAAAGGCACAGGGTGTGAAACTGTCATAAGGGGCTAACGGCTCTTATATCCAGCTGTCTGTATTTCGCGCTGCGGATTCAAGAAACAAACAAGAAAACAAGAGGACTTTTAATTGGCGCAACAGAGAAACTGCCTGCAGATATTTCAATTACTTCTGCATAACAGAATTATTTTCCCAAGGTAGGCTATTTAAGTGTGATATTTGTTCTTGATAAACTAAATATTCACATCAATTTAACTGATGTAACCACCTAAATAAATTTGACTGGAACAAATACATACTACTATGTTAGGCTTCATTTTATAATTCAATTATTAATAAACCCAATAGTGAAGCCCTCAAATGTAAAATATTTTTTTGTGGTATAATTTTTTTCTTAACTTTTCAGTAGCATTTCATGTGCATGTCATAATCCAAATCTTTATTCTATTTCGTGTTCTCAGGATACAACACATTTGACAATACTAAAAAGCGACAAGGATCAAGGAATACAATGATAAGGATAGTGGATATTGTGGCCACTATCGCGGCCGTGTCCCTCATGTGCCAGAGGGTACTCGGTGGATACGGGATGAGCATGTTCGCTGCGCAAACGTCTCCCCCGGATCCTTGCTACGACGAGAACGGTAACCCAAGAAGATGCATCCCTGATTTTGTAAATGCTGGTTTTGGAAAGGAGGTTCGCGTTTCCAGCACCTGTGGTAAAACAGCCAGCAGGTACTGCGTGGTAACTGAGAAGGGGGATGAGAGAAATCGAAACTGCCACACATGTGATGCCGCTGACCCCAAAAAATATCACCCGCCGGCTTATTTGACAGATCTAAATAATCCCCACAACCTCACTTGTTGGCAATCGGAAAATTACATTCAATATCCTCAGAATGTTACCATGACTCTATCTCTGAGCAAAAAGTTTGAAGTCACCTATGTTAGCCTGCAGTTCTGTTCATCTCGACCAGAATCTATGGGTATTTTCAAGTCTATGGACTACGGTAAATCATGGGTCCCTTTCCAGTTCTATTCGGCACAGTGCAGGAAGATGTATAATAAGCCTAGCAAGGCAACTATCACGAAGCAGAATGAACAAGAGGCTATTTGCACGGACTCTCACACAGACATGCACCCTCTGTCTGGTGGACTTATTGCGTTTAGCACTTTGGACGGAAGACCTTCGGCGCACGACTTCGATAACTCGCCGGTGCTTCAGGACTGGGTCACGGCTACTGATATCAAGGTGACGTTCAGTCGGTTGCACACTTTTGGTGACGAAAACGAGGATGACTCGGAACTTGCCCGAGACTCATATTTCTATGCCGTCTCAGACCTGCAGGTTGGCGGTCGATGCAAATGCAATGGACACGCATCACGATGCGTAAAAGATAGGGATGGAAATCTTGTTTGTGAGTGCAAACACAATACTGCTGGACCGGAGTGCGACAGATGTAAACCCTTCCACTATGACAGGCCTTGGCAACGCGCAACGGCCAGAGAAGCAAACGAATGTGTTGGTAAGTATATGCCTGGGCTGAAAGACCAATCCCAAAATAGTTTTTTCTATATGGTGACGAGACTAATGTTTTTTTTTCTAATGCATTGATTCGAAACATTCAGCATCTATAATAGCAAAGTTATTAGTGTGACTTGTGAATTGTTCAAGTTTAAAAACAGGTCAGGAAGGCTCTGACTATTAGGCTACGTTTTATAGCCGTGTTCAATTTAAATAATTATTGCCCAGTATTTAATGATAATAATGACAATTGTTATAATTCTAACCCCATTCTGAGTCCCTGATCATAGTTCGATTATTCAATGTCCAGAAAAAAAAAAAAAAACGAATGATAATAATAATAACCTATGCAATTTGTAACAAAACCACTATTTATAATGCCATAAATATTCCACTCCTTGCTCATGAAATGATGTGCCGGTAGTCTATCCGATGATTTGAATGTGTGAAAGTCTTTCGCAATGAGAGTGAATTCGCAAATTGAACACCAACTTCCATTTATATCGAAGGCAACAGCTCAAATTCAAGTTTTTAAAGCACAAGCCACATCAAAACGGCATAGTAATGTCTTTCTAATAATCTACTTTACCACCCAAATCACGCTCATCAGTATGCGATTGAAGCTTAAACTGCTCTTGTTACTCTCCAAAACGAAATAATATTATTTCCAAAGAAAGTGTTAGGATTTATTTTCATTCAAACCTATTATCATTCGATGTTGATTAAAACGAATAGTATATGTTCTTATTGTGTGGACATTGGATTACACATTTGACATTTTTTTAAATTCTAACATTTATTATTATAATTATTATTATTATCAGCAGCAGCAAGCCCTAATTAAGTCAATCTCCAATTCGTGGTAAAATATCATTCCTTTTATAGAACTGTAGCCTATCATTGCCTTTCCTTTTGTTAATATATCATAATGGTCACAATTGTCTTGTGCTTTTAATTCTTAACACTGTTTCATAGAAAGATTACTAGATGTTCAGCAAAAAGATAATTGGCCAAAGATTAAAGATACAGTAGTAGACTTTTACAGCCTGGCGTTTCAACAGTGTCAGGTACTTAAAAGATAAGGTTTTTTCAAAGTAGACATGAGTGGATGAGCCTCAGCTATGTTAAAGAAGGGCCACTTCTTTAAGGAAGGAAATATCCCCCCAAATCAGTTACTTGGCATAGGCGAGATTAACCTTAGTCTGAAATTTAAAAAAATACTTTTAAAATTGATTCCACTTTTCCTTGATATAATTAGAGAGAATATTAGTTCTGACTCCATATTGTTTGCATCACTCAAACAGTTACAATCAAGTTGACCTGCAGATGGAATTGCATGTACATCAATATTACCATTGAAAAATATGTCTGCTAAATGGTTCCTATGTTGATATTTATTTACAAAGGCATATGTTGGCTATTTTGACACACAGCAGGTGTTTCAAATGTTTTTTGTTTGCTAGTTTTGTTGATTTACACTAGCACGGATATGTTGGTAACGGCAGGAGTAAACAAATATAGATTGAACTACAAATGCGTGTGGGAATGGAATGCAATCAAAATACTTAGAAGGCTGCTTCATTAGTGGATCATCATTACAGCAATCTAGTTACTGTGGAAAGGTAACTAGTATAGCCATATAGAAGCTGATATTTCTCTCCTCTAAACTAACCCAGTTTAGTTGCTGTGAACATAATCGTTGGGAAAGTATTCCCAATTATCAGACAAATGAACCGGGAGGCTGCAGTTGGGTTGCATTGAACATAGTATGCCTCAACCACAATAGCACAAGTATGCTGCAAAAGAAAACAAGCTTGTTTAGACACAACTGGCCCTCCATTGGAATGGATTGTTTCCTCGCCATCCCTGACACTTTATTTCTTACCGGACCAGCAAATGTATAGTATGTGTATGTGTCTGGCGCAGGGGCCGAAAAGGACCGTCACTCACTGCATCCATCATGCTGTCAGCGAGGCGGGCCCTTTAGCAACACATTCCTCGGGGCTGTTTTTCTGAGGGCTGCCCGCGCCGCCAGACGAGCCGTCAGAATGAAAAAGCGGGGTGCAGGGGTCGTCCCCGCTAAAGCAAACACCGCCTCTCAAATTGGAGAAGAAAGGGCTGCCTGACACCTCGGTCTGAGGCAGGGTCGGTGGATCGGAGGGTGGGTGGCTGGCTCGCCGAACCCAGGGCCACTGTGTGGATGCATTCCACGGTGGGGCATCTCCGCACAATGAAAACGAATCTCCCGGCGGCAACTGAAAAACGTTGAAGGTCATTAGACTTTATGGCCAGTGTATTATTGTGAACCTGGTGTTGTTCTGTCTCAGCCCGAGCAATGTGGACTTTTCTTTAGATAATAAAAGTGCTTGTGTCATGCAAAAAAACCAAACGCTGTCCATTGGAAGCCCACTTTGCTGATTGGTTTGTCTGAATGGTAAAGGACGTCCATGCACTCCTGAGTGGGCATCCTAGTCCATTTCAGATATCGATTCCCGCAGGACACAGGAGAGCAGCTAATGCAATGAGGTTAAAGGCGAGAGGCATTGGTTGCGGGAACGCACAGTTTTTTTTCAATGCAGATTAGACCAGGAGTTCTAACTCATAGCTAGCGCTATAGATAGATAGTCTGTCTTTGCTGGCTTACTTGTTGGGGAAATTCTCTATACATTGCGGAGCCGTCAGTCTATTTGGTCTAAAAGATAGGTCCGAAGAACTCTCTCAGGAAATCTATAAGGGTGACACGATTGGAAAGGCTGGCGAGGGTCCATCTATTTTATTCCATTGCAAGTTTCACCCAGTTCTATAGCGGGAAATGTTGTAAAAAAAAAGGAAAAAGGGTTTTGAATAATTCAGGAAGATTAGAAAGAAGCATACAGATAGAATAGCCTGACACTGCAGCACAGGGAGAAGTAGCGGTTTTGGTGGGGGGCTAGGTGAAGGTGGTTTAAGATGACAATAGAAAAAAAATAAGTGAGGAGGATATAGAAAGTGTGAATGAGGAATGAATGAAGAGGAAGGGCGAGAGAAGGAGAGAGTGGGAAAAAAGCAACAGTAGACATTTCCATGGCCTACGGTCCCGCCAAGTTGATGACATTAGGCTTCCTGAAAATGTATTTTTCCGGCCTCTGGTTTGTCGGAGTCGAGAGTAAATGGGAAAGTGGAGGGTGTTTTCCTTCCTTCCAGCTCTAGAGCTCTGTCGGCGCGGTGATAGCATATCTTAGTGTGAGCTGGCACACACTAACAGCCCCCAGGTGTGTTTCAAACCTCGGTCTTTGGATCTCTATTAACATTGTGTATCTAGGAAGGAGAGATACACGCACTCTCTCTCTCTCTTTCTCTCTGTCTAGCTAAGTCTCTCTCTCTCTTTCTCTCTGTCTAGCTATGTCTCTCTCTCTCTCTCTCTCTCTCTCTCTCTCTCTCTCTCTCTCTCTCTCTCTCTCTTCCTGCTGAGTTGAACTGCAACATCATTTGGCTGGTGGGAGCAGTCCTGACAGTTATCTCGCCTCATTTCACCCAATCACACTACATACTTAGACTCCTTCCAGGAGGCGTCCAGGTGCTGTGCCCAGACATCTGACACAGAGGGCATATGAGCTCCACATGTGGTAAAGTAGGGCTGACATAACAAGATTAACTGCCCTTTATGATTTCTGGAGTTTTCAATGCCACAATTGTTGTCCTCGCGGTGGCCTCTGTCGGCCAGATCACTGCTGAAAAGATAACAATCCCTGCTTTCTGTTTTGACCACGAAATTACTTTGAAATGTGTTTTAAATTACAAGTTGTCAAAGGGATTTCAGATTTAAAAAAGATATGACGGAATTTGGATAATCCGCTAGACTAGTAAGTAACAGTGTTTACATTTAGGTTATGCTCAGCAAAATTAAAAGGTGAAACAACTATGCAATAGGCTGAACAAAAATGTATGTTCTCAGTGTCAGTTTTTGTCTTTTTTTGTCTCCGAATATTCGAACAACATGGATGCTCCACAGACCCCTGCTCAGATCTCTCCTACCTGGCTGCCACGTTCTCCTGTGCTTGACACTGAGAAACGAGAGAGGGTCTGGTTAATGTTTGAGCGGCTTATTAAGCAGCTTCATAAATCGGCATCCTTCAACTTCAAAGCTGCCGGCCCAATCATCGGTCCCCGCCATCAAAGAGAAACAGAGGCGAAAATGGAGTGACAGAGTAGATTGCACTTTGCACTGCAATGTATCCCCTCTCTACCACCTCTCTCAACCCCTACCCACCCCTTGTCTCCAGCACTGAAGGCGGCTTTTCAAACGGGTTGGGGGGGGGGGGGGGGGGGGGGGCGGGGAATGGCCTCCTGTTCATAGCACCAAACTCCTTCCCCGAACTGTTATCAGTGTTTATGACTGGTTTTGTAAATCACAGCGAAAAACAAGTATGACACGGCGCAGACAAATGACTCCCACTACTATTTTAATAAGCTTCCCGCTGTCAAACACGCTGATGGTAACCAAGCCGGCATGTACTGAACGCAAAGCGCCAAGGACGTCAGGGCCTAGAGTAAGCAACCCAAGAGCATGGAGCTGAATCATACGACTGCAACAGATACTTGGTTACTGAAAAGCTGTTAAATATGACCAGGCCCAGACCTCTCCGTTATCTTTATGGGTAAAGCCACCGCAGGACGGCTGTGTTCATTGGTGTTTGTGGACTGTGTGCGTGACTTCAGAAAGGAGCTGCCAGGCGGCAGGACTGCTAGCCATTCAGGTGTCGTTAAGCTTGCTGCCATCAGATCCATTCAGCAAACGTTCAGAAATATCCACAAAACACAAAGACACCCTGAACACCCTGGGCAGAATGTGATGAAATGCAGGCGACTGCTGTGATTTCATTTGGACACATTTCTTGCTAGTCCGTGTGTCCGTTTCCACGCTTTCTCTTCATTTTAGTTTTAATGAGAGCGTGGTACTTGTGGTTCTTTGGTTGGATGATGACATACTGTTTCCCAGAGTGGTACATGTAGACATTTCCATTCCACCCAAAGTTTGTGGAATGTCTACCCACAGTATGCTTACTTACATGGGACCCATTCCCAGCTGTTTGGAGATGTCACTGTGTACAGGCCCCGAGCGCCTGGACGGTGCATGATGGGTATAAATACATAAAGGGCAATCCCAACAAAAGGCCCTCCACGGACAGGGCCCTCTGTGGGTCATTGCTCCCAGTAAGGTCCCCGGCAGGCAGGGATAACCAGTATCAGATTGACCCTGTCAAGCTGGAGCTTTCAGGGGAATGATGTACTCTACTGTTCCTTATTTGGTCCTGTGTAATCAGAGACAATACTGGTCACCGTCCAAAGTGTGAGACCACTTGTCATTTGTCCTCAAAAGTAGTACATTGAGCAAATATCGCTCTGTTAGCTTGGACATCTTTAAGTCATTAAAGGCAGCTTTTGGCAAGAAGTTATTTTTACTGGGAATTTGGAGCTGGTTGATGTATGTCATAAAGCAAATGTTTTGGGTTAGATGCTATTTCACTTTTATTGGATTTTATTATGGCCAGAAAATAGATTTTGAAGGGGTCTTTGAGGAATGGAAACAAGATATATATGATATATATATACATATTTTAAGGAAATGACAGTTAAGGACAGATGTTGCGATACTTTGAAACAGTGTTGACACACACACACACACACACAATCCCTTGTGTTTTTGATAGAATAGAATAGAATAGAATAGAATTTGATAGAATAGAATGAAAAATATATAGTTTTTTATGCAATTTTTGCAGATACAAATTTAGATTCAGATTGAGAGTTGGATATAGATACAGATATGTCCATTAAAATCTTTGGGACAAAAAATAATGTGCTTGCTTACAGTAACACTAAAGAAGTATATAGAAAGGGTGTCATTTGGCATTTCAAGAAACATTTGGATTGTAAAAACTATGTAACTCTGGAGCAGGCTGCTTATTCAAAACAGACTTGTGGTTCAATGTGTGGATCAATTTCATGTACTGCAATAATAGTGTAGATATCAATTCATGTTTGCAGTACTGTTGTGATCATATTTTATTGAAGGACCTTTGTGAAATCACACTGGGGTTTGTGGGATGTGTTCAATTGACTGAGAAAAATGTGTTCTAAGATTTAAAGGCCTTCATCCCTTGTACACAGAGTACTTTGGCTAAATGGAAGCTTAACCTTTGAGTGTTGTTTTGTTTAAGCTCTCAGGCTATAACGCACAATCAAACACAGATTCTTCTGAGAAGACCATTCTGCACATTGGTGCTTTGACTCCTCTCCAATAAAGAGCCTGAATCTTATTCTTTTGAAAGGTTTTTTGGAAAGAGGCCTTATTTTGTAGGGGGGGGGGGTCCTTAGCTCTCGGCCTACACCCTCTTCACGTCCGTCCTCTCGTCATAGCACCAAGTCCATTGGCCAGTATCACCGGTTATCCCCCAACCTACTTTCATGTCGTCACCACTGTTCAATCGCATGGCAAATGGTGGCGTGGAACACCTGTTCCCTTTGATTACGAGGGTGCGTTTAAATGTTACCATCCCAACATGAGGGAGACACCACCACACGTTATCGCACGTAGCAGCTGTGGATAATTGGGCCGTCCGATGGAACAGCATATGCTGGCAGGCCTTCAGCTCTAATGCAAGGAATGACTAAGCCTGATGAGCATCTCAGAGCCTTGCCATACAATGCCTGAGTGACCAATAAGATGTTTATTTTAGGCGCACACACACACACACACACACACACACACACACACACACAGACAGACAGACAGACAGACAGACAGACAGACACACACACACACACACACACACACACACACACACACAGACAGACAGACACACACACACACACACACACACACACACACACACACACACACACACACACACACACAGGGTATACACACACGCAGCCACTCACTCGTCTAACCTGTCCCGAAGCCCCTGGCACGGCGCACCCTTTCAGTCTCCCAGACGGGTCGACAGAGGAAGCCAAACTGTTTCGAGGAGCCTCTGTTGCTACCTGCCTCGGTCGTCTGCCCCCAGATGCACCGCGGAGTCTGTTACAACAGTGTCCAACTATTCAGGCCCCCAGGGGCGAGCTCCGTTAATGAACTAACTTGGACCTGGATGCCGCGGTGAAAGCATGTCTTCGCTGGGGGAGGAGGCCTGCCGCTGTGGTTTTGGCACCTAGCGGGATGACCGCGTCAGCGCGAGGCCCAAGGCGAACACGTGCGTGTGCGCAGTGGAAAGATCGGGCAGGCTGGGGTTCACAGACGATTGGGGCAATTAACGGCCACGCCAGACACCGTGAGTGTGATCACACGTTAGACTCTGGAATGGCTCTCTCCTCAGCGTCATGAATGAGACTCTCTTCCTAGTCACCCTGTTACCACTTAATGCACCAGATGTTTGTTGTGGTGAAGGAGAGTGGAGGGGGGGGGGGCAAAATTGGCCCTTTTAGCTCAACAGACATGGATTACAATACCTCTGTGTACTGTAAGCAGCACCCCCCACTTAAAAGAAACAAAAACCTGTCTAATATTGAATTCCCATCTGTTTATCGTCCACAATGCTTGGAGCAGCTTCCACCTACTAACGCAAGGCCGTAAAGAACAGACAAACCCGTGAGCCGGGACGGATTAAACTGTGGTCGGACATTTTCCACTTGCAGTCGCAAAACCATGCTGATCCGGTGCTGCTGGAGTCCCCTCCTGAATGATGGTTTCCTTCCTTCACCTGTAGCCCATGCACAGACGCATCCACCGGACCACTGGAACGCATGTCTGGGTGGGATCACCACTTGCCTGCCGTTGAGAGGCATGTTCTTTTCACCAGCTAGAAGAAGCACTGTCTGGTGGTTGTGGATTAAGGAATGGCCGTTCAACAAATTGATTGTGACTTAGGACATTGCTCTTTGCCCCAGCAATACCTCTTGATCTGAGACACTACACTTCAGTTAACCCGTTTAATATGTTATGTTTATGAAGATAGCGTCTGGGTTTATCGTGCCTTCGTATATACAGTATATTGTGTGGGGAAGTGTTATTGCTTTTTAAACCAGAAATCCAAAACTGTTTCAAAAGTCTATAAAATATATGCTCTACGTATAATCTTCACAGGTTCTATGGGTGTTTGTAAAGTCATCAGGTCGTTCAGGCTGTGTGGCATGAGGCTGTTGCAGAGCTGTTTCTGATTCATTACCGTAATACACAGGGCTAGAGTATTGCCTTGTTAAAGTGTCAGTGGATTGTTAACAGGGGTCATAAAGGGAGCAGTAAACAGGGCCAGAAACGTCGCGTCGGTTTGTGTGTGTGTGTGTGGGGGGGGGGGGGGGGGTTGTGTGTGAAAGAGAGAGAGAGAAACAGAGAGAGATAGAGAGATCTCGTAGTAGTTATGCTGCAGTCGGAGCTTGTGGCCGGGCAC
This sequence comes from Aplochiton taeniatus, assembly GCA_017639675.1. Lineage (NCBI taxonomy): Eukaryota > Metazoa > Chordata > Actinopteri > Galaxiiformes > Galaxiidae > Aplochiton > Aplochiton taeniatus. Next base: position 16,242,908 of record CM030176.1, read on the forward strand.
TCTGGTGGGTCCAAGCTGATGACCTCAGCACCTCTGTGTGCCAGTAGCTCAGGTTTCCAGGAGCAAGGCGAGCGTTTTGGAGCCAAAGCAAAGCGGGGGCATGAGCACAGATTTGGGGGTCAATCCTCCATACCGTATACTGTGCTGGCATACCCTTACGATGTAAAAAAAAAAACTTCAACGTACATTTCTGAATATAGACACGCTGCTTGGGACTTTTTTGTTCCGTCACATTGAATCGTGAAAAGTCATGGCATCACATTCTCATCTCATAGAAAGGATCCTAAGAGCAACAAAACAACAAACCTACCATCACCAAAATTAATGGAATGGAAATCATGGAAATGGAAAGCATACACAAGTGTATACACTTCTGGGAGCACATCTCAAGGTGAGGCCCCTTGGCAGACTTGGTTGGCATCATTCCTCCTGCTTGCTGTCAGGACCACCTACAGTGGGAAGGAGTGCGCTGGCCCGAAAGCCAAGGTCCCAGCGCCGTGAATTGTGGGGGATTAATGGCTGTGCGCTACACGCTCCGACTGCCCCTCTGTCGCGAAGCGCAGCCCTCCTGATTCTGTGACGCGCTGCCGCAGTGTGAAGGGCTTCCGAAACCCTGTGGTCGTGGTAACCGCTCGAAGCCCGCGTGCGGCATGCAATGCAAGCACGGACACCAAGGCAGATCGATGGTGGAGCACCTGTGGCAGTTCAAACACGGTCAAAGAAGGACAGTTGGTCAAACACACCGCCAGAAATAAAGCCCGTCCCAGGAGCGCAGTGTGTGAAGGTGATTCATCACTTACGGGGCCTGTGGGTGGCCAGAGCAGTGCACCCCCTGACTTTAGTTCCGTCGCTATGGATGTAGTGAAGACAAACAGTCTTCGTCCGTGTGTGTGTATTTCAGAGGGAGATAGCTTGTGTGCGTTGGCAGAGGGTCGTAAGGTCAGGTTTTGATAGGATTTAAAATAACACAAGCACAGGATTTTCAGACTTCCATTTTCCATCTTTGTTTTTAAGAGACGTTGGCCGTCTATTTATCCAAAGGCACTGCCAAATAAAGTCAAAATGAGAACGGTAACGTTTTACAGACATATCCTAAAACGTCTCAGGAAAACAACCTGATTATTCCGTAGTTTATGTGGGAAATGTGCTTATATGATGTACACTTGTATGCAATGGAAGAGTGTGAGCTAATTCTGCAAATTTCAAGTTTGGTCGAACTACTACTCAATCCAAAGAGCGAAAGTAGATCTCAGCAAAGTCTTCAGTGAACGTGAGTGACATATATAGGGTGAAATACGTTTAGGAGATGTGTGTGTACTGTATGTGTTTGCCGAAGTGTGTTTAGATTTGAGAACAGGAATGCAAAGTCTGCTGGAAGGGCACTTAGGGGGAAGTTTGTGAGGTCATGTCAATTTGCCAGGGGTGATCCAGGGTTAATCCATCACTCATTAGGTCTGCGAGATAAGACAGTGAGGGGGGCTCAGGCAGCCCACACTTTTCTCTCATCTCTGACCACCCTAGCCCTATTCACACACACACACACACACACACACACACACTCACACACACACATACACAGACACGCATCCACACACACACACACACACACACACACACACACACACACACACACACACACACACACACACACACACACACACACAAACCTTCACACTTTCAGACTTTTCTCCATACCAAGTCATTAGAAAAGAGGCACAAGAAAGAGAAACAGAGAGCGCCAGATAGAATAAGCTTTAAGCCCTTCCTGAGCCCGACACTCCCCTTCCCCATTAACCCCTTCCCTCACTTTGTTCCCCTGGGGACAATGGGAGCAATTAATTAGGCTTGGTTTCCTGCCGAGAGGGGAGAACAAGGAGGCGGCGCAGGCCTCAGAAATAGTTTCAGCTCACGGAGCCTGATGGTCCATTATGGAGCCCTTTAGAGGGCTACTGGCTCTTGACTCAGCAAGCTACCGGTAAGTGCTTTAAATAGCCTCCTCACATCTCGGCTGCTGCTGCTGCTGTGTCTGGGACTCCAAAGAGGATGGTGTTGGTCGCGATGGTGGTAATGGGGGTGGGAGGGGGTTCAGGGGAGAGGGGGCAGGTTGTCCTCAGCTGCTGTTGGGGGCGGGGGGGCAGCTGAATTGGCCATTAGGTTTCCGCATGAGCCCCTTCCTGCTTCTGATGACAAAAGTCCATTGCTGGAACACCACAAAGTCAACAAACGACATTTATGAGGGTCTGATAAGGAAATGGAGTCATCACCGCTAATATTTGCGCTATGAGATGATACCTCACTGGCCCTGCGCAGGTCCCCGAGGGTGGAAATGAACTTAGAATAGCAGCCCAGTTTCCCCACTGCGGGCTCATCATTTAAATTGAGATAAACAGCAGCACTAGAGATCGAGGAGATAAGACCGGGCCTCAATCATGCTCGTCTGTCTCCAGAGCCCGCTGAGATCATGACGGGCCGAGGAAAAGACAGCGTTCCCATTGGCTACAGAAAGCAGAAGCAGTACATCTTATGAGACATCCTCCTATCCTTTATTTTCTTCGTATTTCCAAGGACTCCTCATATTTTCCCCCCTTCTGCCGGGACAGGTCGCTGGCCAGAGATGAAAGGGTTAGGGTTGGGAGGAGGGATGATCAATACGAGCCAGCTCCTCTGTCTGCTGGGGGATAAAGAGGGGACTGTGCTGGGCCGGAGGTACAGGCGGGTGGGCAGCTTGCTCCCAACACTCCCACTTCTCTCCGAGCTGATATGGTGCTGATATGCTGCCTGGGCAGTAGCCACACTGGCCCTGACAGCTGGCACTGCCCCCTTTTCTACCTCCTACCATGTTCTCCTGAGGAATAGGAAGAACTGATGGGAGTAACTTTGAAACCTGAAGTTACGCTATGACATCCCTGACTGAGTCTTCGCAAGTCTTTTTTTTCGTTTTTGTGTTTTGTTTTCTTTCTTAGTTTTTTGGGGGGAGGAACTTGGCTGGGCAGCCACTCCTAGACCTTGACTGGGAGTGCTGGTCTGGTTGGACACCCAGGAAGATCCAGTCATGTACTGTAGCCTATTTAAATCGATTTAATGGCCAAACCGACCTTGAGTTACAGTACCGCTCACACTGAGACGCGTTGCCTGAATCGTAGAGGCTTTTGGCCGACGAGCGCTGCATCTTGATCCGCCCTCTCGAGGACTGAATAAGGCAGCGAGCTTGGTTGGACCTGAAGTTTGTCGCACGGGAGGCAATGCAGGCGGAAGGGGGGATGATGATCTGCACAGGCCTTTTTCCTGACCCCCTGCCCTGCGCTCCCGTCACCCCCGGCTCTCCACCACCTCCGTTTATTTATCCGGGATGGCGAGCAGCGTTTCCACGGCGGCCGGCCCTATTTAGATACAGTATCTGGTTACCATGTGGACAGGCGTTTCTATAGTGATGGGTGGGAAATGAAGTGAGCTCACAACCCCCAAAAACAAACAATGACAGAAACAAATTAAGCCAGATTTAGGAACATAATAGCAGCGGTTAGTGTTTGGGGTGCCGAACGCAGCAGCCGGTGAGCTTACCCAGAATTTACACCTTTCGTTTAAAATGACTCTTCATAGTACACTCCGGTTTCTCTTCAGTTCGTTTAAATCTTTCGCCTTTCACCAAAGATTTGAGTGGAGCAGAGCACTATGAGTATCAACACATCTTTTGATGCCCTGCCTCACCGCAAAAAAAGTTTTTTATTGCAATAACGAAAAACTACGGTAATGTTGCTGACAATATAATTGTAATAAGGAAATGAACTGACTGCATCTTTAATTGTATAAGATTTGCAATCGATTGCATCTTTAAGATAATATTGTTCTTGACATAAATCATACACATCTTTTATTTGGTTTGATAGCAGTGTGAGCTGTGGTAGGGGAAGATAGAGACAGTAGTAAAGAGTGACATGTGACTCCATTAGTGTTACGGTGGAATTTAATAGATTAACATTCACAAAATCCCCATATCATCTCCTGGATGAACTCCCTACATGTTCTCCTCAAACAGTGCCATTATTCCTTGTTTGCTCATTTGTTTCCACAGCAGGCTGAAGCAATTCAATTACTGAATGTTAGTTATTTAGTTAGGACAATGCCCTCTATAGGTATATAACCCACACAGGCTCAGTACTTCATCTTTGTAGGTTAAGCAATTCAGAGTGTTCTCAGAAAGTTTGTGAAACTTTGTTCTGGCAAAAAGAAAAACACCAGTATACCCTCACTAATTGCGCTCTCGTGTTGACTTCATTACAGCGAGGTTATACATTTGTCGATCATATTGTCACCTCTCTTTCCCCTCTGGAATCACCAACTGTATCCTTCCACCACAAAACAGACGTGTAGCAATCAGTTAATGAACATGTCAAGTTGGAATTTATAGTCGGTTTCAAAACCAGGGAGTGTATAACCCAGGCTCGGAGCACCACTCTTCCGGGCCTTCAGTTAGACGGATAGGGACAATATTTGGTTTGTCAAGATGCCAGATGGCAAAAGGAGGTGGACACTGAGCATCCGTATGCCCAGCAAAACACGTGTAGTTACTATAGCTGGTACTGGGTGGCCATGGTATTCCGATGCTAACCAATTTTAGCATACAAAATGACCCAACATAGATACAAGTTTTGCAGAGAGTCAATTGGCTCTAAAGTGGTCGTTTTTATTTACATTCAAACCTGAAGCAAGAGGGACCCAGGACCTTAACATTTCTCGATTTCGTAGAAGCTCTCTCTAAATATTTTTATAAATTACAATTCATGGCAACACACTCTTCTCAAGCTAAAACAGCGTTGAAATCTGGTTTGGTTTTTTTCTTCGATCCTTTAAACATTAAGATAAACGCTATGCATACACACGCACACTTGACCCACGTAAAAGCCACAAAATATTATTATTGTAGCTATGACATACCCTACGGCTCCTCAGGATGAAGAGCTAGTATAAGAGACGTGACGCGCTTGAATTACACTGGAACAGAAAAAAACCCTCAGTGTCTGGTCACACTTGTAACTCCTGTGTATGTGAGCTCATCCTTATACACAGTTTCCTACGCACTAACCTCCAAGAACCACGTCTGAGCCGTGACAGAAGCCCTGGCTTCACACCCCACTGCCGGGCCAAAGCATCCACGCCTGGCCCTTAATGCCAAGAGCGTGGGTCCAGGGAAACGGTGCCTACCAAGAGGGTACTCTTGAGGGGGAGTTGTGGGGAGGGGTGGGGGGAGGGCGGGGATGTCGTTCCAATAACGGACTGGGTGTAATGATAAAGTAGATAGAGGGAAAAAAGAATGATAAACGTGTCAGAATGACAGTGGAACGGCACTGTGGGCTTTTAATTTACAGCTTTTAGTGGCTTCCCTGCGCTCCCTATTTCCAAAAGGAGAGACTGTGCTTGCCATGTGGCAGGGAGTCCAAAAAGTCCCCCCCCCCCCCCCCCCCCCCCCCCCCCCCCTCCCTGGGTGCTCCGCTCTGCTAGCTGAGGAGGGCTGCCTGAGGCCTGCGAGCACAGACAGACTTTGATGTTTAGTAGCCACAGGTTGTTTTATCTTGAGATGTCTGGGCTGAGACAGTGCAAAGGCCTCTTCTGACCGCACACTCTGACAGCCCTGCCTTTCTCTATTTACACTCTGGCTCTGCCTGGAGCCCAAACGCTTCCAGCGCTGTTCCTGAACCGCTAACGGAACGGAGTGTGTGTGTGTGTGTGTGTGTGTGTGTATGTGTGTGTGTGTGTGTGTGTGTGTGTGTGTGTGTGTGTGTGGGTGGGTGGGTGGGTGGGTGGGTGGGTGGGCGTGCATGCGCGTGTGTGTGTGTATTTGTGTGTTCATAAGTCCTTAATCTTTTGAGTGGATCAGTACTTCTGCCTTCCAACAAAGACTTTTAGGCTGTTGAGGGGAACTCCTACAGTGTGTAGGTAGTTTACAGAGAGCCGTTATGTAAACCTTTAGTGTTGTCAATGATTGAGCACCCACTCAATGCCGTCCTGTACACCCTCCGACGTCCACATCCTTCAATGAACGTTCATCATGGAGGGTTCGACGATGTTTTTTTATTGCGCGGCCGTCTGGGTCATGTGCTGGAGAGTCTTAGCACTAATTGAGAGAGAGCGACTGGTAGAGCTAGTGGAGCGACTGCGAATGATTGTGCAGCTGAGTATTGGGAATACCCGGAATACCACATTGTGAGAGAGGCGTAACGTACACCGGGTCAGGGGACAACTCTGCCGGCAGGGAAAGCCGTCAGCGAACAGAAATCCCACCGCTCTCTCCCAATTTCCAGAGCTCCATCCCTCCTTTAAAGCCCCGCTGTTCCTCCCTGGGCCTGGAGCCACTGTGCTCCAGCGCAACTCTCCACCCTCCTCCGCTCAGCTGAAGCCATTGCCATGCCCTATAAATTTTATAGAGAAATCGGTCGCGGTCAAACGGAGTTCCAATAAAGCAGCGTGGAGGCTTGTTAACATCGAGCGCGGATGGTAAACTTCGGCGAGGTGACTCGCGCTAATGGCATCTGCAGCGGGGCAGCCCGGGAGGGTCGCGGCCCGTTTGGGAGGACGACGGCCCGACGGCGGGGAGAGCCGGGGAAGGAGAGGGGCCGTGTGGGAGCGGGTCAGAGGGCGTGCACCTGGTGACGATGGCTGCGGCGCTACGGCTGCTAATGAGGCTACGAGAGCCCGGCCATTGAGAAAGGCCACGGAGATTAGGGAGGGAGAGAGGGGGGTCAGCGTTTTCCTTTTTACCTCATTACCTACACCATCGGCCATTCATTCCATTCCTTTCGGGTGCGAAGCAGCCTTAGTTCGGCATGTCCGCCTTGGTTGTATGAGCTTGAACGTCCTGGTCGATGACCAAACCACGAAGAACCATGGTTTATAAATATGCCGCTCAAGAGCCGATAGTGGCGGTGATAAAGGTGGCTGACTTGTATGCTTTGAGATGTCATTTATATAAATAAATCAAAAATTCATCTGGCGAGGTTAGTCAGGGGTGCAGTTATGAAAGAAAGTTTGTTTCATGCCATAAAGATTTCCCAGACCGCAAGGCCATAACTAATCTACAAAATATTTGACAGTTTGAAAATATTTTGTTACCCTGAGGGACCCTTGCAGCAACATTTATATCAGGAGGAGGGAAAACACAAAACAAGAATGACCCAATAGACAAACATTCAAAGAAACATTCCTGACCCATCCCTTATTCTAGACCCGTCTGCTTAGCCAGGGGGCTTACCGAGAAACCTTTCCATTGTCTGACATGTGAACAGTATGCCAAAAGAGCCAAGGCCATCTTTACCTATCACTAGCAACAAAAGAAGTACTGCTGAGGCGGTCAGAAAAGCCTCGGAAATGGTGTGAAACTCACTGTTCGACCACTTGTGCCTTATCGAATATGTCAATGGCCATGATGTTGACGAGGACACTGGACGAGTGTGTCCCGCTCTAGCTGAATCGAAGACAAAGCAGGAAACTCTCCCCGCCTTTCCCTGCCTGAAGGGTCCTAGTGAGTCTTCTTATCTTCCCTCCAAGCTGCCAGTCAGGGCCTTTACACAAATTACATTGCGTTACTCATCTGACAGGTTAATATCTTTATCAGGTGATGCCAGTTTTTTTAATCGCAGAGTCTTGATGATTGTGAATTGCGGCTACGAGGAGTTAGTGTGGCACCGCATTATGCACAATCCCGTCATCCTCCATTGACAACACGGCCCAGCCCTCAGCCTGAGGCTAGCGATGTCAAGACCTGTGAAAAGACTGGAGCGAGGAGAAATTACACAACACCACAAATCTGTGTCATAGAAACCAAACGCTGAGTAAATAAACAGGAGGTGATGTTTGACAAGAGAGGGGGTCTTTGTTTGAGGAAGGTTTGGAGATCCGTCAAACCTATTTTCGATACAAGGCCTCTGAATGCACGACTGAGAAGTGTTTGTGGATGTGAAGTGCTCCAGGCAGAGGAGATGGATAGGTGATGGCTGGGTGGGAAACCATGGAAAGCAGACACAGTCCTGACGTGTTCATTGGGCCGACCTTATCGCTGATGGTGGCGGCTACGTTGACAGGAGTTGCACAGGGCTTGTTGCGATCGATGGCACCATTTTTTTGAACAACTTTGAAAGTGGTGGTATTTGATACTTCAACCATTACACCATATAAAGAACTTGCAAAGAAGAATTGTGGGTTATCAGATATGAGTTTGTCCCGTCATATATCATATATAAAAAAAACAGGAATATAAGCAGTATGTATGCAATAATACAATAATAATAATACATATATATATATATATAGTATATATATATATTTATATTCCAGTTTTTTTTATATAAGATATATGTCGGGAAAAAATCATATATATATTCATACACCACGACCAAGTTAAAGCAAATATTTCTCTCCAAACTTGGAACTGTAAATACAGTCACTGTATGCAGTACAGTTTATTTGTCATCGAGCCATCCTGTTTATTTAGTCTATGCAGAGACTGTGCATAATCCAAATGTACACACTTCACAGTGCTGTCAAACGTGTCTGCCAAATGGCCCAGTATCCGAGCGGATTATGTTATCACAGTAACAACATTGTTGTTTTAGGGCACCCGCATTAGTGAAAATACATATAGACAGAGTGGATGCTCCACTAGCATTGATCACCACCAAAATCTGTCAGTCCCTCACGCTATTAAGACAGCCGGTCTTTGTGGTTATTGTTAAGTGGAGGGCTATGGAGACCTGAGCCCTGAGGAATCCTTATTCACCCCGAAGGCCTTTCACGGGCTGGGCTCTGAATGGGGCCTGTCCACGTCAGCTCGCACCCATGGCATTTTTATGGCGTAGCTCGCGGACACGACGCACTCTCCCCATCCCCTCCATGGCTTGGGCCCGTCTGTCTTCATTTTGTCACTGTATGCTGTGGTTCCCCGGCAGACGTGGGCGAGATCTTTTCTAAGAAGTGGCCCTTGGTTTTGGAACGGCTCACCGAAACACTCGCCTAGGTGCACACACAGAGACAAACGGACAGGACGAAAACACACTCTCTTTCTATCTCTTTCATTTCCTCCCTGTTTCTCCCTCCCTCTCTACGTCTTTATCTCTATCTGTCCCCCACCAAGGCACACACACAAACACAAATAAAACACACACCGAGTCACACACACATAAACACAAATAAAACACACACCGAGTCACACACACACAAACACAAATAAAACACACACCGAGTCACACACACAAACACAAATAAAACACACACCGAGTCACACACACACAAACACAAATAAAACACACACCGAGTCACACACACACAAACACAAATAAAACACACACCGAGTCACACACACAAACACAAATAAAACACACACCGAGTCACACACACAAACACAAATAAAACACACACCGAGTCACACACACATAAACAATGGACCCCTGATTGCTCAGCAAATTGGTGTGCGCCAGATCACAAGCCGTCCCTTTAACACACTGGCCGATTATGGCGCCCCAGCGTGGGGTGGGAGTGTTGAAGGGGCCGGGGGCCGTGTGGGCGAGCAGTGCCTACACGCTGGGCTCCTTAACGAGAGGGCAGGTCGCCTTTTAAAGGGGCGCTAATGCGGGAAACGAGAGGCCATTAAGGTTCGCTTTTTTGTGGTCCCTGAGTGTGAGGAGCTGGGCTCTCAACAACTGTGAAGGCATGAGTTCTTTATAAAAAATCTTGGCTGTTTACTGTAACTCTACTAGTTGTTTCAACTGACACACACACACACACACACACACACACACACACACACACACACACACACAAAATGATGTTTATTGGACTTTCAATTCAACAGAAACTTTGATTAGTTACCCTAATGTTTGCATATAGGGAGTACTATGGAGCTTCATCAGGGACCCCCGAAAGAGAAGAAAGGCTAGAATAAAAATTGAGAGGGAGAACCCTTGGGAAGCCCAAGGGCAACAGGACCATAAATGAGCTGTGATAAATGAATGAGATTAGCCTGATATGATCTAAGCAGTGGCCTGCGTCCACTTCTCTTTCCCCTGATTCCCTGGTCCGTCTTCTCCTCCACCTTCCACCCAGAGTTTCAGAGAGCTCTCTCACATTGCCTCTTCGGCAGACTCCCGGGCTGACGTACCTCCTCCAGCGTCCATTCATTTCCTCCGTTGTGTTGTAACTGCTTTTTTTTACTTTGTACGTTCTTTGTGGACGCCTCTGAAGTCAGATATTAACACGTTTTATAGAACAAATAGATGCATCCATGAAAAGGAATTGAAAGGTTCTGACTCAGTGAAGTCATTTCAGAAGAACCGATGAGCCAATGGGCCTATTTGATGCGCCTTAACCTTGATTACTCAAGTGACCATATATTGTGTTCCTTACCAATTCCAAAACAATACCCAAAAATACAATTTTAAATAAATCCCATGTGCCAGCATGTTGAGCGTGTGTTATATTAGTAAAACATTGTTTCGAGGAGCTTTGTTTCCTACAGCGAGAAGTGATATGGATCCAGCCATGTTATTCTGACCCTCGTCCATCTCAGTTATAGTGATCAAAGACCTGCCAGGCAGCCTCCCGCTTTGGCCTCTGATCTAACCAGTTGTTTATGTCATGCCAGAGCTGATGATATTGAATCTGAATTTCTCCTCTTCAAGGGAAACGTCAGCTCTGATTTTAAATGTTTACGGCCCTTTAGACGATCCAAAGCTTTGTGTAAACATATGCACTGATTTGTGATAAGTTAAAACACAGTTATTTTGGGGTTTATTTGTATTTTCAAAATATCAGACGGTATTTCGCTGAATTTGAAAAATGAATGAAGAATGACACCAGTTTAGTTTTGGAATTAGGCTATCATAAAAAAAAAAAAATCCTTATTTATTGCTGTGAAGATTATTGTATTACTTTATCAAAACGATAATTAAATTACTTTAATTTAAGTTATTCAAGTTTGTTTTCAACAATTATTTAGATTGACCTGGACAACTATTGGAGGCTGTAAATGTCAGACCTTTTCACATTGATTCGATGAAATAATTGCAGCTAAAGAGTAAAGTCTTAAAAAAAAAACGTAAAGGAAGAAACTATCAGTCAGTCAGTGACTTTAATTAGCCCCCATTTTATGTGGGAATTTACCAGGTCCATCGTAGCAGAGTCTGGATCAAGAAATACAAGACAACGTATGTTGATCCATGAGTCAAGGGAATGTGAACACTAGTCAAAGCAGTATGCAATAAAACTAATAGTTGAAATGAAATAGATGTATATGTTTATATCTGAGAGTGTAGGGCATATGGCTATATTGCTAGCATGAATATTTAGTCCTCTCAAATCTTGTGATGCTATGCCTTAACGTCCGTCTGCTGTCATGTCATATCATTTCTTTAAAGTAAGATTATTCCATTGTTTTATGAAAAGCAGTCATTTTGGCAAGTACAATTGTTTGTTTTTATTGAAAGTCTATACTAATCCACCATTGGCTACAATACCATCTATAAAGTATAATTAACACAGTGTTCCTTAATCACAGCAAAGGAAAGTGTCAACATTGAATGAATCAAGGCTTCCATTTGCATATGTTAATCACAATGATTGTGTGTGACTGCTGCACTCAAACAATAATGCAAACATTCAGACAGATAGTGAAAATATTTCATATCACAGCATAATTACATCCTTATGTAGAAAATGTATTCTGGAACAAGACCTTATTAGTGCAAGGCTCCTGCAATGTTGTTTGTCAAACTGTGTATGTATCTACAGTTCATTCAATCAATCGCAAAAGATTCACTTCGAATTAATCGGAGGGACTTTCTGTTTGACGTAGTTCTGATCCTCTCATTTAGCCATGACAAGCAATCCTTCCCGCTATTTCTGGCATGTGTGTTATGTTGCTCGACAGTTCCCCGGGGACAGACCACTCCGAAGCATGCTGCCCACAGGTTAGCTTGGGTAGAGGGCACACTGACCTACGGGTATTGACTTTGGAGTCTCTTACTTCAGGACGGTGACGGTTGATTAGTTCAGTATGCCGGTAGCTTTAGTTCTGGTTTGCTTTCAGTTAGTACAAAATGGTTGCTGTGAGGGGGTTCCAATTAATTAGTTAAAAAAGAAAAAAAAGAAAAAGCAATCGCCCTCCGTTAACAAACGCACACGAACATAAAATGTCCCATCCCTTCACTGTCGAACCCCAAACCTCAACCACCCACCCCCACCCCCACCCCCACCATCCGTCAAACCAAAACATGGCAGAGGAGTAGGGGAACCCAATATGTTCTCATTTTGTCTGCGGCGGTGTGAGGAGCTAATCTGATTACTTTTACGGGCGCCCATTGGATTAAAAGTAAACTGTCCATGTATGGGCTCTCCTGCGTGTTTGTTTAAAACACAGGGCTGAATAGCAGGGCTCACTGCAGCCCCCTGCTCGTAGCGGCTGGGGTTGGGTGTTGGAATTCAGCCCTGTTTGGGCTCACAGTGAAGGCTAATGTGGCAGGGTGGCAGCCATCTCCATAGGATTGTAGCATATGGTGACCAAATCCACTGACTCAGGTCAGTCTCTGACATACTGGCATGGCACGCGCAGCGAAATTGGTGTTTGTTTTATGACAAACACAATATTGCGAAAGAATGGTTTTGTTGTGTGGGTGGTCAAAAATATGTTTATATAGTGCCAATTGTTTTTGTGCATGTGAAATAATAGAAAGTAAAATTATTAATTTATAGATAATCTTATATAGTAGGCTACATCATAGAGGGCCCCATGATTTATTTCTGTCTCTGTTTCTTTGGAAGTAGGGGCTTACTTGTAGTGCCTTAAATATGTTAAATATTTATAAGCAGAATGTTTTTGTTTTATTTGTGATTGTCTGTGTACAAGCCTATTTTCCTTGAGGAGTCAAAAACTTTAGGTATGCTAAAGTTTTGCCTTCTAACTCAATTAAACTGGTTTTATAGATATCCAGTATAACATTCTACCACACACCTGGATATTATTATAGTTCACCTCTCCCATAGACACCCACTGGGAACAGCATGGAGTATTATGTCTAGAAAAAATAAATAAATGTAATTAGACTAAACGTTGTTTTTAATTGTAATATAGGTAATAGACGTCCCAAAATAACCAGGAATGAATTAATAAATTATTTTATGTAGAATATTTGTTCCAGTCACACAGGAATAATAAGTAATATAAAAGGTGACAAAATAATACATTTTCCAAAAGGGGAAAAGCAGTCATCTAAAGTAATTATTGTGTTTTATTCGTTAACCTTTTTTATACAATGACCAGTCCTAGGTTTCTTTTGCATTAGTATTGATGGATCAATAAATACATAGATTCATCAATTTTAGATGTGTGGTTGGGCAGTTTTTGCAGGAAGGCTTTTTAGATGTACATACTGCACATAGTTATGCAACTATGTTCTCTCTCTATGTGTGTGAAGTCTAAGTGACTTCAAGACCTCTCCAGAATGGATACACCATCCTGAAACTCTTACTCTTGCTTGTTAGGAATTGTAAAGTCCTGACAGGGGCCTCAAAATGTTAGAAAACCAAGGCCCACTTCTTAATAGACGCTGCTATGGCACTATAGTGGCTGTAGGAGTGATGAGGAAATACATTTTACTATTTCTTAAAGGAATAGTAAAAGGAGACTAATGCTTATTGATATTTAGAGGAGCGGTTTGGATCTAACTTTCTTGGTGAAATACTAAAAGGTTCATCATCGCTCCAGATTCCAAGCTATTTACTTGCACACACTTTCTACATTTGAACCCAAGTTATAGTGCTAATACATTTGTCTTCACTTCTTCCAGAACTATTTCATTGTGTAATCAAATTCTCTCAATACCAATTAAATTGCGCATATATCTTCAAGGGAGAAATGGAAAAGTTAAACGGCAAGTGAGAAGAAAAGTGCACTTCAAAGCATGCATTAGGTGCCAGGAGTGTGTGTGGATTCTGCCGTGTGTGATAGCTACGTGTTATGTTTGCCCTGTGGGGTGGAGGTGTGTGAGCTGATAGCTTGGCAGCAGTAAGCCGCAGCCTTTGTCTGCATTTCTCCATTGAGTGGCAGTCACCCTAAATCCTGCCTGGCCCAAAGAGCAGGTGTGAGTTGTTTGAGGCCATTATTTGTACATACGTGCCTCGGTGTGTGTGTTTGGGTGTGCAGGTTTGTCTCTGTGTCTGCGGGGGGGAAAGGCCACGCTATCCCTCTCTAATCTCTGTCGGGAGCACTCTTTATCAGGACGATCTCCCTGCTGCAGCAGCAGAGAGAGACAGCCGCTGATGAGGGTTAAAGCAGATCCTGTGTGGGCAATTAGCCCACCTGCAACTATGTGGCCCCTTCTTACTTCTTGGACAGCTTCACTAGCGGTGAAGGCCGCCATAAACCAGCAGCACAAAACCTCCTAAAAGCATATGTTGGATAATGAAATGCACAAGATCATTCATTTGAGAGGTATCGACAGCATTAATGCATAACCAAGCTCCAAGTTAGAGCTGGTTGCTGCCTCCCTGGCACCTTTCAAAGACAAAACTAGGGAAGTAGGGGGGGAAGAACAATCAAACCGAACCAGGGGTAATTAACCTGTTAGCTTTGCTCTGCCCAGATGTATGAATATACAGTAGGCTAGCTCAAGGGACAACAACAGGTTTTTATTAATAACAATGTATTGTTATTGCTTTTCATGTTGCATCAGTCGGACGAGAGCACATACAGGGACCACCCTGGACTGAGCGAGCATTCCGGGCGGCCACAGGCACCCAAGACTTTCCTACAGTTCCCACTTTGCAGAATGCAGAGGACAGATATTTAGCTATGAGGTGGCACTAGAGCCCACAAGCTTTACTTTATTGTGAGTCTAGGAATTGAGGCAACCAATCAAACACTTAAAAAAAAGACCTGGACCCAAAATGGATGAGTCTGTCCCAAAAAGTGGAGCTCCGCAAGGGGATATATTTGCAGCACTTCAGTTTTCTTAGTTCATACCGGTACATTTTGATGGCCTATTGGGCCCACTTTGATTTACTAACCAACCTTAACCAATAAGGTAACGCTGCACATCGGTAGCATACTGTGGGTGTTACAGCCAGTGGGACCCTAGCAGATGTGGGTTGTTTACTACGGCAGGTGCATCAACCACAGTAGAATGCCTCTGTTTCCTTAGGTGTGGAGTTAGTGCCGTGCTTCGGTTTGCCTGGTACAGGTGTTTTGAAGTATAATCCCCACTCTCTAAGCCCTCCAGCCAGGGGAAGGTTGGGAACGGATGGGAAAGAGACGCTTTCTTGCCCGGCTGAAGACAGCCATCCTAGCCAGGGCAGGGAAACACGTATGAGGGACACGCTAATGGAGGACCCTGGTGTTCTCCAGGCTTTAAGATGGGAGATCTGATCCACACATAAAGGGCTGGGATAGTCCTCTGTGTGTGTTTGTTTGGAATTGTGTGTGTGTTTGTTTGTATTTGTGTGTGTGTGTGTGTTTGTGTGTAATTGTGTGTGTGTTTGTGTGTATTTCTGTGTGTGGACGTGTGTGGACGTGTGTGTGTTTGTGTGTATTTGTGTGTGTGTGTTTGTTTGCATTCGTGCGTGTGTTTGTGTATATTTGTGTGTGTTTGTGTGTGTGTGTGTGTTTGTGTGAGTTTGTGTGTGTATGTGTGTGTGTGTGTGGACGTGTGTGTGTTTGTGTGTATTTGTGTGTGTTTGTGTGAGTTTGTGTGTGTATGTGTGTGTGTGTTTGTGTGTGGATGTGTGGGATGAGGGGCTCCAGAGGCACCTGCCCCGGCAGCTTTGTGCAGTGTCTTCCTAAGCAGCTAATTGCAGTGTCTTCCTAAGCAGCTAATTGCAGTGTCTTTTCTAAAACGCTGGACTTGGGAGCGGCTCTCCATCTGGTGTATTCTAAGCAGACCGAGAGGCTCTCCCGCTCCCCGGATCATGATGGGCAGATGATAACAAGAGGGGGTGATGCTGAAATAATATGAACAGATGTGCCAGCCCGTGTATCCCAACCTCCCCCTCCTACCAACCCCCCCGCACCCCCCCCCCCCCCCCCCCCCCCACCCCCACCCCCCCACCCCACCCTTCCTCCACGGTAGTAAGCCTGGTGTTGAGTCCCGGGGTAAATAATGCATGTGGAGGTCGGACCTGCATGTCCTAATGAAGGCCAACACGTTTGCCTCTGCTGGAGAGGAGCGCCATGAATAAACATCAGCCGGGCTAATTAAACTCGCCGCTCGCAACTTTATTCATGAGGCAAACGAGCGCCGAGGGCTCCTCGCCGGCGCCACAGTGGGGACTCGGAGGAAATGGTAATACGAGGCCTTGTCTGGTACACTGTGCACTGTGGCTGGAGGAACCTGGAGGGAGCAGCGTGGAAGACAGAGAGAGAGAGAGAGAGAGAGAGAGAGAGAGAGAGAGAGAGAGAGAGAGAGAGAGAGAGAGAGAGAGCTGAGAGAACGGTCTAGCGCAGGGCCTCATTATCAGATAGGTTAATAGCCTTTCACCTTAGGAGGCGGCTTCATGGAGGCCTATTTGACAAAAAGGTCTCCATCCGATTAACAAATAACCTTGGATGGTCAAATGTTGGAACTAAGGTCTTTTCTACCGCCAAGCATCCCAATTGTGGTTCTGAATCAGTTAGCGCTTGCGGAATAGCACGCACTTTCTTATTTCTTTTTTTTGCTTCCTCCGCAGCCTGTAACTGTAACCTGCACGCACGGCGCTGCCGCTTCAACATGGAGCTTTACAAGCTGTCGGGGAGGAAGAGCGGCGGCGTCTGCCTCAACTGCCGCCACAACACGGCCGGCCGCCACTGCCACTACTGCAAGGAGGGCTACTACCGAGACCTGTCCAAGCCCATCTCCCACAGGAAGGCCTGCAAAGGTACGTGCTCCGCGTCGACCCGGAGACAAGAGGGCGCCCCACGGGCACAGATTGGAACGATGCCAGAGCGCACGGACGCACACCCAGGCCGACGCACCAGTAACACACATAACGGGGACACACCAGTACCACATATAATGGGGACGCACCAGTAACACACATAACGGGGACACACCAGTACCACATATAATGGGAACACACCAGTACCACATATAATGGGGACACACCAGTACCACATATAATGGGGACACACCAGTACCACATATAATGGGGACACACCAATACCACATATAATGGGGACACACCAGTACCACACACAACGGGGACACACCAGTACCACACGCAACGGGGAGGTCCCTTGGCATCCAGTGAGACACGCACACGGTGATGGCCTAGGCACTCGCACCGACTAGTTTTAGCGGAATGAGGGGAAGAAGGAACAACACAGCAATCCTGGCATACCTCAGCTGTGACTGTGGCCCCCATCACTCCCTCTGTCAGCGGAGATGAGTCCGGGTTCCACTGGGATTGGGGCTGGGCGGCGGTGGGGTGGATGTTCCCCCAGTGACGCTGAGCTATTTGGATTCATTTGGGCGACGGGTCTGACAGGACAAGCAAAACAAACAGAGGCGAGGTGAGAAGTGATCCCTGGCGCAGGTCGGAGACGACCGGGAGGAGTGAGGGGTACAAGGCGAGAGGTGTGGGCGGGGGGGCTGGTGGGGTTGGGGGGGGGGGGGAGGGGACGCACCCCCACACAGGTGTGCTAACTCACCACAGGCTGTTAGGGGCCAATAAGATGCCACTCCACCCCCCCCCCCCCCCCCCCCCCCCCACCTCCCTCCCCCTTCCCAACACCCAGCAGAGCTAATAGGGGTCATTGAAGACAGGGACACAGAGAGACAGAGAAGGCTATGTTTTCTCACCTCTTCCATAGCTAGAGGCAAAGATAACAGGAGCTGAAGCCCTGTGCAAACAAGCCCAGGGACACCTCAAACCTGCCCTCACACACACACACACACACACACACACACACAGACACACACAGACAAACTTACCTGTGTTGCATTAAGGTTACTTACTTCCAAAAGCAGCTCATATGGAAATACAAACAGCTTGCTGACAGTTTAGGCCTTTGTTTTTCCCATATCATTGACTAAGAAGTAAATAAATAAACTGACCAACAAAACTGTCAGCTCGACCAAGGAGCTGGTTGAGAAATGCATCTCTGGGAGAGTCCAAATTTAGTATAATGACCACACCTTTTTTTTGGCAGACACATAAAGTCTTGAGTTCCTTTTATTATATCATTTCTTCCATTCGTAACAAATCAATTACAATTTTTTTTATTTATAGATATTAATGTTTTAGTGTAATTGTCTTCATATTTCATCTATTGCTTTTCCTTTTTTTTTCATTTGTTATCTCAATCCTGGCACGCCTGTATCATAAAATTACATAAAAATTGCATTTTTCCAACCTTTTCCTAAACATTTCATCATCTGCATTAACAAGACTTACTGCAACAACACGGAACCTAACCCAAACATTCGTCCATTCATTCAGTGGTATTCAACACTGACATTAACACCTTCCGTAGCTTTGGGCTCATTCTCCTGTCAACTGGGAATGCAAACAAACATTCATGAAGGAAGTATCATTAACCCCTATACTCCACTAGAGCACCCATCTGTCTAACCGCGGGGATTTCACTTTGTTCTATTCCTTCTCTGTGTGTACAAGACTTGATTCTTTCAGCATCCCATTGTTTACTCTCATAGGGGGTTCCTGCATTATGAAGGTGGATGCCTTTAAGGACTGCTATGCATTTTATCACAGCTTTTAGTCGACTCACTCGGTTCACCGAAGTAATGGAAACATGTACATGCTGGAGTTGCAGTCCAAATGAATTATGCTTTCATTAAACTTGAGGTTTGTGCAACACAGGCTGAACCTTTAAATAATTGTTAAGGGCATAGTAATAGGCATGAACAAATGTATTATACGTTATTATTTATCAGCATGCCACTACTCTTATACCTCTAAAATTATACAATATTATTGAGACTGCTCCCAGCTGTTTTTTTTCTTTGTGACCTTTCTATTAGAGACAAGCAAAGGGACAAATAATCAATAATTCTAAAATAATTATATTAATAATAATAATAATAATAATAATAAACCTACACATATATATTTTTGGGTAGGTAGACTAATTAAGTGCTCTGTTTCATTGCTAATCAATACTGAATGTGTGGATTATTTCACAGGGACATACAATTAGGGTAATTAAACTAGAGGGAATCTGTATGAGGATTGTGTTAGTTTGACTAGGTTAGTGTACTGCTATTACTGTTAACTGTTTACCGGCAAAAGGTCTAATAGACAGCCAAAATGTCTTATTTTTTTGCACATCCATTAAAGTGTGCAGAAATGTGCTCTTTATAAAAGCCAAATCTAATTTAAAGTTAGTAAACTTGCAATAACGTCCTGATAAAATCAGTTATGTCAAAATGACTCATTTAAAGCTGTGAAAAGTGCATTAGTGTGAACGTAAGGCATCTTATTACGCTAAGCCAGTCAAGGGTAAGGTTGAATACGTGGGCCTGGGTCGACAATGCACATCTGTTGAAGTGAAAAGCAGCGCCGCCTTCTCTGCACGCCTTTCATGGATCTTCTTCCCGTTGTCTTTTATGCATGTCTCATGGCTTTCTGTTTCCTGCTTGGCATAGTTTTTCATGTCCATATCATCTTTATGCTCTATCTTTTGCTGCTGAAAAGCCGATGGGTAGTTTACAGCTGTGAACGTATGATTTGACACGTTGTAAAGATCTCAGTCATAGTTGCAGAGATATTCATTTCTCTATCTGCATTGAGTATAGAGTATAACATATACCCATGCATATAATAAGCATTACCACATGTGGTGCATTCGCTCACACACAGCTGCTTTGGTGCGCAACAGATAACCCCCCCTTTCCATACCTTAATAGTCCATATAATCCTCCATAACAATGAAAATAAAATGTTAAAAAACTCATGCCCATGACGCTGCAATTCATATTATTATTTACAGTTAGGCGTTGTGAGTTCAAATGGTAATTCGTCCATAGAATTGCGGGACCTCCACTCTCCCTGACTGCCCCGAATTACTTCTTAAGTTACCTCTGACCAAACCAAAGTGTAAATAGATTTCATCTTAATTTAAAGAATTGTCAGCTTACCTAAGCAGCAGTTTCCCCAATTTAACCCTTGAAGATTGCCAGAGTTTAAGGCCCCTCCGACATAATTATAGGCAAACATTGTCCGAGGTATTCTACAGGATTCGATTACATCAAAACAGTCTTACAATGAAGGATCCGCGGTAATTACCCAAAGGTGAGAAATGATATGAAGCAGGATCCCCCATGCGCCAGTGAAAACATTGTACAGACTGTGTTTAGAATCGAAGTGGTGAGGAGTTAAAGATATAAGTTTGTCATGGTGTTTCATAAGTGACTAATGGTGGCAGCACATACTGCACAGGCCCTTTTTCTATGTTAAACACCTTTGTGTGTCGTCACTCACTTAGTTTGTTAAATTACTCCAAAGACTCGCCTCATCATAATTCAGGACAACTCAATGAAACTCAACCTGCAGAACTAATTTCTGTTAGTCCGTCCAGTACCACCTGCTGTGAGCTAAAGTGACAGCGCTTAGGGGGATGGATTATTCACTGTACCAAAAGAACCTTCCCCGCGTGGCTCTCGGATAGAATGAGTGCTTCAAGAGTACAAGAGGCTGGAGGAGCATAGAGTTTGCTTTCATATGGGAAACACAATCCGCCCCAGTAGACGCTCATTTCCATAGGAAGCCATCGTGAACAAAAAAAGGTGCTTGGCTGTCATACAGGGAAAATGCACTGTGCCCTGGCAGTGGCTAGGCTTACGCTGTTTCTAACTTTACCCCTCATTGACTGCAGTGTAAGCACAGAACGCTCTACTTAGGGGCTTGTTCTTTTGTTTAGGCCTGTCTTAGCGCTGTAATCACATGCTGCAAACATACAAGCCAGGGAATGAGGTGCAGTAGCTTTGTTAACAGTGTCCGCATAGAGCTCTCCAGAAGATAACTGCTGCGAAAAAGTTCCTTATTTTTGCTGCTATGACACAGCTCTGAATTCTAAAACGTTCTTGACCCAAATTCTTTGAACCATTCCACACATAAAAATGCAAATGATTCCCTTATGACAGTCATTCATCCCCCCAAAAAGTTTAATTTAACTTGAAACATATTTGCTTACGATGCTCTAACGATTTCATGGACGTCATGGAGTGAATCTTGTATAGAGAAGAATGTGTTGCTGTTTGAGGTGGTTTTTAAAGTAGCAGCATGTTAAAGGTTATGACTCTTCGGCATATGAATTTATTTTCGCAGAGTGAAACTTTATTAAGAACACATTCTGTCAGAGATTGCAAAATACAATTTTATTGTTTGCGTGCCTTTGAATATCTCTGCGTCTAAAAGTGAGACTAGAAGTACAGCCAGCATAGACTACTGTTAGAAAACTATCCTTCTATTATAGAATTATTGCCAACAAATTATTCCTCCTGCACGTATCGCACACACCCGATGGGGAGCGGAGTTCAGACATCCAACACAAGCTTTATGGTAAACGATTGGCAGAGTTAAAAAACTCTCACGTTGTGCAATCTCATGTCCTATCAAGCTGCCAAAGCAGGTCAGACGACTGCCTTTGAAATGCCTTCACAAAATGCATTCCCATTGACAGAAAACATTTTTAACTTTTTTTATGCCCGACTCCCCTTGCCAAGACCTTTTTGAAACATAAAGTCAACCTGGGCTATACACGTGAGCCTCTCCCAAGGCCTTTATAGAGAAAGAAGACATTTATACTGGACTGAGCCACCACACTCTTTTAAGAAATCCCAGAGTCCCCTGGCGCATATTAAACGGGTTGTACTGCGCTCCTACTCTGCTGTATGGGCCGAGTAGCGCTCTCTCACTTTCCCTCCTGGCTACAGCAACCGGGGAGTGAGCGAGGAGAGGACCTTTCGCTGCCTTGTCCCCATATCTCCTCAAGCCATCTGGAGCAGACATGAAGGAGAACGTCAAGACACTTAAACGCTAAGTGGGCACCTACTTAAACCCCCCAAACTTTCCCCGTCGGATCCCAGTGGGCTGCAGTCAGCCAGGAGGTTGGGAAATCAAGGAGGAGGAGTGCGAGCGTGGGTGGGGGTGGTTGGGGGTGGGGGTGGGGGGGCATGTGGGGGTTTGGGGGTGCAGTTCGGGTGGGGTGGGGGTGGGGGGGCTTGTGGGGTCGGTTGCACCTGTCGACCATGTGCAGAGTACCTTGATTTACTGGCATGCTTAAAGCTCTGTTTTTTTAGGGCGGTGCTCTTAAAAAACAACGGCCTTAACTCTCTGAAGCTCCCAACAAGGGCCGCACTTTGCCCTCCCGGCCCTCGCGATGCGCTGACAGCCCAGTAAATTTATAGGCCCCGAAGACGTGCTGCGCCGCTCTCTGCTCGGTTTAGCGGCCCCTCTAAGCGTGGGCCAGGGAACCGGGTGTATCTCTGCGGGGCGACCCCCCACCGGCTCGTCCTCCAGGCCCAGACAGGGCAAAGCAATGAAACTGCTGACAGATTGGCCTGATGAAGTGCTAACCGTTACACACGCTTTAAGGCAGTCTGCCTGATAACAGAAAGGAAGAAGAGACAATGCCAGTTCCTCCTATTCGTTGTCAGGTTGAGATAACAGAGGCAGCAACAACCCATGCTGGGCTCAGGACAACTGTTGACAATATAATACCTCAACCGATACTTTCTGTAAATCGAAAAAACTCTCCAGACAGTTCGAACGCTAACGGTTCAAACAGGCAGATGCCTGTATTTCACAAGTTTGAAATAGGTTCTCTCTTTTTGGAGGCCGAGGTAAGAAGAGAAGAAGTTGGACATGTTTGTTGCAGCGGTCATTAAACATGAGAACCTCAAGAGCCTTACGGCTGCAGTTAGAAACAACAGCCAAACCACATAATACCCCCCCCCCCCCTCACTCCCCCAAAACCACAAATTGAATGACTCCACTAGACGTTTGAAGGTTTTTAAATGACAACTGACACTAAACAGAGAAGCAGAGAGGGGGGGGGGGGGGGGGGGCAGAGTCAGACGTGACTCTTGCCTGAGGCTGAGGATCAGTGGGTCTCCATGGAAGATAATCAGTAGCTATGTCATGATGGCGTCCGCGTTAATATAAAGACACACCTTTTTGGGATTCTTTTAACATAGATGTGTTGATGAAGACAGGAGGAGAAAATATGCTTATCTCTTTGCCTTCTTCCCTATTGTCATCGTGTCTCCTTAAAATGACCTGATTCAAGAAAAGTCCAAAATGTCCGACTTAATTTTGATTTGCAAGTCATTGTGGGGCTCTGGTCCAGATAAAGACTGACGATTTACATCTCAAGTGAAACAGCAGTACTGTGACCAACCTTGCATGTTAGAATTTTCAGTGACACGCACAGACAAAAAATATAAACTCTCAGACAAAAAAAAAAGAAGTTATTACATTCCTAAAACATATGTGTTTGATAGACCCCCCCACTTCATAAGGAAATGGGACAGCCATCTTGGCTCTCATTCAAAGTACTGATTAATTAGAAACAGACAACTGGGCTTATCTGCATTATTTGATCATAATAAAAAAAAACATCAACTCCCTTATTGCTCCAGCGCGCACACACCCATACACAGCTATTTCTTTTTCGATTAGAGGATGTTGATTATGTGGGTTCCTCCCAGCTTATGCATCGAGCTCACAGTAAGTCAAGCTTGATTGGTTGCTGGTTCAAGTAAGTTCCGTCCCCCTTTCTGCAAAGCTTCTACTGTCAACACAATGGCTTTTTTTCGGACCCTGTTGTATTTGCCACCACTACTATTGCTCCTGTTATTTACCTATAGATGTTGTCTCTGTTTGTGTGTACTGTCTGTGTGTGTGTGCGTGCGTGTGTTTGTGTGTGTTTCTCCCCACACGCGTGCGTGACCTTATTGTGCCTCTTCTTCTGTTTCTCACAGCATGTGATTGCCATCCCGTGGGCGCTGCTGGCAAAACCTGTAACCAAACCACAGGCCAGTGTCCCTGTAAAGATGGTGTGACTGGTATCACGTGCAACCGCTGTGCTAAAGGCTACCAGCAGAGCCGTTCGCCTATTGCCCCCTGCATAAGTACGTGGAACCAGCCTTTATCTATAAGCCAGACAGAAGCCTCACACAGCCAGCCCTGTCCATCTCTAATGCTGTACATTTAGCCCAACCACACCTAAACCTGGTCCCAGAGCTGTATAGACCATTGCTTGTAACTGGACCTGGGACCAGGATACATGAACATGAAGTGCACCTCCATGGGCAAACCAGAAAATGCGCCATGTGGATCAATGAGAATTAGATCAAAGATAATGCTGACACACACACGCAAAGAACTCTTCCTTTTTTCTTCAACGCAACTTGAGAATGAACAACATAAAAACCAACTGTTCCCTTTGTTTCCTCAGACAAGCGTTTAGTGTCTCTGACGAGTAAATCTGTTTTCTTGAATAAAGAAACCATTAAACAATAGGCATGGGGAATTGGAATATATTTTGGCCTCTAGCGAGTTCCAAGTGGTAACCGTCAACAAGGCCAACATGGCAACCATAAAGCCTTTGTTTTCTTTATGGAAACAGTGTGTTTTAATTGGGTCTTTTGACAGTGTAGTTGCATTATCCAGATACATCTTTTGTGAGATGCATCATTATGTTAGAGGCTGAGGTTCAGCAAAGTGGACCAGGGAAATCTATAAAGGCGGATATGGAGTATTGGATTTTCCTGGGAACGTTCCCTTAACAGAGTTATAGAATGTGAACATGCAATAGTCCCAAGCCACTCAGTTTTCTATTTTCAGTGTTTAATCAACTTCCTTTGAAATTGGCTGACAAGCTTGCCAAGTTTGGTTTTTAAAATGGAGCAGGGAGCCATATTATTTGTCTGACCTGGCATACCTACCATTGTAGAGGGCTCCAGATCCATATTTTGCTCATGATGGAGATCTAGACTCTTCGTGGGAAAATGCCTAATTATATCCACACAGGAAAACGTGTTCATGCGCGATAAGTCCTGGGAAAAGTTTGATTTATTACATATACGTGGATTGGATGTTTTGTAGAGCCGGGAGGATCGAGGAAAGCCAACCAAAGCTACCAAGAAAGGCGTATCGTTTTTGAGCCGAAGACTTGATTCCTATTTTTTGTCTCCCTTCACGCACAATTTCTGTCTACGCATGGTCAAAAGCACTGCAAACCTTTTTCTCTCCATGCTTATCTCCTCTCCTCTGTCTTTATCTCTGTCTCTGCCACCACGGCTTACTGTGCTATGGCCCCTGCTTACCCCTTACCCTGCACACCTTTCTGGTGGTCGATTCATTAGACAATGTTACCAAAATGCCTCATGTTTTTTTATGTCTTCTGTTCCCATTGCGCTCCTTTGGAGATAAGAGGAGCGCTCTTCATGCATGGCTTCCCTGCGCATCAACTTCCTGCCTTGAATACAATGCCGTATGAAGGAAGGCTGAGAGAATCAAGTCTTGATATGTCAAACTGCAGATACCCGCGGCTTTTGCCCAGTCTGGGTTCGCAGAGGGTAGGAGCTGAGAAGGTTGAAGTGAAATGAAGATGTAACATGTAGCCTTTTTCACACCCCTCCACCCACTGATCTTAAGATTGCAACCTCTCTGATGTAATCTCCCTGATCTTCCAGGGAGAACAGATTTGGTGTTCCCTTTTGAAGTAACAAACCCTGGTAACATAACCTGTTATCTTATACATTAACCCTAAAAGCTTGTCTGCTGGAAAAAACACACAGGGAATGTTTCATAATAATAATAATAACAATAAAATATTTAATTTATATTGCGCTTTTCAAGACACAAAGTACTTTATGTGACCCCATCACTAAAACAATATTGTGATTTGTTGTGTTATATTTGCTGTCCTGTCTTTTGTGTTGTGATGGAACTCCATTTTGCCTCTCTCCGTACCATGTTTTCCCCGGGAACAGAGATTCCTGTCGCACCGCCGACAGCCACAGCCAGCAGCACGGAGGAGCCTTCGGGTGAGTTGGGTGAGGCCATTGAGCAGCAGTGCACAACAAACTTAGAGCACCATTATAGAGGGGCATGTGTTTACACAAACATGCTGCCCATCTATTCAATAAGCCCAAATCTTTTTCTTTGGTTATTTTTTTATAGCAACACAGCTAGGACAGGCAATTCGTTTAGGACACCCTTTGCATTCACAATTGTGGAATACATTTAAATATTTTTTAATACAAACAACAGCTATCATTTTTCATAATAATACAAGGGTACTGTGAGCTCTCGGAATGCCATCTGTTTCTCGAATCTGCCTTTGAAATTCGCACCACATCCTGAATGTTCTCAACTAATCAGGTCTGCACTTCCTTAGAGAGCGCCTGTCAATCATGTGCTGCTGGGAAATATATCCAGTACTACATATCCTAGCTTTAATCATAAATCTGAAATACCCCTTGCTACGCATCCGAGAGAGCATTCGGTTTATAGGTAGGAAGCTTTCTTGAACCTTTTTGGAGATTCCTCACTAGTGTACCCGTTTCCCCACCCCCCATCCCAACATTTCCCGACCAATAGAAGGGATTGAGAGTGCAGTGTAAATTGGATCCCACTTGCCTTCTACCCTTATTAGGACTCCATAAATATGAATTGAATAGCGACAGCCTTGGGGATGTGGCTTCTTTAATCTCCCCCTCTTCATCCAATTAATCAGTCTAACTGCAACACAGTGGGGAGTTGGTGGGCCCCTCAGCACGGGGCCTTTTTGGCACTGACGTGTGGATCATCTGTCCTCTCTCTCATGCAGAAGGGAGAGGGAGTGTTTTTTTTGGGGGGGGGGGGGGGGGCTCTGGTGAGAATAGGAGGGAGCATGTCAACAACAGCACCAGAGCGCATACAGTGGAACTCACCAAGCAAACACATCTCAGGACGAATTATTCAGTGTGATTAAGAGGCTCCCTCGACGGTGTGAAAACACTGATGATGTGTCTTCACTGTCCCATATAGTTGATTTAGCAGGCGCCATCACTTATTGATTAGATTACGCTAATACACAGTGGCCTCTTCCACTTTTGTTTCGCCCTGATGCCACTTGTAAAAACATCCGGAGACGGATGGCAACAGGTTTCACGCACGTGTCACAGACATATTTTACTTCTGCGCAAAGCTTGTCGGAATAAGCCATGAACGCGGGCTTACTTTGTCCTTTGCCCCGGTGGTGGAAAAAGTTGAGTCATCCAGCCGTGTCTCCCAGCCGAAGCAGGCCTTGCGTGCGAGAGTGCCGCCCATGCAGCTGTTCTCAGACCCTCGGAGGTCCCTAATGCACCTCAACCTGACAGATCAGATTGACAGCAGAGTAAAGGGGACTGTTGGTCCCCCTCTTTCAAACGTTGTCTTCTCATACGGTGGCATGGGCGACGGTATCTGGGGGCTTTAGTGCTTGAATGTTTTTGCTCCTGTTCGATTTCTTTTATTTATGACTTCAAAAATGTATTTGCCTTATGTAGCCACTTTGGGGTACAGGTCAGCAGGCGGTACGTTTGGATCGAGATGAACATTTATGCATTTTTTCTGGTTTTCTACGGCTGTAGGCCAAGAATACAGCAGCATTCATTAGGAAGACTCAAGCTCTCCCTGTAATCCCATTGATTCAACTGTGTCATCGTACCAATGTAAACACCATTGACAGGAAACGGTGGAATAATACGGACCGTGCAGCTCAGTAACGTAATCAACAGCTCGGGCCCTGGGGACTCACATACAATTGAAACGGGCAACGCTCCGTTGGGGCTGAAATCAGGCAGATTGGAAGGTGAGGCTCCTTGACGGACAGATTGTGTCCGTCACGTCAGAGCGGAGCGGGTCCCATCGGACCACCCAGGATCCCCGACTCGAAGATGCACACGTTTAGCGGGT
This sequence comes from Aplochiton taeniatus, assembly GCA_017639675.1. Taxonomy (NCBI): domain Eukaryota; kingdom Metazoa; phylum Chordata; class Actinopteri; order Galaxiiformes; family Galaxiidae; genus Aplochiton; species Aplochiton taeniatus. The sequence continues at coordinate 16,270,832 of CM030176.1, forward strand.
CTCACAGGGTCCCGACGGCCAACCTCTGACGGGCTCGGCGATTCAACCCCTATATGAGCTCACCCGATAGGAGATTGCAAGCAGATGTGGTCCTCTTATCGGGGGCATCTCTCCACTTTGGGGGCTCTTCCTCAGCCCAACCGGGCTTTGTTTAGCCCCACAACTCTTTCATACTGCTAATAGAGAGACACAGAGAAGGGGGGACGGATCAAAAAAAGGCGAGAAGGAAAACAAGTGGAAGAATGAGATACAGGACGAAGTCAAGATAGATTAGAGGATGTTTAACTTTGAAGGGATATAAACCAATTAAAGTAGATTAACGAAAAAGAGGGACGTAGAGAGAAAAGCCCCACATTTGACGTGAGAGCAGGCGGGGGGCGGGGGAGGGGGCGTAAGGGGGGTAACAGCTGTGTGGCAGGTGTCTCCACGCGCCTCAGTCGAGAGCCAAGTGTCGGAGGAGGAGGGGGGAGTGTGGATATTAATTTGTCTCCAGAAAAACAGCAAGCACCCAGCCACATGGAGGGCTGGAATGCATGCTGAATACCTCCGATTGCGTGGCCCAGACAAAACACATATTGTGCACGTAGGTCACGGATGGTGTGAGCCGCCACTCCCATGGGCCATGACAAAGACGTCTGTGCAGCCAGGCAATGTGGTGGGGATTAAGCCATGACCTGCAAAGACTGCACAGGATGTAGGCCTATGAAAACAAGCGATGAAGAGGATAATGAGGAGGAGGATGAGGAGGAGGAGGATGATGAGGAGGATGATAAGGATCATGCAACGTGCTGTCGTCCAGGCCTGTGAGTGATCAGGGCTGCAATGGAGCCTCTCCGTAGAATGTTTGGACACGATTCCTGCTCCACACATCCTGCGAGAGTTCGCTGCCCAACTCGGCGTCGGAGTTGTGTCATCATGTGGCTTTTATTAGCAGCAACGAGCCTAACGAGATCGAGGGAGACCAAGAGAGAGAGGTGGGGACGGCTTATAGAAAAGGGGGGGGGGGAAAGCACTGTGTTGAATGTTCTTTAGCAACACAAGAAGGCGTGCATCTGATTGACATCTCTGCTCTGCTGCAACGTAGCTCCAGTAGTGAGGACGGCGGAAGCCTTAGCGACGGGGGCTGTGGAACGCCGCCACGCCTTCCCGCGTTTCGTGGAGGAGAAGCCGCCCCGTGGTCATTTCCAACGCTGGCCGTGGATTGGAAAACAAATGCAAGAATGTTGTTAGGCGAGCGGGGGGGGGGGGGGGGGGGGGGGGGCAGAGAGGACAGGAGAGAAAATAGCCTGTCTAACCTCTCTGGACCCGAGCCAGTGCCCTGTCTCCCTCTCTGCACCGCTCCAATATCCTGTCTCCCTCTCTGGACCCTACCCAGTACCCTGTCTCCCCCTACGGACCCACCCCAGTGCCCTGTCTCCCTCTCTGGACCCGCCCCAGTACCCTGTCTCCCTCTCTGTACCGCCCTAGGACCCTGTCTCCCTCTGTGGACCAGCCCCAGTACCCTGCCTCCCTCTCTGGACCAGCCCCAGTACCCTGTCTCCCTCTCTGGACCAGCCCCAGTACCCTGTCTCCCTCTCTGTACCAGCCCCAGTACCCTGTCTCTCTCTCTGGACCAGCCCCCGTACCCTGTCTCCATCTCTGGACCAGCCCCAGTACCCTGTCTCCCTCTCTGTACCGCCCTTGGACCCTGTCTCCCTCTCTGGACCAGCCCCAGTACCCTGTCTCCCTCTGTGTTCCGCCCTAGGACCCTGTCTCTCTCTCTGGACCAGCCCCAGTACCCTGTCTCCCTCTTTGGACCAGCCCCAGTACCCTGTCTCACTCTCTGTACCGCCCTAGGACCCTGTCTCCCTCTCTGGACCAGCCCCAGTACCCTGTCTCCCTCTCTGGGCCCACCCTAGGACCCTGTCTCCCTCTCTGGACCAGCCCCAGTACCCTGTCTCCCTCTCTGGGCCCACCCTAGGACCCTGTCTCCCTCTCTGGACCAGCCCCAGTACCCTGTCTCCCTCTCTGTACCGCCCTAGGACCCTGTCTCCCTCTCTGGACCAGCCCCAGTACCCTGTGTCCCTCTCTGGACCTGGCCCAGTACCCTGTCTCCCTCTCTGAACCAGCCCCAGTACCCTGTCTCACTCTCTGGGCCCACCCTAGGACCCTGTCTCCCTCTCTGTACCGCCCCAGTACCCTGTCTCCCTCTCTGGACCAGCCCCAGTACCCTGTCTCCCTCTCTGGACCAGCCCCAGTACCCTGTCTCCCTTTCTGGACCTGCCCCAGTACCCTGTCTCCATCTCTGGACCAGCCCCAGTACCCTGTCTCCCTCTCTGGGCCAGCCCCAGTACCCTGTCTCCCTCTCTGGACCAGCCCCAGTACCCTGTCTCCCTCTCTGGACCAGCCCCAGTACCCTGTCTCCCTCTCTGGGCCAGCCCCAGTACCCTGTCTCCCTCTCTGGACCAGCCCCAGTACCCTGTCTCCATCTCTGGACCAGCCCCAGTACCCTGTCTCCCTCTCTGGACCAGCCCCAGTACCCTGTCTCCATCTCTGGACCAGCCCCAGTACCCTGTCTCCCTCTCTGGGCCAGCCCCAGTACCCTGTCTCCCTCTCTGGGCCAGCCCCAGTACCCTGTCTCCCTCTCTGGACCAGCCCCAGTACCCTGTCTCCCTCTCTGGACCAACCCCAGTACCCTGTCTCCCTCTCTGGGCCAGCCCCAGTACCCTGTCTCCCTCTCTGGACCAGCCCCAGTACCCTGTCTCCCTCTCTGGACCAGCCCCAGTACCCTGTCTCCCTCTCTGGACCAGCCCCAGTACCCTGTCTCCCTCTCTGGACCAGCCCCAGTACCCTGTCTCCATCTCTGGACCAGCCCCAGTACCCTGTCTCCCTCTCTGGGCCAGCCCCAGTACCCTGTCTCCATCTCTGGACCAGCCCCAGTACCCTGTCTCCCTCTCTGGGCCAGCCCCAGTACCCTGTCTCCCTCTCTGGGCCCGCCCCAGTACCCTGTCTCCCTCTCTGGACCAGCCCCAGTACCCTGTCTCCCTCTCTGGACCAGCCCCAGTACCCTATCTCCATCTCTGGACCAGCCCCAGTACCCTGTCTCCCTCTCTGGGCCAGCCCCAGTACCCTGTCTCCATCTCTGGGCCAGCCCCAGTACCCTGTCTCCCTCTCTGGACCAGCCCCAGTACCCTGTCTCCATCTCTGGACCAGCCCCAGTACCCTGTCTCCCTCTCTGGACCAGCCCCAGTACCCTGTCTCCCTCTCTGGACCAGCCCCAGTACCCTGTCTCCCTCTCTGGGCCAGCCCCAGTACCCTGTCTCCCTCTCTGGACCAGCCCCAGTACCCTGTCTCCATCTCTGGACCAGCCCCAGTACCCTGTCTCCTTCTCTGGACCAGCCCCAGTACCCTGTCTCCCTCTCTGGACCAGCCCCAGTACCCTATCTCCATCTCTGGACCAGCCCCAGTACCCTGTCTCCCTCTCTGGGCCAGCCCCAGTACCCTGTCTCCATCTCTGGGCCAGCCCCAGTACCCTGTCTCCATCTCTGGACCAGCCCCAGTACCCTGTCTCCCTCTCTGGACCAGCCCCAGTACCCTGTCTCCCTCTCTGGACCAGCCCCAGTACCCTGTCTCCCTCTCTGGGCCAGCCCCAGTACCCTGTCTCCCTCTCTGGACCAGCCCCAGTACCCTGTCTCCATCTCTGGACCAGCCCCAGTACCCTGTCTCCCTCTCTGGACCAGCCCCAGTACCCTGTCTCCCTCTCTGGACCAACCCCAGTACCCTGTCTCCCTCTCTGGGCCAGCCCCAGTACCCTGTCTCCCTCTCTGGACCAGCCCCAGTACCCTGTCTCCCTCTCTGGGCCAGCCCCAGTACCCTGTCTCCCTCTCTGGACCAGCCCCAGTACCCTGTCTCCCTCTCTGGACCAGCCCCAGTACCCTGTCTCCCTCTCTGGGCCAGCCCCAGTACCCTGTCTCCCTCTCTGGACCAGCCCCAGTACCCTGTCTCCATCTCTGGACCAGCCCCAGTACCCTGTCTCCCTCTCTGGACCAGCCCCAGTACCCTGTCTCCATCTCTGGACCAGCCCCAGTACCCTGTCTCCCTCTCTGGGCCAGCCCCAGTACCCTGTCTCCCTCTCTGGGCCAGCCCCAGTACCCTGTCTCCCTCTCTGGACCAGCCCCAGTACCCTGTCTCCCTCTCTGGACCAACCCCAGTACCCTGTCTCCCTCTCTGGGCCAGCCCCAGTACCCTGTCTCCCTCTCTGGACCAGCCCCAGTACCCTGTCTCCCTCTCTGGACCAGCCCCAGTACCCTGTCTCCCTCTCTGGACCAGCCCCAGTACCCTGTCTCCCTCTCTGGACCAGCCCCAGTACCCTGTCTCCATCTCTGGACCAGCCCCAGTACCCTGTCTCCCTCTCTGGGCCAGCCCCAGTACCCTGTCTCCATCTCTGGACCAGCCCCAGTACCCTGTCTCCCTCTCTGGGCCAGCCCCAGTACCCTGTCTCCCTCTCTGGGCCCGCCCCAGTACCCTGTCTCCCTCTCTGGACCAGCCCCAGTACCCTGTCTCCCTCTCTGGACCAGCCCCAGTACCCTATCTCCATCTCTGGACCAGCCCCAGTACCCTGTCTCCCTCTCTGGGCCAGCCCCAGTACCCTGTCTCCATCTCTGGGCCAGCCCCAGTACCCTGTCTCCCTCTCTGGACCAGCCCCAGTACCCTGTCTCCATCTCTGGACCAGCCCCAGTACCCTGTCTCCCTCTCTGGACCAGCCCCAGTACCCTGTCTCCCTCTCTGGACCAGCCCCAGTACCCTGTCTCCCTCTCTGGGCCAGCCCCAGTACCCTGTCTCCCTCTCTGGACCAGCCCCAGTACCCTGTCTCCATCTCTGGACCAGCCCCAGTACCCTGTCTCCTTCTCTGGACCAGCCCCAGTACCCTGTCTCCCTCTCTGGACCAGCCCCAGTACCCTATCTCCATCTCTGGACCAGCCCCAGTACCCTGTCTCCCTCTCTGGGCCAGCCCCAGTACCCTGTCTCCATCTCTGGGCCAGCCCCAGTACCCTGTCTCCATCTCTGGACCAGCCCCAGTACCCTGTCTCCCTCTCTGGACCAGCCCCAGTACCCTGTCTCCCTCTCTGGACCAGCCCCAGTACCCTGTCTCCCTCTCTGGGCCAGCCCCAGTACCCTGTCTCCCTCTCTGGACCAGCCCCAGTACCCTGTCTCCATCTCTGGACCAGCCCCAGTACCCTGTCTCCCTCTCTGGACCAGCCCCAGTACCCTGTCTCCCTCTCTGGACCAACCCCAGTACCCTGTCTCCCTCTCTGGGCCAGCCCCAGTACCCTGTCTCCCTCTCTGGACCAGCCCCAGTACCCTGTCTCCCTCTCTGGACCAGCCCCAGTACCCTGTCTCCCTCTCTGGACCAGCCCCAGTACCCTGTCTCCTTCTCTGGACCAGCCCCAGTACCCTGTCTCCCTCTCTGGACCAGCCCCAGTACCCTATCTCCATCTCTGGACCAGCCCCAGTACCCTGTCTCCCTCTCTGGGCCAGCCCCAGTACCCTGTCTCCATCTCTGGGCCAGCCCCAGTACCCTGTCTCCATCTCTGGACCAGCCCCAGTACCCTGTCTCCCTCTCTGGACCAGCCCCAGTACCCTGTCTCCCTCTCTGGACCAGCCCCAGTACCCTGTCTCCCTCTCTGGGCCAGCCCCAGTACCCTGTCTCCCTCTCTGGACCAGCCCCAGTACCCTGTCTCCATCTCTGGACCAGCCCCAGTACCCTGTCTCCCTCTCTGGACCAGCCCCAGTACCCTGTCTCCCTCTCTGGACCAGCCCCAGTACCCTATCTCCATCTCTGGACCAGCCCCAGTACCCTGTCTCCCTCTCTGGGCCAGCCCCAGTACCCTGTCTCCATCTCTGGGCCAGCCCCAGTACCCTGTCTCCCTCTCTGGACCAGCCCCAGTACCCTGTCTCCATCTCTGGACCAGCCCCAGTACCCTGTCTCCCTCTCTGGACCAGCCCCAGTACCCTGTCTCCCTCTCTGGACCAGCCCCAGTACCCTGTCTCCCTCTCTGGGCCAGCCCCAGTACCCTGTCTCCCTCTCTGGACCAGCCCCAGTACCCTGTCTCCATCTCTGGACCAGCCCCAGTACCCTGTCTCCCTCTCTGGACCAGCCCCAGTACCCTGTCTCCCTCTCTGGACCAGCCCCAGTACCCTGTCTCCCTCTCTGGGCCAGCCCCAGTACCCTGTCTCCCTCTCTGGACCAGCCCCAGTACCCTGTCTCCATCTCTGGACCAGCCCCAGCCCTCTGTCTCAACCAGCTCGGGGCACTCCGGCTATAATCTAATTACATGCTTTATTTGCGACAATTTGTTTCTCAATCAGTCTTGTTGGGGCGGGGAGAAAGCCCTCCTCCTGTGCTCTTATTTACACCTCCTTGTTCCACGGCTGTGCTCCCCCTGTCTCCACACCATGTCTGGCCAATCCCAAAGTCCAGTAGGTAAAGGAGGAGGACTGGTTGCCCTCCCGGGTGAACATGAACGTGGACGTTGTTAGTCTCGGTCACGCCTTCCGTCACAGCGGGGGCTGCCCAGTGAAGCCGTGGCCTGATTTCAGACACGCTTTGAACGCAGCCAACTAGGCCGCTTTGCTCTGGAAGGAGCGTCGAAAGAGAGGGACTGCGCGGGAAAGGGGCCGAAAAAAAAGGGCGAGAGACTTCGGTTCAGGAAGTAAAGGTCGATGTGTCCCCTTTATTTTCCTTCTTCGTTTCGGTTTAATCCTGCGACACACTAGAAAGGGGAGCACCGGTCGAACCACACCTTCAGCTAGACAAAGCTCACTGCATCACAGTGCTGCAGGGCTTTCCACTTCCCTTGACTGGGAGCTGTACAAAGGGAACACTTGTCTTCCCGGTAGGGGACTGGCGGGCCCTGGAGGGGGACGCCGAGGTGCTCTCGGCAGGGCCGCCACGGAGCTGCCGTCTCAGGGTTACACTAATGGGGAATGAGAGGCTATCAAAGGGAAGTATCCTGATGGCATCAAGGGGGGTCACGGGAAAACAAAGGGGCCTTGCCATGGCCCCCTCCATCATTTACATGGTAATCAGGCGCCCACAATATAGACCCCTCTGTTTCATTTACTGTTCTATTTTTGGTGTTCTTCTGCAGCTTTTGGGCCGTGCTGATTTTCGAGTTACTTGAAATACTCCTCTCCTCCCACCCTGACCCCCCCCTCCCTCTCCCCTCTCCACCCCCACCCCCCCAGACAGAGACAAGTACTCTCTACCAGTGTTTCCTATTCTTCCAGCACCCTCTTTTTTGGTTTAGGGGGGTAATTTTTTTTCCATCCCACCGTTTCCCAGGGAACCTTATTCACCCAGAATATAAAGGAAAGTAAAAAGCAAGGAATGGAGCAAGGGCCTGGTCAAAACAATGCAGTTTGTTCCTAGGCTGGCTGAGAGGTCCTCATATTTCTCCTACCACTCAATGATTCCCTTTCCTGTAGCCCTGTCTGCGTCTCTCTTTTCACTCCACCAAACTCGACAATGCACTGCAGTGAGAGCTATTACGATTCCCTGGAATCAATTTGTGTCAGATGGGGAGGAATGGGGAGCATTATTTTGTAACTTGGCCTCTTGATACACATTGGCCTTGCCTACAAGTGGCTGGCGGCGTGCCCATGTAGCATGGGGCAATCAGAGGAGTCCTGGGCTCTCTGGGCTGCCGGGGTTAAACTTTGCAAAGTGGTGCCCGGGATACACACTGTAGCCCACTTCACCTCCCCACCATCCATCATAAATCTCACCGCGAGCCCTTTAGATGTGCCTGATGGTGGCGGTGGGGGTAGGGGGCTGGCCAGTGATCTGGAACGTAGCCCTGGCGGTCCTCCCCAGCATAAAGGCCTGCGTGAGGTATTTATTTGTCCGCCGCCGCGGTGAGGACACCCCCAGAAGGGCTTTTGGCCGAAGCTTCATGGGCTGCTAATTTTCCCTTTCTGACCTCTCTTTATGTGGCGGTGACCCCCTCATTCCCCTGCTCCCCCTCACCCCGTCTTAACACCCACTCCCAGGTTCCCCCCAACGCAGCAAATGCAAACGTTAGACATAGCCCTCGGTGTGGTGGAGGGGGGTGGGGGCTGGTGGGGGTCTTTGAGTTGGCTGTTTTTTTCCAAGGAACTTGGGGGGTTGAGTTGACAAGAGAAGGGAGGGTGAGACGGGGGTGGTACGGGCCTTAATCAGTCCAACACTGGCACTTTGACAGGGGTTAGATGGGGGTGGTCGGAGAGGGTCATTTGTATAGTTCTCTAAAGCCCCTTGGTGGCACCCTAAGCCCAATCCAGAGGTCTTCTCCATCAGCCTGTAGACATGGTCGGACGGCCACGACGTGCAGGACCCCTCCTATTGTTTGCTCTTTTCTATAGGGCATTAGTCCTCTCAATGCCCCCACACCAGCCCCCATCTAGACAGCACAAATGAACCCTGGCAGATGCGAGAGGCCAAAGGAATTTCTCACAATTTCATGTCACCATTGTCATTTTTGTTTTAACGGGGCATATCTTTCGCTTTCCTGTCCTCCCCTCGGCCCGTCCCCCACCATCCCCCCGCCCCTCTCTGTCTCCCCCTCTTTCCTGCTCTTGTTCACAGACTGCGACTCCTACTGCAAGGCGTCCAAAGGCAAACTGAAGATCAACATGAAGAAATACTGCAAGAAGGATTACGGTGAGTCTTCCCTGCCCTGGGCCTGTGCACTACTCTTAAATGGCGATCGTCCCAGATCAGGAACTCGAGGCGGCCGCCGTCGCCCTCAGAGATGAGCGGAGAACCAGTCCAGAAGAGACCTACCTCTGGATATTCCATTTCTCTAGCCAGTCTCCCCCCCCCCCCAGGGGACCCTTATAGTTCCTAGGGGGCATTCTAGTGACGGCTTACTCCAGCTTTACCTCCAGAGTCAAAGGATCAAATGCAAGAGGACGGGCCCTCAGAGGGAGAAAGGCTTAAAATGGGAGTGGGGGAGAGAGAGAGAGAGAGAGAGAGAGAGAGAGAGAGAGAGAGAGAGAGAGAGAGAGAGAGAGAGAGAGAGAGAGAGAGAGAGAGTGTGGGGGGGGGGGAGGAGGGGGGTCAGTTGATGGACAGCCCAGCAGGTATTTAGAACCAAAGCGGATCTAGCAAAGTCAGTGTGACGGACAGCCGGGGCTGGGCGCTCCCTTAGAGGTCCTCATTAAGGTAGCCCCCGTCCTTTCATTTTCTATCAGCATTCCTGTGGCCGTCCGGCCGGCAGTATGGCCTATTGAAGGTGTGGTTAAGATGTGCGACCTCTCCTCCCCTCGCCTCTTCCATTTGGCGCTCCCATCCCCCCTCTCTCCTGATTGAAGCCAGTCCGTCGAAGCGGTCAACCAAGACGTGGCATCCTGCCGAAACACCTCAGCCGACTGAATGACAGCCGGAGTATTGTCCTGCTTGGGATTTCAGAGGTGGGGTGGGGGGGGTGGTGGGTGGGGGGGGGGTGGGGCAGCTTTCAATCCCCGAAAGGGCCCCTCACCCATCTCCAGAATATGCAGCAACGTCACACTTAAGGCTCTGATCGAGATTCACATTCTGTACCTACTCTAAAATGAAAGATTCAAAGGAAAAAAAAACTGCCTACATACCATGTTTTGGCTTGACTGTATTTGTAATGAAGGCCATAATATACCTGCTACTATACCTGCTAGGGGTGAGGTAGCGACACAGGTGCCTGCGGGATCAGTGAAACCTGGCTTCCAGGGACTCTCTTCTGTGAAGCGTCTTTGGGTCTGAGAAAAGCGCTGAGTTCTCTCTCAGTGGAAGACGTGGAGCACGCACGACTGGTCGAGGGGAACCAGGCCTGCGGCCCCCTCATCTCCCAGCCAGTCCCAGCGAGGGGTCAGCTCTGCCCTGGCCCTGGCCTGAGTACAGCTGGTTAAGCAGCTGGTTAAGCACTGCCTGCACGGTGTGGAGCAGGGTTTATCCCTCCACCGTCTGTAAGTCACTGAGCCATGCCTACCTGACCTCGGAGATGGAGGGAACTGTTGTTAGGCCATCCCATTGTCACTGTCACTTCTAGAACTAGAAATCGCTGAGCGTTAAACTGGCAGGATTTCACCTACGTATCTATATTAAAACATGCAGCACAGGCGTGTAGGTGGTCGAAGGACCTCCCCTGCTGCAACCCTCCCAGCCTCTAGTGTGTGGGTGCAAGACTCCAGTCAAGGCAGTGACTCATGGATTCCATGCATTCAGCATGAGTGTGTGTGAGCGTTCGCGAATGCGTGAGCCTAGGCTTGTGAGCGTTGGTTGGCTGGAGCCGGCCAGTGGGGTTGGTGTGCACGCTCCTGGGCTTTGGAGCAGGCATCAGATGGCCGTGCTGCAGCCCCCCCCCCCCACTGCTCCTGCCTACCCTCCTCCTCAATTATGAATTACGGCCAATTTCCTCCGCTTCCCCTCTGCGGGCCAGCGGGGCGGCCAGCCCTGCTATAGCTCTCTGTGGGCTCGCCCTGCCAAGACCTGCTGGGTCTAATCCACTTTCCCTCCGCCTCGCCGTCATCAGGGGGCCTTTGTGCTGGAGCTGGACAGGGATCCCACCGGCTCGCCTTCGCAACCCATTACAATCAGGGGCTCGCCATTCACCAGCAGCCTCCACAGCACGCGATATGAAAGGGTTAAACGGGTTGTGTACAGGCGCTAATGGCACCGCAGCATATTATGAAGTTTGTTTGGCACACTTTTATACAATGTCTATGGTACAATGTTTATGGTGAGAGAACTGTTGGATGGCTCAGGAGTGTTGTCAGGAGCAGCAGGAGAGCCTGGCACCATGCTGAGTGATACGCTGGCACACTCCACCGGGTATTCCTAGAAGTGGGGGACGGGGACGGGGACGGGGACGGGGGGGGACAGGGGGGGGGGAGGTTGGGGGGGGACGGGGGGGGGACGGGGGGGTGCGGGTGGACGGACGAAGAATAGATCATCTTCTGTCCCAGACCATAGATTCTGAAAGACACAAAACACACTCTTTCAGTGGTCCAAATTGTAACAGCAGGCCTTTTTTTGGGCGGGGGGGGGGGGGTATTTGCAGGCCCTTTTAGAGGGCTATTATGGCTTGCTGGGTGGTTAGGGTTATTGGCCAAACACAAACACGGAGCGCCTTCCAGTGGTGACACCTGGTAAAGTCCGGGTGACGGAGGGCCGTGGTCGGGTTCACCGCCAGGTCACCAGCCCGTTGGGGACCGGCACTGTCCCCCCGACGTCCTATCAGGGGCCCCGCTCTCGGTGCAGGGAGCCATCCCACGCGGTGTCCAACCTGCTCCGGACGCGCCTTATTGAGACAGCCGTGAACGTCGGGCTCATTACAAGTGTGTCAGTGAGGCGAGGCTCTATAACGGTTAAGAGGCCTGTTAAGTTTAAAGAGGCGTGCCTAAAGTTCTCCAGAGGCCGATGGCGGGATTCAGTGGAGACACGGTCAATGTAGTGCACAATGGTCCTGAGCTGTTGGGCACCCTGAGAGAGAAGCCTTTTTTCTCTATTTCCATCCGTCTGTCTCCCCTTCATCCACTCTGATAATCAGCCATTCCACATGGGACATCCCGGATGGGCTTTCCAGCACCCTTCCCAGGAATCCTCCGTTGGACAGTGGTGGCTTTAAAGTGGGAGGCCTGTCAGCCTGCCATGGCCCAGTGACCCACCAGACTCTTCAGTCAGGTGCCAGTGTCGCAGGCAGCTCCGTGGCGGTCCGTGTCCGGGTCAGGAGTGACTGCAGGGCACAACGTCTGTGGGGCTCTCCCTCTGCCTGTTTCCCTCCCCTACAAGGAGCTTCTGCTTACTCAGGACGCCTCTCGCTGGTGAGAGGACAATGGCTGCAGCTGGGAAAGAGCCCGTGTCGAGAGAGAGAAAAAGTGAGAGGTTTCCCTGTAAGGTTCTCGCCACATTGACATATTTCCCAGACAATGGTTTCACTAACAGGCTCACTCATAGTGAGAGGGAAAGACACGTCAAAGAGTATGTGTTCGTACCGTCTCCTGTTTACTAGGCTGTCTGTTTTGGAGGCTCCCAAAAGGCCTTGTTTATGGTCTCAAAACTAAGCGCAATGGTGTGAAGAGAAATGTAATGTGTATTCAATGAACAGTGCTTTAAATAGTTTGAATTATTATGTCCTTTTTCAGCAGAGCCAAAGACTTTATCTTAATTTTTTTGGTATAAACATATTGCCGTTGTTTTTAGTTATTTGTCTAGAGTTAAAATTGTGTTGCTCAGGAATAAAAAATCCCTCCAAAAAAATGTATTTTAAAGCTTTCTTTTGCCTAAACTCTCTTAGTAACGGTTTCTGCGATGAGCTTGCCAGTGTTCAGAAAGACAAGCAGGCCAAACGGTTAGACGATAAGGTCTGGAGAGATCCTGTGTGAGACTGAATTTAAATTCAGCTCCGGAATATACGCCGTGTCAGCAATTGAACGTAACGTCTCAATGCAGATGCACAGTAACAATGTGTGCACAGGAACAATGTGAGGTTGTACCCGACCATTTTTCCCCAGTGGCTAATCCTTTTCTGTCCGTCTCTGACCCCGCAGCTGTCCAAGTGCACATTCTGAAGGCGGACAAGGCGGGCGAGTGGTGGAAGTTCACCGTCAACATCATCTCCGTCTACAAGCAGGGCGAGAGCCGCATCCGCCGCGGCGACCAGTTCCTGTGGGTGCGTGCCAAGGACGTGGCCTGCAAGTGCCCCAAGATCAAGCCCGGGAAGAAGTACCTCCTCCTGGGCAACGACGAGGACTCCCCTGGCCAGAGTGGCGTGGTGGCGGACAAGGGCAGCCTGGTTATCCAGTGGAGGGACACGTGGGCCCGCAGGCTCCGGAAGTTCCAGCAACGCGAAAAGAAAGGCAAGTGCAAGAAGCCGTAGACAGAGTTGACGCCGCCAGGAGCAAGAGAGAGAGAGAGAGAGAGAGAGAGAGGGATTTGGCCCGGAGAGGAGCGGAGAGAAAAAAGACATAAAGGACAGAATGAGACTGTGGCCATCGCTGCTTTTTTTGTGTAGAAGCATGAAGAGAATATTTAGGAGACTTTTTTTTTTTTTTTTTTTTTGGTGAACTGTTGTGAAGGAGCTCACTTTGCAGATTTTTGGTTTTATAGTTTATTTTCTTTTCCAGATTCTGTCTCTTTGTGGATTTGCAGAGTTTGCACCTATTATCAGTATATGACGTTCTTTGTGTTCATTTTTTTTCTTCTCTTAGTACACATGTCACATTCAAGTAACATTGTCTGCTGATACAACCACTTTGACCAAGCTACTGCGTTATCTGCTGTTCATACACAACTGACAAACCAGCCTGGTTCATAGAAACGCCTCAAACCTCTGATACTGCAAATATATTTTCTCTATTTAAACACCGTGCTATAGTACATCGTTATCCTTGGAAGTGCATGACTTATGTTGAATTAGTTAATGTTTGATGTTTTCTTGTATACCTTCAGTATAAGCCTAAATTACAATTTTTACTCTGTGATTTCGGACAAATAAGAAAAAACGACTATATATTTATACAACAAAACCCTCCTGAATTGCTTATTCTGTTATGAGAGCTTTAGTCTGCGTATCCCTTACTCTTTAGGTCTCGTTGAACAAATGGATAATAACGTCATACAGTTCATGTATGTAATTTAACCTCCGAAGAGTGTCTAACTGGTACTGCTGATACTAAACATCTACATGTTTTTATTGTTTTCTTGTACTCTTATTTAGATGCAAACTGATTCGATAATATCTACCATTTATTTGGGCTAGTGGACAGTGATATCGCTCTAATGAGCCCCTAAAGACCTAAAATACCAATACTACCCTAACCTTGGCCAACTTGGTTTCATTTAGATTTTTTTATCACCATGCTGATGATTTGTTTTATGATGCAAGCTCAAAATGCCTAAAATGTGGGATGACCTAAAAATTTGAAATTCCTAATTGAGATAAGTCTTTCACTCTTTATTGATAAGATCGGTTAAATAAATATTTAAAAACACATTACATTTTTTATATTTATACAAAATTGATTAGACTCATACAACTTGCCTTTTGTCCAATACGTGTAGCGTTATATAGGCTTTACATGAAACCATTTTTTTTTATTGGAGAATTGTTGGTAATAATACTCAAGGTATCACATTTTATTATAGATAGTGTGTATAGTGAAAACTAAATTTTGTTTTGTCATGGTATATTTAAAACACATTTAAAAAATTGTGAAATGTATATTATTGGTGGACTTTTACCGCAGAAGAAAATATTTCCAAAATTGTTTATACCAACTTGTATATGGTGCCATGCAACTTGGATACCAAGTCACCTAGTATTAACTGATACCATTTGTGATTTCCCCCCCCAAAATAATGTAAAAAAATGTAGGTATCTTTGTAATTGTATTATGTTTCACTAAAGGTACAAAAGTGTTGGCTATTTACCACAAAATCTCTAAAATTCGTATTTTTATGTGGAAAATTATCTAGGTGAATATATTGTTAATTTCAATGTATTAATTGTAGTTTTTAGCAAGCAAGAGGGCAATACTAAAAATATCCCAATATCATTTTTCCTCAAATGGAAAAAGAATGCTTTCTTATGACTGAAGAGTTTATCTCTTCAACAAAATAAAGTTTTCATTAGAAAGTAGCCTAAGAATTCATGATTTTATTAGGTTCCATTCCACAATGACTCAAAAGGTCTGTGACCACTCAGCAGCCAGAAGCCCCCCTTCTGTCTTTTGTCTCCTAAAGGTGATAGGCTTGGGAACTGAAAATAATTGTATTCACCTGATTATCGACCCATCTAAATAAAAAAACATATTTAATTAATATTTAAAACAAATTAACATTCAGGGTCCGATTAACACCAGCTCCTGTCACTGTGACGCATTTTATATGAATAAATGCAAATGGAGACAGACACACAATCCTCTGAAATTGTTTTCCTCCCACGATTCAATAAATAAAGGCTACGGACATGGCTCTACATATATTTACAGTTAACTACCCTTTACAGTTCTTTTCCTGCGTTACATGCAAATGTGTCTGCAATGTATGTCACAATATATGTCCCAAATCCCCACAGTTCTTCTGTTGAGACCCCATGATGTATATTTTCGATCACTTAGCAGGGCATTTCCATGGCCTCTTTGATGCTATCAGCAGTACTCTCAAAAAGTTGCTTTTGTTCATACTATGAATTGTAAATGTTGTTTAGCTGTTGCCATTGCAAGAACTTTTGCAATGTTGTTTTACAATGCGTACTAATATATTATGGTTATATATGAATATATTTAATGACACAAGACATTGTGGATTTTATTATGTTTTCTTTTCTTGCTTTTTTTTTTACTTGTTTGTGATTGTTTAGATGGATGTCTTAAACGAAGGAAACAATAACTACTGATCACACCAACCTGGTAGAACCAAATCCAAAATTCTGTTCAAATAAACTCTTGTATAGTATACGTAAAAGTCTGCCATGTTTGTTTTTTCATGCCATGTAACCATTAGTCAGTGACTTTTTTAAATGTCTGCTTTGGATTTAAAGGCCTCGCGTCTTCATAATCGGCTTTGTGCGGTCTGACTTTGGAGTGCAAGCCAGGATTGGTTTACTGTACCTTTAGACCACCAGGGATATGTCGCACCCCAAAACATACTGCACACAATAAAGAATGGTATGAAACTATTATTGGACATTCTCAAAGAATGTAAGCCATTATGTAATTAACCAATATGTGGCTTTTTATTGTTGTGAAAAACTTGAGTCTTGGTCATATGAAAAAAACACAAGTCCTGGCACCTTTTAATTGTAAAATGTAAATTTAATAGAAAGCACAACATACCATTAAGTCACATTAATTTACAAGAAAGACAAACAGTTGTGTTAGCAACAAGATCATGTTATTTGCTTTGCCCGGTATTATTCTATAAATGTTATAAAATCCCCAGACAAATGACAATATTACAGCAGCTAGTGTAAATATATGAATATATAGTATTGCTTAGCGGGAAGTCAGGGGGTCCTGCCCTAGGGTCAATACTCTCCTCCACCCATCCATAACATGATAAAAAAAAAAATTATAAAGCGGCTGTTTTCTCAACGGACCAAATCTTTGCCTACAGCTTCCTTTGTGCGGGTTAAGGATGAAGACATTTTGATTGTGAGTATACAGACAGGATAAAGGGATGAGGGACCGTGTGTGTGTGTGAGTTTGGTGTGTGTGTGCATTTCTGCCCTAAAAATTATCTCTGGAATTACAGCGGCCATCTGACGGTGATCAATGAAGGAATATCCTCTTGATTAGCCAGTAGGCCAGACAGCTATTACCACAATAGCAATTAGTAACAGCACAATGACCACCATCATCCCTGAGAAAAGAGAGAGAACAGACAGTAGACAGCTTAATGAAGGCCCACCGTAAATTTAAGTAAATCGGTACGGTAAGACATCCACATAAATTGAGGTTATGTATTACCACAAAAACTTAAAATAAGAAATTCCAATATGGATTACACCATATATGTTGTCTTTAGTCTAAACAAAGTGTGTAGATTATTGGCCAAAAATAAAACAATTGCACAAAATGTCAGGAGTGATAACTTTTGTCACAAATATTTGTATTTATATTACAGAGGCAATGGGTTGAATAAATGGGTTATATGTGTCACATTCAAAATACAAATAACGTATTCAATTAATTTTGAGCAACACAGCATCAAACTGATTATTTCTTAAATATAAATAAAACCTCTAATCTTTCCCATGTTGAACTTTTCCCGCTTTAGCTACGCGGCTTTGTGGTTGTCATTATATTATCTTCCTTAACTGACTGCTAATGTGTGCTACAAACTGAGGACTGCATGGCCGTGAAGGGTTTGTTGTTAAAGATCCCACTGCAATGGGCATATGTTTTTGATCTGCCTTGAGAAGATAATCAATGTTTTCCAATGTTGTTGTAGGCAGGGCCATGCAATAAGGCTAGCTCACACTTCATCCAAAGCACTCTGCCCCATGAGCCCTGCAGATATTAGCCTTTTTTCGCCTTTAATTTTTTTGCTAAAACATTACAGTTGTAATTGTAGTCATGGTAAAAGAAGAACACGGCTGTTAAGATTTGTTTACAAGTATGACTATAAAATAACAAATTCACATAATTCATGTTACATTTCTTATGTGAAAAGATGACATTAAAATGGCTAACATTTGGTGATGTTGGTAAAAAAAAACACGTCACATCACATTCATGTGTTTCTGAAAGGTGTTACTGAAAGAGCAGTGTGGGTGAAAATGTTCTCACACAGCCAAAATGCTAAACATTAAATACCTCCAAGATGTGCTTTGTGCTGTGCAGCTTATGGCTTCATTATCTACCCCCGATCGGGCCCAGCCACACACTTAAGGAGGTACGTGAAACTTTGTCTGGGGATTCATTTTGCTGCAAGTTTCCTCCTCTACCTTAACAGCGTCAGAGTGAAGATTTTAAACAACTGCATCTCCAAAACTCTGAAGGCTGTCAACAGTCTCTCGCTGACTCAAGTTGTCCATTGTTACTTAGTGTGGCTGGTATTTTCCCCACGCCTTTCACTGTTAGTTTACATTTATCCCATACTTGGGCTTTCTTCTTGTGCGTTCCCATCCGCGGTATAATTGGACATCTATTCCGTTGGGATAGACAGCGGCGAGAGGGAACCATGCGGAACTAATTGCCCGGTGTTCTTGGGAAACCTACGGCAGATGCCAGCCAGAAGCTTGGCCGGGGGCTGCAGGAGGCCCGAGTTCCGGTAGCCTCGTCCGTTCATTGCCCCACCATTGCTAAACCTCTCCGACAACTTTGTCCGATAAGGTTACGCCGCGGTGATTGGGTCATCGCAATGGCGTACCTTAGCGACAAAGCCCAGCTCAGGAGGGAGAGGTGCGTAAGACACCGGACAAAAGAAGAGGCCTTCCTACCAGGAAGACCTCCATTGTTGCCAGCTCGGTCGGTCTCTTGAACCAGTCAGAGATATCACTGCTCCAGACGGAGCCCTTGCTCCTGATAACTTGCACATGTGAGCCTAATATAAACGTCAAAGAGACACATTCCTCTTAACGGTCCTCAGCACTTTAAACACCTCGCACTTAAGCAAATAAACACACACAAACTCGCTCCAATTAAGTCCGCTTTAGTGTGAAGGATTTGGAAGCCCCGGGCAACATAGCCGTGTTATAAGGAATTACATTCAGCCTTGGCCCATATCTGTCCCACATCATTATTCAGTTCAAAGGCAGCCATAGAGTTAAAAGGGAAAAGGTCTCGGCTGTTACACTCACAGATTGGGCTTGCTTGTAACGTGGCGAAACACCCCTTCCCGCACTCCCCATCACTTTGGATTGTCACCGTCAGGAGTGAATAATAAATAAGCTCCTCCCGCCCAAGCTCAGAGAGTGTTGACGATAATCACATTCATTAGCCACAGATTAAGGCTCGGCCACGTCACCGATGCAGAGCCCGCGGTCTGTCGTCAAAGTGACCACCCAAGAGCTTTTAATGGCGGAGTCAGGACACAAGACTGTTTAGCATTTCACCGCCACATCAGTGAGACAAATGACAATTGATGGAGAAAGGGAACAAGGCGTGAGAGACATGACTGTTAGCAACCCTCCCCTTCCTACGGGTTTACGACCCTTTGTCTACAATGGGCGGTCCTTTTAAGTTGATGCAGGGTAATGTTGGTCATTTGGTTAGAGTTCTTTTCACTGTAAGCCGTTTTTCAGCAACTTCCACAGAACATGTTGAACAATACATATAGTACGCTCCAAAAGCTCTACCGTCATCGTTAAAATATAAGATAACCGTAATCTTAGGATAAGATAAGATAACTATTATTATACAAGCATGGATCATTTTATTTACTTCAGCTAAGCTACTGAGAGATTATTACTGGCTTTTAAGATGTGCAATAAATGTGCTATTTCAACTGTAGCCCTAAATTCCACTGAAAGAACAAGAAACGAAAGTGAGCTCAGAGGATCAAATCCTTCAGTAGGTTGTTAGTTCCAAACAAATTACCATGTTTAAACCGGGATACGAGCACATTGGATCATTCACTGCGATTGTGCTGCCTTTCCTGACAAAGTGATGGGGCATAGAATGTAGGAATACAAAAATGACAAAGGTGGTGAAAACTAAGCCCTCCCTAAGGAACAACATGAGTTTATTTGACAGCCCTAAAGAGACTTGTCATAATGAAGTAGCACACTCGCTGTCCGACTTCCAACTCCAGCAAAGAGTACACTTGGCCCCTCCCCTTAGGGAAACCCCACTGAAGTCCAAACAATTGCAGCCTACTTGAGATGCGAGCCATCTGCAGGACCTTGGTGGGGGTGTTAGAGGCAGGCAAGAGTGTCCCTATACAGGCCCAGAGGATTAGCCCATTTAGAGAGACGGAGAACCTCACAGCGCCTTCCTAGGAACCCTTTGGTGTTGGAGGGCTGTCTGCCACTCTGATCCAACTTGCCCCCCAAAATCTGCACTCCACTTCCGCCCGTAGTAAAGGATAATGCCTCTCCCTATCGATCTAAATGTGTAGTTTGGCTGTCAACTTTTGTAAAGCCCATGGATTTTACTATAGTGTGATCAAAGAAACCTACTCTGTTGACTGGGTGGAGTACTTGACTACCGTCTCTGTACCTTCGAACAGGAGGGCACTCGTTTCCGAACATAGCCTACCGTTTGCCTCAGTTGGGCTGCTGTAGGACCCAGGACATGTGGTGTGTGGGACCTTCAGGCTTTCAGAAGTAATGACCCCTTGCATAGCTCAGGGTGTGCTCGTCTGCGTTTTCAGCTGGCTAACAAAGACCACAGGTAAGTAGATATGTCCATCGTACTGTATCTCTTTGGACTACAGAGGTCCAAGGGAACCAATAGCACTTTCACCCCAAAATGTAGACAGCAATTAAGTAAAAGAAAAGGGGTGTGTGGTCTCAACATACACAGTGTATATAATACATTACATGTTGGTTAAGCATTCCATTGGCCCAAAAAAAGCTGCCAAAAGCTATGTGAAGTATTCCCTACCCTGTCAAGGCACGACATTCCCATCTCTACAAGGACTCCGAGACATAACACTGGAACCCTGGCTTTGGATGAGCGGTGGTTTCAAAAATAAATAAAGCTTTAAAGCTCAGGAATCATAAACATGCACACAAAGACAGAGAGAGGAATCCATCCAAAGTATTTGTGGCAGGCTCTGTTTCCAAGTCTTTCACTGAGTGACACAAAGGCGGGTGTCAAACAAACTAGGAGAGGCTGAGGGATGGAGGACATGAAAGAATGGACCAGAAAACACAACACACACACACACACACACACACACACACACACACACACACACACACACACACAAATATTCTTCTTCGGCTAGAGGGGTTAAAGACAGAGAGAAAGGGAGACTCCAAAGCTAAGCCCAGTGTTTGGTGTGACTTCCAGCTCTGGGATCTTCAAACAAACCCTCCAATGGGCACCATGGGGAACAAGGAAACGGAATTAGGCATTCTTTGAGCTGACCTTCATCACGTCGTCTCCCCCCGGAGCCCTTAGAGCCTCCACCCCCCCCCTGTGACCGCCGGCTAGTGGGTCTCCTAGTGCAACAATGCGACCGTCCCCCAGGCAATGCCACCTGGCACTTTGCAAGGCAAACAGAGCATACCCTTAGCCAAGAACCTTGCTCCCACATTCCCTGCCGGAGTTCCGCCAACGTACCCACTGGCATCAGGTTTTCCCCCCGCCCTCTCCATTGAGAGAAACAGAGAGAGCAGGGCCTTATGCATAGACCCGACAGCAGTTAAACAAACTGGTGGAGAGACGCGGTATAATGGCGCACGGAGGGTCCACCCGGAGCCAGCCTCTCGGACGTGCAAACAACCGAGCTCCGTCGACGCCCGTCGCCGCGAGGGCCCGCTGACTGGGGGCCAAGCTACAGACGGGCTCTCAGCAGCCTTTCCACCGCCGCTGGAAGCACACCAATGGCAAGGGAGCCATTGGAGGAAGTAGAATGGGAGCGCTCTCTAAAGGAGGACTCGAGCAGGAGTGGCGCCTCGGGGGCCAGTGGTTCGTGTCACCGTCCGTATTGTTGTTTCCCCTCCATTAACCAGCCATGGGTCTGGCCATGGCGGCAACAATAACATCGACCAAATGGAAGGCTCGTCTGTCACTACGATCGGACGAGAAGTAGGGACGGTTTCGCAACGAAGTATTGTAGGATGCCATCCAGGATAACCAAAGCATGTCGCATAGCGCTCGCTCCTAATATCGCAGCATGACCCTGGAAAGTTCCACTCCAGCTTGAAGGTACTTTTCTGAAGACGAATGGCCTTTCCTAACAAGCTAGTCTGCACTGAGAGCTGGAGGAGAGAGAGAGAGAGAGAGAGAGAGAGAGAGAGAGAGAGAGAGAGAGAGAGAGAGAGAGAGAGAGAGAGAGAGAGAGAGAGAGAGAGAGAGAGAGACACTGGAGGACAATAACGGTACGTGTGGAGAAGAGAGGTTTCTGAACACGCTGATCCAATGCCCCGAGGATTAGAAGACAGGCCTTACCGCAGGACGCCGCCTTGGTCTCCACCAGTTTCACCCTCCGAGTCTCGTTGCGGATCCTGTCGTCCGTCTTGTCCACCAGGTGTGAAAGGTCGTCGATGATTTCTACAGGAAGGGAGGAGAGCAGAAGGGGGGGGGGGGGGATCAGTTCATCATTGCAACAGCCAAACCACCAAGCCATTCAAAGGATAACCCCCCTTTGTACTGTTAAGACCACCCAATTGGTAGTAAATTGTTCTTTAATAAAAAAGCAGCAGGCCAGGGAGGAAATTACGTCAGAGTTGTCGACGGCCTCAAAGGCCGCGCCCGCAGGAACAGAGAAACGAGTCCGGGGGAGTTATGTATGAAAGCCCTCTTTCCCTTTCAAATCTTTTCACTACTTCCTACAATCGATTCTGGATTTAATCAGGGCCTTGTTGCTGTGCTTCCCCAGTCACCCTCAGCCCAGGCGCCGGGGTCCTGCAGTAAGACCTCCTGACATGAGTGAGTTGTTGCAAGCCACTGCTGTGAACATAGCAGACATGGCACACACAGCAACCCCGCCCCCCCCCCCCCCCCCCCCCCCCCCCCCCCCCCTCCCCAGGGGACCACCACCCAGGGTTGCTGAAAGCACCAAGGGCGGCTGTCAGTAGGAGCACACTCTCGTCATATTCATCCCACCCATGGTTTCCAATCCGATTCTGGATATTAAAACCTTGCTCTTTGGGAGACACCACAAAAATCGGTTTCAAGAGGACAGTCATGGAAAACTGAAACTTCAGCACTCTTGTCAGTGAATTCCACGTGGCGGGTCAACCAGGTGCCCCAAAGATGACATACAGCTATGGATAAATACAGAGGAAATATATGATCAAAAAACGGTGAAATGCATGGCTCATTACTCATGTTCTACATTAAGATTTTTATTGCGAAACAGAAATCAAATCGTCCGTTACGTCTTTAGCGTTTATGTGTCTGTATATCTGGCTGTGTGGCTTCGGTCTTTTTTTTCCTACATGGGCTTGATGATAGGTCCTGTCGCTCAGCCTACGAGAATGAAATGAAACGCTAGTGGCTCAGCACTGAAGAACAGTCAAACAGCAACAAAGAGCAAAATGCGGGGAAAGCACCTTCACATAGTCTCCATATCAACCACTGATGAATGGATGTTTCTCGGGAACGGGGAAAGGCTCTCATCCACTAACCTTGGATAATTCCACCTCACTAGATTGCCAACTCAAACAAACTTTTTTTTTTCTCTGCAGGATACTACCTATTTTTTTTTGCCCAGGTTTTTCCAGATTTAGAGTCCAAAAACATTTACAACCAAAATGTGTGCCTTGTGAAAAAAACAACTAGGGAGCAGGAAGGAATTCCCACAGTGGCGGCTTAAGGTCACCCTTTGTCTCTTGCGTTCCCTAGTTCACTTCCCTGAGAAGACTCTGAATTGGTGAGAAAACATGATTTCCTCAAAGGGACTCATCAACACTTGACAAGAGCCTGGCTTTGGTTGATGTTGGATAATTAAGTTGCAGATAATATGCAGGAAGTGGGGGTGGGGTGGGGGGGGGGGGGCAGAGTGCAAAGGGCGGGGGTTCGGTGAGATGTGAGGGCCGCTTGTACAGCTTCTCCTGAGACACACACGTCATACAAGCAGCAGGCAACAATTAACCAACAGCCAATAGCCAAAGGAAAGGGCAGACACGGGCGTCCTGTTTAAGACTACAACTGAAACGATCCCAGCGTTGTACACCAAGGTAGAAGGCCTATCAAGCTGTCCTAAAATGGTGAATCCTTACACACTCACCACAAAACGGCTTGCCAATTTTGCAATGTTTTCCGGTAGTAGGCTAAGCTAAACTATGCTTTGGTTTCACGGCAAAAAAAAACAAAAAAAAAAACACGATCATATTCCCAACATCACACACGGGCCTGTTCCGATGACATAACATTCAATTTCCTATTGTGACCTCCACTCAGATTTATGACAGCTGCTCGCCCTGACTCAGACTTGGCCTATCAGCCGCACCACAATGCAGCGCCTGTTTCAAGAAAAGGCTGTTTATTTAAAATGCTATTACGCTGGATAAACCTCCAGACCCAGAGTGTGGGAGAGAGCGCAGGCTTTCGTACGCACAGTGATGTCATTCTTCCCGCGCACAGTTGTAGTTGTGCTGCACTGAAAGTGACAGTAATGGCCAATATGGCAGCCCTAATTCTACTACTATCACTATTTAGGTTATGCTGTGGTAGAGGCCTGTTACTTAATACTACAGCCTACAGAGTTTAAAACTCATGTGGGCATCAGCGTATCCTGTCTTACTCAATAAATTATCCCATTTTCTGTCCACTAAGAGTTTAACGGTGAACTCCTAGTGTAAAGTGTGAAAAACCCAAGTTGCATTCACATCAGGAATCTGAATGGTTAGGTAAAGTGTTAAAAGTACCCACTTCTCAAGAAAATGCACATTTAAGTGGGCTATGGATGGGAACCCATATAAAAAAAAAGAAAAGTCAAAACGACTTCAGGGCACTGGCTTCACAGTGAACAAGGACTGCATCTATCAGCATTATAATAAGACGTGCTTTCAAGTACTGTGCAACGCTTTTCGTAGTTGTTGCAACAATGCCTACAAATGGATAAGACAATTAACAAAGATACACAATTAAAAACTGTTGGGCAAGTGGCTTCAGAGGAGAGAGAGAGGGGGGCGGGGGGGGGGGGGGGGTGGGGGGGGGGGGGGCTGTTGAGTTACTGCAACAGTCCCTAAAAAATGAACAAGGTTTCTGTATGTGGATTTCACCGTCATCCTTTTCTTTGTTTTGCTGGAAACACAATTAAAGGCTGTTGGGTGAGTGGCTTCAGAGGACAGGGGTGGGGTGGGGGTGGGGGTGGGGTGGGGGTGGGGGTGTAGGGTGAGGGTTCTGCAGCTAGGACACTGATGCTGATGAGAAAACAGGGATGCGTCGACTGACACGCCAAGCTGACACAGCCCTGGAAAAAAAAAAACTCACTTTCTCTTCTCTTAAAGTAAACATGCCTTCTTGCCAATTCCTGCGTGTCCTCAAGTCAACCTGCCTTATTGTCTCGCAGTTAAGGCTACGAGCACATATCTAAGATCTGATTACACTCCTACCTGCCTGAAAACCTGACCCGGACCTTGCTGGATCAGCGCGTTAGGATTACACTCTCTGTAGGACTTGCCCAAGCAGCATAGGGGGCCTTTGGATGTCCCGCACCCTCGAACATCGCCAGCCCAGCCACTGCCAGCACACCTGGTGTAAAGGGCAAGCAAGCGCGAGGCGGGCCCCAGCCCCGTGCTCCCGGAGGACCAGCACACGCGCCCTGGAGGACACCAATAGGACACAGATGTTGCTCCCCCGATGACATCACCCCTTTTCTCCGCCGACTGCGCCATCTCAATGTCCCGTCTGCCGTCCAAGGCAATTACGCCGTTTCTCTAAACAACGGGCCTGATTAGCTTTCATTCCCCGCCAGCCTCCTGTCAGAGGACTAACTGGTTAACAGGTTGATTTTCCTTTCCTCCGCGTCATCCGGACGGAGACACTTTCCTTTCAGGCGTAATGGAGACCTCCTTTCCTAGACCAACGGCCCCGCGTCAGCGCCCCAGTGGGCGGCCAACAGCTTGGAGAACAGAGGCACCAAGTCAGGAGAGGGTGAACGGCCTCCATGGATGTTGGAATAGAATACTCCTTCCGTCTGTGTCCCCTCCTCTGCACAGTTCCCTTGTAAACCCCTGTCCCAGCTAACTCTATTAGAGGACTGTCAATTCAATAAAGACAAGAGATTTGGTCAAACAATTAGCCCTGATTACTTGCTTAGTCCACTGGTAGAGTCTACTACAAGTGCAACACAGAGACACAGAGGGCCAGCCCCGAGCCACAGAGGGCCAGCCCCGAGCCACAGAGGGCCAGCCCCGAGCCACAGAGGGCCAGCCCCGTGCCACAGAGGGCCAGCCCCGAGCCACAGAGGGCCAGCCCCGAGCCACAGAGGGCCAGCCCCGTGCCACAGAGGGCCAGCCCCGTGCCACAGAGAGCCAGCCCCATGCCAGAGCCCTTCAGCCACGAATGACAGCCGCTCTCTCATGGGAGGGAGTGTTGCATTAGCCTTGAGTGTGGGTTAAAGCCGCAGAGCGTGTAGCACTTCATCCCACAGGAGGCCAGGCTTCAGCGTGGGCGATCGTGGGCGCGCCGTGCCGACGGCGGCTGGGTCAGGCGCCGCAGGGATCTGTCACGGCGGCGTCCCGGGAGGGATATTCTCCCGTCTCTCCCCGCTCAGGACGTGGTGCGGCCAGAAGCTGCTCGCCAGAGGAACGTGGGTTTTAGGAAGGGAATGCCCCCTTGTCTCTAGGGCGGGGCACAGCCACGACGGGGACCACAGCCAATTATGAAAACGGTTCATACACTGACTTGAAAATAATGCTTCGTATTTGTAACCCGGGACTACACGCAAGGGTTGAGGGTTTTCCTCCCACACGAGGGGTGCGTTTCCACCCCCGCTGCTGAGTGACTCTCTAGTGGTAGGCTGTAGTTGTGGGGGCAGCGTTCTAAGCGGTGACACCGCGCCATGGGTCCAGGATGTGCCGTATTAACGCCGCGTGTTATTGTGGGACGCCGTCCCAGTGCAAGCGCGGGGCAAAGGCTGGCCTTCCCCCTCCGATTGAAACGCAAACGGACTCGGGGGGCGACTCATATTGCTGCACTTACTGAAGGCGGTTCCTCCTGAGGATATGACGGGAGAGAGAGCTCCACTCGACACCCCCGCGGCGCTGGGCCGCACACAACTGTTACCAATTGGCTCGGGTGTGACTGTGTATAGAGAGGAGGTCGCAGTTGCCAACCAAAACACACGCAACTATGGTCTTTTTTACTGGAACTTCAGTTGGCGCACACACGCGGGCTTGATGACACAACACGGGGCAATTAGGATATTTACAGCAAGTTGTTGCGTCGTTTCGAGAGTTTTGGGGTTTCTACATCACGGGGTCTTTGTTTTTTTTTTCTTTTTCTTCTGCTTCTCCTTTTCTTTGCTGCGTATTGTATCGCTGAATGTTGTAAACAGTCCCCCCCCCCCCCCCCCCCGAGGGTCTGTGGAGTGGAGTGTGGATTAGCGAGAGCGGCACTTACAGCGCTCTGTTGTACGAGTTTATAAACTGACAGCCAATCGAGTCCCACCCAGTGCTGACCAATAACGGGGAGGGAAAAAAAACGAGATGAGGCCTTTCTGTCTTGATGAGATGAGCCGGAGAAAGAAACAGGGGAAAAATGTGTTTGTTCAATCTGACAGGGTGAGAGAGAAGAAATAAACACGCCTGCTTTCTTCTCCTAACAGCCATCCAGCATGGCGCTAAAAAGATCTGTCCATTTATTTATTCATAAAGGGGTCCCCATTACAGTTTATATTCACATTAGTGACGGAAAGGTAATGAGTGGACCTGGGCAGTTCAGCCAAAACCAACAGAGGAGCCTAGACATTTTTCGATCAAGAGACGGCTCATATAAACGGCCGCTGGAACATTTTGGAACTTTGCAGCCCATTTAGACTTTAAATCCCCCCCTCAATAACTGTTTATGGTAGCTTTGTGATCTAAAACTAAACCACAAGATTTCCAAAGCACCATTGATTAAACATGTCGGCCTCATTTATGTATCTGTGAAATCTCAGGTTAGGTCATTTTAATGGACTTCCGTGGAGATAGGAACTGAACTGTTGAGGTTTTTCTATATTTTTTTCTGACACACATAACTTCTTTTTTTTTAGACAAGATTGTCTAGGTTTGGTGCAGCAAAGTAAGCAACATAAGGAACTCCACTATATCACTTTATGAAACCATAATAAAAAGCTGTGAACATTTCAACATAACATCCCCAATGGATTTCAATGACATTTAGGTCTGTTCAATTTCCCCGTTCTAGCGCCACTGCTGCAGAATGGACTGCAATAGGGTAAAAGCTGATCGATCTCTTGGCTTCCATCAAAGCAAGGACAAATAGTCACTCAGGTGGGGGTAAAGAAGTGCTGCCAACGATGAGATGGTGACCCTAGCCTATTGAAGTGTGTATAAGTGTGTGTGTGTGTGTGTGTGTGTGTGTACCCAAGTCCTGGTCAAGGTCTGACGTGAAGAATAGCACGCTGCCGGAGCGTCTTTGAGTGAAAGCATTTCCACGTAGTATTTCCTCCCAACATCTGGCTCTCTGAAGTGCCGGAGCACATGTGCAGAAATTAGTCACACCACTGGATGAGGTGGCCCCCTGGCCCCTATGAATCCACCGGCCCCTCACTACCTCCGCAAAGACCAACACCTCCATTTAGATTCAGGATAACCGGTTGATGAATGACCCTTTCATGGTGGAACCTTCCCTTGGAAGAATGTACATCAAAGCCATGCTCAACAATTGACAAAATAGGGCCAGTACCTCCACTTGAGGAGGCCAGGGAGGCGCTCCAGGTGAACTATGAGACAGTGGTGGTTCGGGGAGAACACACTGTAAGGACTGTAAGATGTCTGTTGGATGAATAATAAACTCTGTGACAGACCAGGGCTGGTTCCTGGTAAAAACAATTCGCACGGCCCTGCTTCACAGAGGTGGATTCTAAAAGAACAGATCTTTTTTTTCGGGAGCAAGGGAAGACTGGAGCTCTTAAAATGCAAGGCATGAATAAAACTCAGATGGCCAAAAGAAAGCGTGTGTAAAAGCCGAGCCGGTCTAATGCGTTCCCGGGAAGTCTTGGGAGAGACTACTTCACTGTCAAAAACAAGTGACTCAGCCCCTTTAAAGAACTTCGCAGAGGCCGTGGAGTCCCATTTCTTCAAGACGCACGAGGACGCGCGACCTCGTGTTACCGCCGGCCGGCCGCTCTCCCTGCCAGCCGTCAGCCGCCAGACACACTAGCATCCTCTCCCTGCCAGCCGCCAGACACACCAGCATCCTCTCCCTGCCAGCCGCCAGACACACCAGCATCCTCTCCCTGCCAGCCGCCAGACACACCAGCATCCTC
Organism: Aplochiton taeniatus; assembly: GCA_017639675.1. Taxonomy (NCBI): domain Eukaryota; kingdom Metazoa; phylum Chordata; class Actinopteri; order Galaxiiformes; family Galaxiidae; genus Aplochiton; species Aplochiton taeniatus. Next base: position 16,299,390 of record CM030176.1, read on the forward strand.
TCCCTGCCAGCCGCCAGACACACCAGCATCCTCTCCCCACGGCCGGGTGCCGTTGCACAATGAGAGAGTGATGAGCATGAGGGTGCCAGCAGCAGGGCCGGCAGCAGGGTCGCAAAACCCACTCGTTACGCCTGTGTCATCGCCCATCACCGGGGGGACGCTGGGGTGTGTGTGTGTGTGTGTGGGGGGGGCCTTGTAAACACAGAGGAGACGCTGCCAGTGGTTTCAGACGCTGAGAGAAGGTTGCGTCCCCTGGCCCTGGGGACGTTGGGCTGGCACACCGTTAAGACGTGGCTGTTTCCAGGCATGCCGGACAGGCTGGAGGTCACCCGGCGGTGCAGACCGAAGACAGCACAGACCGTAGAGACTGGAGGAGGCTTCGCACCAAACAAGAAGATGACCAATTGAACTGCTCAGAGTTCTAATAACTACAGGCCCCTGGAGAGAACGGTTCTGTTTCCCGGCAATATGACTGACTGATTGTTATGAGGGGACTTTGATCTGAGTGCCAGACCCCGTTTAACTCCAAAGACACACACACACACACACAAACACGCACTTCATTCCGGGATGTGACACATTTCCGACAGCCAAGAAAAAAAAGACAATTTATATCTGTGATAACTATGAACGAACAGCAGTGTTCAGCCTCCGCTGGCCCATTTTAAGAGTGCCTACAGAGAAATGAGGAGCCTCTAGCTCCGGATCATGGAAACGGCTGTTGGAATCCAGCTGTTGCTCACCTAATCTAACGTCGGTGGAATGTGAAGCTTTCCGTCGCACTGTTCTTTGTGTGAAAAGAGAAAAGAAAAGAGCACCAAAATAGAGGGACACGTCGTGTGTAATAGTAAGATGCGTTGCCAGGGTGACAAAACAGTTTCAGGGGTCAAAGTGTTGCTGTTGTCCTCGATAGACTTTCCTTTCAATCGTGCCCTCCATGTGAATGCCCTTTGGAATGGCTCCGTATTATTCACTGAGGAGTCGGGACATCTAACTAGGATGTCGGATGAGTCAGCGTCCCAGTCATTTGTTATTCCACCAGAGGAACAGTGCAACTGTGACATTTTAGATCAAAGGAGTTGTGTGTATGTTAAAAAAGCACTTCCCAACGATAAGGTTAATCAACTAAGAGTCCTTCGAACATTCACTTACATTCCCTTTTAAAACATTGCTTTACTCATTGAACCATCAGTTGACGACAGCATTAACTGTTGTTTTATAAAACCCCACCAATAGAAATTTTCAAAAGCAGTGCCCATGACCACTTTTGGCAGAGCAAGCCATATTGATTTGTGTGCGAGAGAAAGAGAGGGTAAGGGGGGGGGGGGGGTCAAGTATACCAGGGTGTCACGTGTTCCCTTCCCAAATCTGTTGAAAATCCCCGAGGAGTGTGTGGGAGAGACTTATTTGTGCTGTTCCAGTTGGAGCCAGAATAAATGTTTGGCCAATAACGTGCCTGAAACAACTTCCCATCAAAAAAAGGAAGCATACTCCCACACAGCCTCGGGACACCAGGAACGGCACCCAGCAGGACATACGGTAGGCTGTAAGCCACAGGGAGAACACACTGTCCAGAATGTGTGATTGACAAGCTCACCGTAACGTAAACTCTCGCCTATGAAATCCATGTAATAGCTGGGTTGCAGGGGAATATGCTGCAATCGCCGTTGCAGCTGTGTATGCACAGTCCAAATACGTGGCGCTCACGAGCTGAGGAGGAAAAGGAGACAGTGGCGATGGTTGACCGTCAGGCGAAACCTCCTTTGAGGATTGAAACAAATGAAGAAACTCTAATTGACATTCTATTACTCCCTCCCCACGCACCCCTCCCAACTTCTAATCCAGAACCAGTGACCCCATTGATGCTGTGAGAGCCAGCAGTCTCTTCTACCGCCCACTGGTGGTGCGTGGCGTAACCTGCAACAGGCCGTCAAGGGTAGGTAACAGTAGCTCCCTTCCAGAATGCTTTTAGTTGCTATTCTGATCGCTTATTCTTACGCCATTCTCCTATTTAATGGGATGGTATCAATTACGTCAAAAGCATATCCTATTGTCCGAAATGGAGCATAGGGAGCAGATGCTGACACCAGCTGAGGATGCCTTTCTGTCTTTCTTAGAATAAGAAGCTAGGAAGCAGTAATACATGGAATTCCTTCCTGTACTTAAGTCACTTTTTCACATATTCGTACTTTACTCAGGTGTTTCCGCTTTGGGAGACTTTTTACATTCACTCCCCCACAAACTAAAATGTCCCACTGGAATCTGTGGGATATCTGCCGTTACTCATTACTTTAATGTGGAGGAAACGGATTGTCTAAATGATCCGAAGGAATAAAACGACACACTTTCATACGGAAGTCTACCGATTGGGACAGGGAGCACGTTTCGATTGCCTTGTGATATCCTTTTGAACCATGGACGTTAGCGAGCTAAGCAGATTGATACACATGAGAGTCTGATAAGCGTCAGGATTAGGTAAACGTCGGACAGGCTCCTGTATCCGGAGGTCGGGGCACTGAAACAACCGTGGCCATATCTCCTATAGCCCTGTGGAGTTCCTTAACAGCGTAGCTACACAGCCAAATCATTCTGGATTGTAAAACAAAACTCTTTTCTCATTCTGCAAGCGTAATAAAGCTGCACGAGACAACAATCTCTATCAAAGATAAGCTGCACTTTTCTACCACAGTCAGCTGCATCCTATGCCTCTTTCTTCACACTGCAGAAAACAATGCAGACAGAACTTGAGGGTGGCTATTCTGATATACAAATAAGGGTCACACACACACACACACACACACACACACACACACACACACACACACACACACACACACACACACACAATTATTGAAAGGGCAACATGTTCATAATGAATGCAATTATTTTTTTATAAATATGAAAGTTTTGTCTACTGCATTTTTCTGTTTATCTTGTCAGCAACTCCTGACAAACGTAATCATACTAAATAATAATACTTACTTTTGAGTATATAAGTATTTTTAAAAGCTGGTACGTTGTACTTTGACTCAAGCAGACTGAAAGAAAAGACAAATTGAAGACTTCTACTTTTAGTTGAGTAATATTTAGCAAGGGTATCTGTACTCTCGCTCAAGTACAGGATTGGTGTGCTTCGTCCACCACTGCTTGAAAGGTACTTAACATGCTCCTAGGAGTGATAAGATCAAGAATGTGTCAGTCTCAGTGATAGTAGTATGGAGGAACTTTTATTTGCCAAACTGCCCGAGACATTTTTGGTAGTCTAGCTACCCGCTATCCCAGTCCATGACCTAGTAAGGATAATCTAGGTCAATTTGCACCTATTGCTAATCCAACTAATACAAGTTTGTCACTGTCAACTCCTTGGTCGCCGTCATTTACAACAAAGGAGTTGGATTGAAGTGGCATGTTGCAATCATTAAACAGTTTGTACGATCTTAACTTTTTTTTCAGATAAAATCCTTCAAATGCACTAAGGTTGTTTCTTCTTTCTGATGTAACCCACATTATCTCAGAGCCGAGGCCGCCTTAGAGTCGGAACAATGGCAGCCTCCCTGGACGCACTCCGTCAAACAGATGAAAATGATTTAGATAGCAGATCAAACGCTTTTCAGAGAGTGTTTATATCAGAGGACCAACACATGAAACGCATGGCAACGTTTTACATGAAAAAAGCCCAATGACGAGGTCTCATTTGTAAGGCAAAACCAGCTTTTTAAAACAAACTCTCGATGTTGTTCTCCCTGTCAGTCGAGAGCCTCCGCCATTGTCTGTTCGGTGAGCATCACATACGTGAGGACCGTCAAGACAATGGATCAAACAGACGGGAGACCTTTGTTCGGGACACAAATCCAAACGCTGAGGCTCCCATTTGAAAATATGATTCAAGTCTTTGTGACTCGCGGTTTCTCTGACAACTGTCTGATTAGGATCGGGCGCGATGGTATCGTTTAACATAATCATCGTCGGCCTTAAGTCTTCGGGGTTTTCAAATGCTTGTTACACCCTAGTCATTGTTGTAAGTCATGTCAGACATCCAATGCTGCTCCCAGACAGGAGAGAAAGCACAGATGTTTCCAATACTTTGCTATTGGGTGTAATGCAATTATTCGTTAGGGATATGTACTCCGTCATGTTGAATATGACATGGTCTACCCATATGACTTATATGGCTTTCTGAGGATGAGTATAAAAAGACCTTATAAAAACTGTAAAGTTTAAACTCAAAACCTGAGGTCCAGTTTTTAGAAAACACCGGACCACCGAAGTTTGTCACTCTGCTCACACTTCGATGACTACCAATAACACACCCACCCAGGCTTTTCCAAGGAACACCCTCGTTTCCGCACAGAACATGTGTGCGCTGCCTGTTCGCCTCAACTAGCCAGCCGTTCTCATCCACCCAGGCCGTGCGGAGTCTCCTTCGTCGCATCCTCCCCGGGGTCACCGAGGGAGAGAGCCACGCCCGTCAGAGTGCTCACCAAAGACACTGGCGCGCCAATGAAGCGTTGTCCTGCCTCAAACGCCCAGAGGCCGCCCCTCTCTCTTTCTCCCTCCTTCAATCTCCTTCCCCTTCCCTTCATTCCGCCGCTCCCGCTGGGACGAGCGGCTGTGAACGAGCCTCCGCTGTGTGCTTCCAACTGCCTCGTCCTTCCAAAGCAAACGAGAGAAAGCGGAGCCCTCCTCCCATTGCTCTCCCTATACATTTTTTTCTCTCACCTACTTTTCCATTCCCCACTCTCATTCCCTGCATGAAATCAGTGGAAAATGACCCATCTCTAGGCTCTCTCGCCTCAATGCCATTGCACAGTGCATCTCTAAGTCCACACTCAGCCATCTCTCTGCTAGGTCCGCCGATGACATCATAGCAGCTTCTGGACCTCGCTAACTAGCCTATCGCCCTTAGGTCGATACGAACCTGGTCTACACGTGACAACCTCACCCTGGGCAAACGTTCCCGTACATGAGGCACGGACGCATACAAACTACGTCTCTCTCAAACTCCTTCTACAAGCAATCACACACACACACCCCACACACACACACACAGACCCACACACAAAAAAAAGTGTCCTCCTTTAAGAGTTTCAGCAGATGCAGTGATCTTTAGCCCCACGCTGAAATGGGAAACACGTGCTGGTTTCGGTTGAGACGAGGGGAGTAAAGTAAGCCCTTCCACTCGTTATGTGGGCTGACCCTTGGTGCCCCCAGACTGGAGTGCGAATGGGAGCTCCACCGGAGAAGCTGGCTGTGTCGGCTGGTTGGATGTGGCTTCCAAACCAGGGCCGGTTAGCCATTAAGTAAACAGAGTGGGGGATCTGCTCCCGCTGTCACTCGCGTCAGCCGTGGAACCCAGCGGAGCCAACCAAGCCTGACAAAGGGCCGGCATGCCGTTCAGACTCGGGGAATCCTTTGGCCCGAGCCAAGCGAACTGCCAGCTGAAACTCAGCCTCGCCACACATGGCAAACGCACTTTCCTTGAGTAATCGGTTTTTGGGAGCTCTCAGAGGGAAACTTAGGCTGCGGTATTAAGTTGTTAAGGTCAGTTTGGCGTTAAATTGCACACATACCACACTGGATAGGCAATAGGCCGTGTGTGAACATAACGCAGTCAAGTGATTAGCTCCTCAGAGCCACAGAACCGTTGGTCAGATGCTGACAAGTCTCCCGGGAAGGCCTAAGGCAAAGTTGGAATGAATTCAAAACCCAAACTCAAGCGAGTTTCGAACGGTGAAACAGCTAGTGATGCTCTAAATTAGACACTGGTTTCATGCGTCACCCTTCCCTTACTGTGGTTACTTAATAACTAACCGCTTTAACTGGAAGGAAACCCTTCCACCCTACAGCAACAAGCTTAGCCCTGGTGCTGCGGTATACCAGCTCCAACTCCCCACCCAACAAAGTTCATCAACAATAAAGGCTGAGCAACATGGTTAATGATGTGGATAAAATACAGCAGTGCAACCCTTTATTCAACTTTGATGAAAGCTGTGTCTTGGTTTATCGGCTTGCATATAGCAAATGTATTTAGCTACAAGGGTAAAAACACTAGAGAGAACGTGGCCTGAAAGTCATGATGCACACTAAAAACCTTTGATGTCTGCTAAAACACTTTCTAAAGAGATGGATGACTCTGAGGCACAGTAATGAGGCTACCCTTCAAAAACCTTACTTTAAACTTTGTTTTCCAAGCGTTGTCTCATTCTCCACTCCAAAGAACAGCGGGGTCAACTGGTGAAATCATAGTATTTCCACCGCTTATTAGCTCTTGTTTTCCTACAGATAAAATGCACAATTGATAGTTTGCGAACGAGCGTGGGAGTGCCAGGCGTTGTGGATGCGGTTGTTGTGGAGGAGGAGAGAGCCCTGGTGGGGACATCTGGATGTGATCTGGGGCCGCGCTGGGAACCAGACGAGGTGCAGATGAGCAGGGCAGGGCCGGCGACACCTAGACCCTGACACATGCCATACCGCTGCTGGGTGTCTCCATTCCGTACAGGCTCTCCGCGTGTGTGCAAGCACTGGCAAGAAGATGAGGCCATAAGGAGTCAACGTGCGAGAGCATGGGCACTTGACAACATGTTTACTGTGTGTGTTTGCGTTTGAGTTCCTGACACAAAACCAGTGCTCATTCACTCCCACTACATCACAGGATTTCTGGTGGAGGAGCCTGAGGATAGACTTCAAGTTGAGTTGTTGACAGAAGCCAAGTCCTCACTTCTCCTTCAAACGCAGCGGCTATCGAATATCCTTGTCCCCACTCTTTAAAACACGAAACCAAAAAAAGATGTAGAGGGATGGGACAATTCATCAGCTATCTGATGTACAGAAACTGCTGCCATCTCCTCCCTTGCTTAACTACTGACAATCAAGGAAGCAACAAAATGTGCACTTCTTAGTCTTGGTTGATTGAACTGTAGCTAATGTTTTGGAATGCTTTTAGCAGCCTGGGGTGGAGGGTTTTATTCAGCAATTTCAAGCAGAAATGGAAACATAAAGCCATCTCAAACTTTCTCCTTGCAGACTCAGGATCATTTGATCCACAGGGATCTATAGCAGCCAGCTCTAAAATGCCATACCCTACAAGAAAGACAGGTCAAAAAGCAAGTAAACAAAAACGTACAGTTTTACAAACTTTACAATCACTTCTAACTTCCGGATACAACTCGTTCTGATGCAAACTCAGCCACTGAAAATAGAGCACACCATTAATACTGAAACTGTATCTAAAATCTACAAACTTTCCTAGGCAAACTTACAGTTCATAAGCTCCATCCACTGGTATTGTTTTACAAAACGATTTGAAGGTGTGATTTAATTCATATCACTATCAACCATGGTGATGAAAGGGGCAGGACTTGATTGTGCTCGTCTGCTTAGGGGCCAATGCCATAACCGGAGCCAGAGGAGGAAAAAACTAAAGAAACCGTTACAAAGTTTTGTTCACACACTTTCTCCTCACTTTAGGGGACTACGAGTGGGACGGTGAGGTGTGAGGTAAAAGTTCTCTATTGGTCCTGTGGCGCTCCCGCGGTCCCGACGTTTGCACTCCTGTAGATCAACGCTTTCCTGGCGTCTGGGAATTCCTACCGCTGGCTTTTTAACGTGGGCCTGTTCTGCTAACGACTGTCATCAGGGCACATTCGTTCCAGATGTATCGCGTCGAATCAAAGCCAAGATCCACTGAGTGAGACCGCAGCCTGGGCAATACCTTCTACGTGACTTTATGGCATCTATAAAATTACAAAAAGAAACGTTTTGAAGCCGGAGGGCTGTTCTCTCTGTTTCTTAATCTGAAGACAAATAAAATCTGGGCTAGGTGGAAGTAGATTGTGAATTGTTTTTCTTTTGCCAAAAAGAACTCGTTCTTGTTTTCCCTGTATAAATCCAAAGTCAAATAATACCCATTGTATGTCTTAGTCTAAATATAACTTGAATCGTGATCACAAAAGTTAGGAGTTTGCAGTGCATGTATACTAGAAATTAATACTTGTCTACAACATACTTTTAGGACAATTTTTGCAAAGGAATTTTTGAGTAAAGAGTTAATGTGCATAGCACATGGTGAATGCAGAATCTTTGCCAGGTATGACCACTTCTGTATGTGAATGGGAGAGACACTTATTGGAACATAGCCAGCAAAGCCACATAAGGAAAACATTTAGACAGTCATTTTGTGCAGGGCTTTTGGCACACAAATGACGGCTGGCATGGGACTCACATATTCAATACTATTTTAATTAACATCAATCGTTAGTTTAGGTGCCACTACATGATGATGACAAAATTCATAAACTTGGACTTCAATGAAGGGAAGATGATTAATCAATTCTGCCTATAGAAATTAGTTGTCAAACGCTTTAGCATATGAATCCAGCTTACTGACATCTTTCTAGTGCCGTGCTGTAACGAAGCCCTTCTAATCCTATCCCTGCCTATTCACATGTCCGTCAGAAACCCTTGGAAAAGGAATGACAAAGAGGCAGCGCCAAGCTAGACACGCCATTAACAAATAACAGCCTAACAGGTTAAACCTCAAGGCAGTTCAGCCAACCACACCGAAAGACACCGAAAATGAAAAAGGACGCATCAATCCGCTGCCTGGGAAACGCTAACGAGTTGATGGATGAAACCTCAATCTGCGGGAATTCTTCGGGGTTTCCGCATGCTAATCGGCCCACGGTGTTGAGGCCAGGTCATTCATCACAAATGGCGGGGACCGGGGTCCTCCTCCGCATTGTCATGGTGAGGGCCCCTCCACCACTCCGCCAGAGTGACACCAGGCCCAGACTCAGACAGACTCCAAGATGGACGGTAGACGACGAACGGGACGGCACGTGATGGATGGCGTCTCGACCGCTAGGCCGCGCAGCCGGAGGCCGGCCCAGAGACTAAGCACCGCTCCCCGCCCTGCGCCATTGTTCGTCCCTCGCTCAGAGAGGGCCGAGTCCCTAACGACACCCTGACGCCTTCATAAAGCCAACAGCAACCCTGGCCTGGACAGTTGGACAGGGGCTGTTCCTCTGACTTTTATCCCATTTGAGGGCACTAACACAAATCAATGAAATCTATGGGGCACCAAACATGAATTTCTAACGGACAGACTGCCATTGCCGCTCACAAAGACTCGTGGAAATGACCATATATGGAGGGGCCTGCTTGCCAACTTAGTGTCTGGATGTCAACTTAATATCTCCATGTTCAAAGGACACGGCGACAAGATCCCAGGGATTTACACAGAGGATTTTCCACGCTAGTCAGTCAGAACAGAAGGTGTCAGTCTGTGAAGTTTGGCAGATGTGACCCGTGAATACACGACTCCCTAGAAGTGGCTAAATATGGGCATGGTCACGGGGGTGGAACTGTACAGGAAGAAAGGATGCAGCCGCTCACCACTGCAAACTCTGGTGCTGACCCCTGAGCGCTAGGAGTCCGGTTTGACCTGTGGCTTTTGAAAGCCCTTTGGGAAGAAAATACATTTTGTGGGGCTTTCAGTGAACCTGAAAAATAACAGGAGCATTTGAATCATCACGCACAGTGAGATAATCTGAGTAGAGCACTGTTAGCAGGAGCACATCACACGTCTCACCCGCAGATGTTTATAATATTTTGACTGGCATAGATGAACATAAGCCATAAGCCGGATGAACTTGTCATGGATAGGTGGGGCACGGAAATATTGTTGCCGTTGTCCCGCATTTAGGATCCTTCCTGATTCATTGTTCAGTCAAGCCATCAGTTTACGCTCAAACACAAGGTTCAGATTCAGACGGCATCGCTTCTCCGGACATAACCTCACAGCTCTATTTGCACTACCACCCTCACGAGCAGATGGAGTGAATCGGACACGCAATAAATCAGTCTTCAACTCTGTCGAGGGCCTGCCTAGCTGCCAAGTGCCATCATTAGCGTGGTTTATTTGTCCACCAAAAACGGTTTGAAAAAGTGAGACCAAGTGCCGAGCGCTGTTCTCCAGAGTGGGTTAGCCCACTGCTGATGTCAGTGGCCTGCAGCACTGGGACCCTCTCTTCTGGCTCCACTGTTTATTTGGAACTCATTAGGTACAACCTCTGCTGATGCACGAGTCAAGGTATGACCTAATTATTAGTGAGAAATAAAATTTCTAAGAGGAACAATGAACTTTTTCCCTAGCTCACGGCCATGACCTGCTTTGAAGTCTTTACACATGCAGTGCTGGATACTGGTCAGCGTTGCAACCTTGACTGGGTCACAATGAGTCACACAGATAGGGATTCAGAAAAGTATAAGATAACTTTGTAAGTGCCAGACATAACAAAAGTGAATTCTGGGGTCAAACTGGGAGTTTAAAGCAGTTTTTCCCCATTTGTTTGGTTCCAAAATACTTATCCAGAAGGTCATTGTCTAGTCAAAGTTTTGTTTTCTCTCTGTCCCAATGAGCTTAGTCGCTCCAAAATATTGTTTTCTAACAAACCAATAGTGGTTACCTAGTAACGCTAAAGTTCACTTCACGTGTTATTATAGAAAACAGAAGGGTTGGACATGGAAAGGTCATCATTGGGATATTTGATGTGCGATCACATTCACCAGCACCATTGGTTTATTTATAAAATAGGGATGAAAGGTGGAGGAAGAAAACGGAACCAACTCCAGTGACTAACTCCTAAAAGGTTTATGTGAGGGGCACTCTACAGGGCCGCGCTTAGTGGAAACTCCTGTTGATTAAATGACTTCAAACAGGCCCAGTGTGAGGAAAAAGATGAACTCATCCATTCATCTGATCAATCCAAGTCGGCACGTCTCTTAAAGAAAGCTTGTAATGAGTAAATAGCTAAATGTTTTGTATGCGTGGTTCTATTCTTGATAACACTTCAGCACACAGCTAGAGAACACGTACAACTATCAAATAAAACTTCAGGTCTCTTTACTCACCAGTTGTGCTAAGTCTGTCTCTGACGACACAACTTAGAGGAGGGCCTTGAAGCCAGGCAACCCAAGGCTATTAAAGTTCAAACCGTCAGCACCTAAAAAGACCCAAGTTTAACAAGGCTGCCTGTCACTCATAACCGCAAACCTCTGACATGGGCTGATGTCATTGTTCCAGGCCCCAATCTGAGAAACATCAACACTAATTAAGTCAAACAATGTTGATTTAAACAACGTAAAAAAATAAATTAAAAAAAATAGTAGGGTGGATATAGTATATTTGGTTAGTATGCACACAGCTATTTTCTGCCATATTGAATTTAGAAATGAAAATAGGTCTGATCTTAACCACATTTTGCTTGAACTATGAATAAGCCTGCTGATAAAACACCTAATAAATAATGTTTGTGCCCAAAGAATTCAATATGGAACTTGATTGACTGACTTGAGACTGGACCGCAGGAAGACGTAGGGTAAAAAATCTCTTCGTTATCCACGAATACTAAAGAGTCTTAATGCACTGAAGGTGGATTGAAATAGTCAGCCTACTTCCTGGGGTCCCCTTCATTACTGTCCATTTTGATCAACTTCGAGCGCTGAAGGAAACCGGGCCCTTGGGTTCATCTCTGGCCCTTAAGAAGGGTCACTATCCCAGTTGACCTAAGCTCAAGTTGTTACCCAAAAAGGAGCTGCTGACTGCAACCTTCACTGCACTTCGGGTCGCGGGCTTGAACCGAGCAGCACCACTACAAAGAGCTTAATCTATTTATAGGAAAACACAGCAACAGTACCAGGGTGGGGGGAAATAACCCTGAAAGACGAGGGAAGAGGGGAACGCTCAAAAGAACGTCAAGGTTACTTGGCAACTGTCACGAGCAGCAACATGTCTTGCCTTCTTCCACTTTATAATTTGAAATCCATTTTCCCCCGCGTCGCCAAAGGCATTAAATCATCCTGTTACTTTCTACAATGTCGATTCTGCCATTTAATACAAGTAAGAAAGGCAGTACCTGCAAAGCTGTCTGAAGCAATAACCAAAGTAATTTAAGTACAACTCTGAAGAAAAACATTCCACTGATTTCCCCCACAAACTTAGACTTATGAAGGAACCATTCATTATGCCTCAGTGTCTCATATAAACATCGTCCAAAGCTTACATTAAACATTTACAGTATTGCAAACACATCATTAAAGCTACCGTAATTTACATCCCTCGGAGCCTTGGTCAATACAACATCTTTAACTTGGCATGTCCTCCTACTTTTCCTGTTATAGGTATTGGTATATTTCAAATCAAAATGGTGGCTCTGGCATTAACTCGCCTTTACAAGGCCCTGTAAATCAAGTCTGGGAACTGGGGATAACACCAGTCAGTGCGGTGTGAAGTCTACCAGGCTTCTGCCTCTCCCTTTGCGATATAGCCCCTCTTTTCCACCTGTGCAGCTCCTTGGGGGTACACCATCCTTTCCATGACCAGCCAGTCTCTGTGACGAGAGGCAGGGTAGAGGGGAAGGGCAGGTGGGGGTGAGACGGAGGTGCGAGGGAGGAGAGGGGGGAGGTAGAGGACCAGGGCCCTGGAGGCCCGGTGAGTGATGGCCCAGGCGTCAGTGGGCCTGGCTGGGAACCCGAAGCAGGCCAGTAAATTGGGAGGGGAGGCCAGTGATGACGACGGTCAAGTCTCGGCCTGGACGCCCCCAAGCACCACCAAAGTCCACAGTATGTCTCTCCCAGAACGCAAAGGACTGCCTTCCATTGCAATACTTAGGATGCATTACGGTCCTGTCGTTTATAGTATTGAAAAGATCCACAACATTAAATTATGGGGAAATGGTGTGACTGCTCCTAAAACTGTCCGGGATTGGATTTCAACAGCTGGATGCGATTAGATCACCCAGTTGGAGGACTGGAGAACGGCGATGCCGTGGCCTTTCTGGAGAAAGCACCACTCGCAACGCAGAGTGGACGTCGGGGACCACAGACTAGAAAGGTGAAAGGCATTTTTAATCTGCCGCTGAGGTTCTCTCTCATAACCGACCGACTGCGATTCTCAGTTACAGCTCTCATATTGCCAGTTCGGGATCCTGTTATTGGAAACACTGACGGCATGCGCTCAAAAGAGATGGGGGAAAAAAACCGATGGCCCGAGTGTTGGAGCAATGATCCATCTTTAGCTCGATAAGGTGAGAGGAGAGCAGGCGAAAGCTATCCCGTCTGTTCCTCCCTTGCGCCAGCCCCACGTCCTGTGCCAAGGGTCTGCTGTCCATCTCCCGGCAGACGGAAAACTCGCTCGTTTCCACTCCAAGGTCACCGGATTGTGCAACCTCCGGATCAGTTTGGGTACAGCCGCTCCGGAGGGATATCATAAGAGTCATTTTCCTAGTTTGGAACTGATCATTTGGGATTGGAAGACCGTGGCTATCAATAAATGAGTCATAAAGACAAACTGCATCAGCTGAGCTGCTTCCTCTGCACAACATAATTATGTTGCTATACACTATTTTAGATTACCTCTTGGTTAGCAAAGCTGTGGAGGAGGGGAGACCCTATCCCACTACTGGAATCCAGCCTAGGTATACACCAATCGGGCACCCTGGTCTGCGCCCTCCCCTGATCCAGATGCAAGACTTCCGTTGGACCGAGCCTGGGCTCTTTAGGGGGAACTACACCAATCATGTCATCGCATTAACTGCTGGTGGAAGAGAAAGAAAAGCAGAATTAAGGCCAGCGGCTCACTAATTACACGGCTCTGGGGACTGTGGCATTGTGGCGCACCTCAGCCGGTGCCAAGAAACACAGGCAGGAAGTAATGAACTCTGTGACACAGCGTTGAGAGGGCGTGCTCGTCCGTCTTCCCCACAACAGGCTGTGTGCCGCCGTGAGACGACGCTTAATGTGTGCAGCCTAGGCCGTACGTACATCTAAACGACCAATGGTCGCCCTTTCCAACCGCCTGTCTCCGGCTGTCCGTCCAAAAAGGAGAACAGGGCTCCTACTCAGACAGCCTGCGCTGACTGAGTTATTTATGGGTGTTCGAAGGCCCCATTACCTCGGAGCGGATCTGGTTCCAGGAGAGAGAGCCAGTGCCGTCTCTGAACAATGCACTGAAGAGAGGCAGAAAGCTCACGTTCCGCTGTGTTGCAGACGGGCCCAGGCCCAAGTGCACCACGCTGTTGCTGGGGACCTCAAGACGGGGTCACTTGTACGGCCACAGGGGTTTAGGCGGTATATCTCGAACCGTGTGGAGGAACGTGTGCGAGTGTTTTGAAAACACACACACACACACACACACACACACACACACACACACACACACACACACACACACACACTACCATTTTGTTCCTCCAGCTCGTTGCCGATCTCTTGACCCATCATCTTTTGGCGGCTGATGACCTCCGCCAGCGCATCCAACCCGGCATCCTGGACTTGAGAGACAAACAAGAGAAAGAGAAAACATAAACATCCTCCACACAACAATAAGTAGTGAGCTCAATCAAAGGGACTAGATATACACGGACGTAACTGCCTAAGAATGTGTGACACATACAGCACGGGGGGAAGGAAAAAAACTTTTAAAAAAAGGAGCAATTCTTTTATTTAATGAGCCAATTTTAAATAGGGAGTAATTTACTGCACTGCAATTTCTCAGGGCAAACATTGGGGGAATAGGAATGACAGCCGATTGGGGTCCAGCACACAGAGTGCCACATGTGACTCATTCAACACTTCACCCAACTCGCGTCTCCCTGCTGCAGTTCCAACCAGCCTAAAGACAGGGCCCCAGTGGAGAGAGCACAGGCTGAAGCTGAACAATGACAGCAATTCAAGAGAGTGAAAAGAAAAAAAAAGAAAATACGTCAAAATCTTTATACCCTTATTAAGTCCCTCCAGCCTTTCGAATAAACCTAATGGTCGGACAGAAATAGACCCAGTAAAAAAAAAAGAATTGGGAGAAAAAAAAAAAAATGGGCGAAAAGCGAGAACGGGAGGCCAAAGACCCGCGAGTGCTCGTGTTTGACACACACCACCACGGGGACTTCAGGCCAACCGCTGGTTCAGGTGCTGACTGCTGCCCTGCCTCGCCAGAAATCCCACTGGGGGACAAAAACCTCTGTGCGCTTTGGTTTCACCGTCTTAACGGGAATCCGCAACCCTCGGCTGACAGTGGCCAGATCGCGGCCCTCGCCGTCCCCGGACACCCAGCGGTGGAGTGGCACGGGGAGTAAGGTGAACTGGAGTCTGTGCGTTCAATCCATGTGGGAACCATTGAGAGGGCACTCAAAAGCAAGGAGGGCTTCTATCTGCTAAAGGTGAACTACACTGTCCCTTTATCCTCTTTGAGCGTAGATCACTAAGGTCAACATCACATATTTCGTAGCTCTTGCCTTTGCAATGTTTTCTAATACTAAAACCAAGACCAGTGTTTGATGGAGCTCATCAAGGAATGCCACACACATATAAAAATGATATACAGTACTGTGCAAAAGTTTTAGGCAGGTTTTTAAAGTAAGAATGCTTTCAAAAATAGAAGTGTAAATAGTTCATTTTTATCAATTAACTAAATGCAAAGTGAATGAACAAATGAAAATCTAAATCAAATCAATATTTGCTGTGTGTAATTTCTGCCAGCATTTCTTCACATCTGCCTAAAACTTTTGCACAGTACTGTATGTATAGATGATCAATCGGGTTGCTGCAGACCTTCAATGATGCGTTGTTGCTGCTGCTTGATCTCGCCGAAGCTCAGCCCTCGGGTCTCCTCCGATTCGTTGACGAGCCAGGGATTGATCGCCCCACTGGTGCCCGCTCCCGGCGATGACATTAGCGTCGACCTGGAGAATGCCACACGAGAACAACCCGTTGGCGAACGGCGCACTTTTGTCAATCACCCTCCTGGCTCACCAGTCAAAAGCACACGCTGCACATCAGTGACGTCCGAGTGCCCAAATAAACAGTCGTTAAGGCTGGCTGCCGCAGGAAGGCAACGCACATGTGTACAATCTCAGCAACGATCACATCTTCACTCCTCATGTTCCTTTTCAAACACCCATTGTAAGCACTGGACATATATGATGGCAAACAACACGTCCCCCTCTTGCAAAACCCTTCAGATCTGACAGAGTATTTATTTACTTGTTTTTCTCTCCTTTATTGTGATGTAATGAGGAAGCAGAAATAGATACGTACGCTCTGAAACACATACGGGTGAGCTTGTGCAACAAGTAAACAGTAGATGTTAATTAGGAACGAGCCTTAACGTTGCCATTGGGTTTTGGTTTCAAAATAGTTCACTAAGAACTCTTAGTGGAGTCGTATGGATCACTGTTGTGTGGCTTGGAGACACTCTTCTGGTAATAGTTTAAAGCTGTGTCTCAGCTTTGATTAAAGCTGTGTTATTTTGATGCTAGGAGCCCCTCTGTGATTGGTGTTTGACCCTGTCCCGCCTCAATGGTGGCTGGCACTGGTCATCCTCAGGAGGAGTCCATTTTAGTTCAGTGTTTGGTGGACATTGTCAATGTTTTGTCAGGGTGATGAAAAACGCTGGTATTCTGGGTGAGATCCAACCAGCAATGACAGTGGTGTGAAAAACCTCTGTTAGTTCGGCTGTGCTCATTCCATCCCGCTATCAATGCGGAGTGTCCATCCTCTTTATAAAAGTAGTTGGTTAGTATAGGGCCGCCATCTTGCTTTCCGGAGATGGGCACTATAACCCGAGTGGCCGGAGGAGAGACAAAAGGGGGAGGTGGGTGGAGGGGTTGGCGGTCAGCACTAATCTTTCTGACATGTTTGGTAACTATCTGACCGCGTAGTGGGTCTGCACTTCCTATGTGGCGGGGCCCGGCGTGTGAAGATTAAATTTGATCCAATTAACCACCCACCGGGGAGGGCCAAGTCAGTCAGGCACATCTCTGGGCAGCCGCGCCACAGACCAGAGCCAGCGCCAGTGGGGCTGAAGCTTTGACTGACTGACTGACTTGGACAGGACAGATTTTACTAACTACTAAGTATTTGGAGGGCAAATCCATTGAAAAGGAGAGATTATTGGTGAAGAAGTGTGTTGGAAAGGTGGGTGCAAGGGGGTCACTGAGCCTTGAAATCTAGGCGCCATGTCTCTTTTTGCATGATCGGAGGCCAAGATGCCTCTCAAGTATTGTTTCTGGGGTAAGTATCCCTCCACCCCTACCATTCATGTTCCCTTAGCTCCCCAACTGAAAAGGTTTTGAACAGTTTAGGTTATCCAAGCGTGGCTAATCCACCTCCCCTGACTGCCTCGTCACAGACCACACAGTGGGAACTGTTTTTACCCAGCAGGCCACACTATCCACCACCTCAGTATCGAAATTATAAGTGCCTGGTAAACTTGAAACAAAACCACCACATGATTACAATGCCTGGCATTATTTAAAGTTAGTTGCAGTTTGGTTTAGTGTGGCTTGTTAATGTAATTGGTTGTAGGGGTCTGTGAAAGATTAAAGTCACTAGCAGATCATCAAGAAAAGAAAGGCTGTGGAACATTTGCCTTTGACCAAACTGATAAAAGAAAAGTTCTTAAAGTGTGAAAATGTATGACGGAGGAGAAAATTCTGCTACAGTGTATTAATCCCATTCAAAGGTCAATTTGAATACTTCCTTTCCTTATCTAAATATGTGCCATCTGGGTTGCCAGGTCAGGCCTATGTCTCAGTAATGACTGCCGGTTTATTCGTTTTTTTGGTGTAGAGCTGTCATTTCGATTAGGAAGGATACGCCCAACAGGATATAAGCGTTGGCATCAAGTGCTTGTATTCTCCTGCAAGTAACAGGACATGAGTTCAGTGAAGAGTGATAAACTCTAAACTCGGGTCACACTCTTTTCACCTCTTAAGAGCTAAGGCCACTCTGTGTTTGTGTATGCCTGTGTACACGCCGGTTTTGGAAAGTGCCAAGTGTGTGATCATCAGAGCAAACAGATTTTAATGGAAAATAATTGACAAGAAAGTCTGCTGCGCCAGAATGGGAGACGGGCAGTCCGACATACTCCCAGCCTTACTCGAGTAGCCCACAAGGTCAAGGTGAAGGGATCATGCGGAAGTCCAAAGACATCGCACATCCAGAGGCAAAGTTACTGACCGGTGACTTATCCTCAAAGGAGACCGAAGCTCCTTCGACCCCTCAGGTCTGAGACGCGGCTCAGCAGTTTTAATTGGTCGGCGGCGCCATATGTTGTGAAGATAATTTCTTGAGACCAAATGTGCACGCATTGTCCTTCCGCAGGACATAGGGCTGCTCTATTGCTGATTATGTCTGTTGGCTTTAACCTACAGTAAGTGAGTACTCAACTCAAGTGATGCTCAATGAGCCAAGAGGAGGATTACCTTGAGGGTTCTGCTTCTGTTACGTCGCCCTTGAATGTGGCGTTCAACTGCTTGTCTTTTGTGACCAGGTCATCCACCAGGTTCTGTCTCCTGTCAGCTTCAGACTGCATTCTAGAGAGGCCCAGTTAAGATGGAGACAACTGTCAAAGGTTCACAGAAACACGGTCAGGCTTCAATGAGGATCAATAGCATGCACTGGTACATTACGCAACTCAATAAGTAACTTGGCTCAAAAAAGGATGAACACAGTTTGCTAAAAAATACTGCCCTCCACAGGTTTGCAAAGAACAATGCATGATGTAAAGTGAAACCTTCAACTGGCAAGGATACATTCGCCTGGAGGATGAAGCTCGCAGTAAACTCTCCCTGAGTTGGCTAATACTCTGTTTCAACTTCTGTAGAGAGGCCCGTAGTGACATGTTGATCTGAGAAGCATAGATGTACACAAAGTGTCACATCAGTGTCACAATCACTATGGGTGCCGATACAAACACAACTACAATTATTATTCAAATGTCTGACCTTTGCAGGGTTTCCCCCTGTCCTCTGTTGTCTGTTTCTTTCATGGATGTTTTCAGCTATTTCTTGTGCGAGACGGCAAGTGGCATCATAATTCTGTAACCTGTCCAAACATTTTTAAAGACTTACAAAAAGTAACTTAGGTGAACATCTTTATCATTGTCAATGTGTATAGGTTATATCAGTCAATTGTCAAAACAAAGAGTCAGTGTTGGTATTTTATATATCTGAATAATTATATTATGGAAATAACTTAGGTCCAGTATTAAGGAAAAGGAAGCTTTTCTATGTTGGTGCTTAATAGCCTAATTTGCCCAGTAGAGCAATTCTTGTTCATTTGTCTAAATCAGTTATTACGAATCCCCAGCATTTTATTGCTTTAAGGTGATTAGTCAATAGAATGATGGTGTTCAAAAAACTGTATTGCTTTGTTTTGTTTTGTTTTTCCTAGCATGTTTAGCTATCCCTGACGCCAAATAGCGCGGCCAACCTACAGGGGAGTTGGACTCATGTGTTCTTTATCAAAATCACAAGATCTGGAATGGTTCTTCTGTCTGACATTCCATGCTTTTTTCCTTTCCTTTAGTTAGCTAGGTAACTAGTTAGCTGGCAAAACACATCTTGATTAGATTTGATAAGTAAAGCTTTGCTATTAGTTGATGATGCGATGGACTCTTACTATTAATGCTGGAATATCAACAACGACTATGGCTAACAATTACTACGGCTAACAAATGAATACTAGCTACTGACCAATGTGCAGCAGCTAGCTAGGTTAGCCGGATGTGCTTATGGTAGCTAGCTTAGCCGAGAAGTAGCTCAAGCCGACCAGTATATTCTACTTTGGATTCATAAAAAAGTTAAATTGTTTATCATCCCTGTGTAAACTGCTACTTACCAAGGATCTTGAGACATTTTTATCAGAGTTTACAATACAGCCCTCATGTAATTTCACCTAACGTTTTCTTGCTAATGCAATGTAATGCTACTAACCAACTCAGCTGACAGCTTATTTGTTTGGGTGTGACGTCAGGACAGCCTGCTGTAAGGATCAGTTTCATTTTGGGTGTCTGTCCAAAGCAATTTCACCAAAACCATTAACACGATGAGAGTTGATTGTACAGTTGTCATAATTTTGCTACAGATAAATTGAAACAGGAATTTAAAATAGACCCGTGTGTTTCATTTAAACTATTTAAAGACATATTGGATGATACAAGAATATTTATTGTTATTATTTTGGTTGAATCTTAGAGATTGTACTGTATTGTAAATATTGTCAGGTAGATTATTTTTTGTTTTATTGTTATTATTGTTTTCCTTAATTTTGCTTTATTGTCTTAGTTTACATATTCTTTCATTACTTGCATTTTAAACAGGGCCCATCTGGAAAGTAGGCAAAGTCGGTTAACCAAGTTTAAAGAAAATAATAGTGAATACATAAAAAAAAAAAAATTACTAGGCACCAAGTACGAAGTAAGTAATGCTCTAATAATGATGAAATAACAATATTTCTGACTTTGGTGAAATGGTCACTCATTATTGATCTTGACCGATGAAGTCAGGCAATGAAAAGAGCTACTTCTTTAACAGAAATATCATTATAAAATATTCCAGCTAATTTATAGTATCACAACAATTTACAGTTATGTGCTAATTGCAGTGCACAACATTCTCCATTGAGCCAGCGTGCTGTTGGTACTAGGTACTTGGCTTTTATCCCTTAACAACAGCATTAAGGAGGCCACGATGATTACCTAGGACCATGGCCTACTTTTTTTTTTTTTGCTGCACAACATGGGATGCCCCATATAATATGAAGTACTTGTGTTTCAAAACCAAACAAAGCTTGTGTTTTCATCAAAACACTTTGTGTTTTGTGAAATAATATACCAAGGCCATTCTTGGAACTGACTGCCGTTGTTACTTAGACATTCCAAACAAATACTTTCAAAGAATAATTGATGGAAATATTTTACAAAGAACAACATAATTGCTTTTTGTCATTTAATTTTAACATTTACAATTATTAAACTCATTATAAAAAAATGCACCCTACTAACTCTGCCATTGGACATTGACAGGCTATGACTATTGGTAACTGTCTTTTGAAGCAGAATTAAAGACAGACACTATATGCATGTACTCTATGTTATTTTTTAAGAAACAAGTGAAACATATTTAGATATGGTTTTGAGTGCATCCCCAGTAACACACCATGTGGTTCATGTATAAACAGAAAAAAGAATTGGATGGTTACCTCGGAATAAGAAAAACGAGACACTTTGTTGCCATGGGGAAAAGTAAATTTCCACTGCGAAAAAAAGAAAACAACAAACAAACCATGACATAATATCGGAGTCATGTGACCAGAACTCACAACCTTGTATAAAACCCTCACACAGATGGCAGTCCAGTAAGACAGGCCTCACTGGAAAAGATAACCTGAGAGGAGACAATTCTGGAGGCTTTCTACTTTGACTATTGTGAGAGAACACCAATGATCATGATCCATGTCTCACGGACAGAAGAGTTCTCCAGCTGCGGCGCCATGAATTTAAACAGATCATCCACGGACACAGTTCTTGATCTTGACCTAAACTCCTGCCATAAAAGACAAAGGTCCCATTCCTCCTACAGCCTAGACGATGGAAAGAGCCATGGCTTAGAGACAAAAGCTGAAGAGAACTTCACAAGGCCTCGATCCAAGTCTTTCTACAGTTATGAGACATCTGAAGTCACTACTGAGGGGAACTTCAGCAGGTCCAATGCCATGAGGCCCAGGGCCAGCTCTTTGCTTCAGTATGAGACTGGGAAGAAAGAAAAGTCTGGGAATGGAGTAATTGCCTGTCTTGTCTCCAAAAAATCTAAATCTAAACACAACAAACACTCTTCTTCCAAAGATCATGATGGTACTGTATGAAACAATATTGAGTTGGGACATATTTTTTAAATGTTTAGTTTATGGTGAACTGTATAAATACTACTTTACCCAAATCTTTGATTGACCTGGATTGTTAAAACCGTACCCTGAAAAAACAAGAATAAACATATGAATCACTGTTAGTCTGCTGTTAAAATGGTGATTGCTCAGAGTTCTCCATATTCTACCACAGGCAACAAAGGCTGTCCAAAGGGTGTACCCATGATGACCATATCCGAGGCTGACAACTGGGAAATCAGCTCGTCCGCAGGGATGAAGTACGGTCAGTTTGTGGATTGGGAAAAGATTGATCCCGAGGCTGCAGAGCGCTACCAGAGGATTCTGGAGAGCGACCACCAGGCGATGAAGACGATGGGTCGGTCAGGGTTCTGGGCCATGCCCCACACATTAAGGGCTAAGGCTTACTACCACATTATCCATGGGATCAACTCAAGGTCTCCAGTGAGAGATGTGTACCAGGATGTGTCAAAGAAGCTCTTTGGAGAGCAGAAGATGAGCACCCACCCCTTTCCAGAATACATGGAGGATGGGGGGATACCCAGGTATTTTCTTTTACTTTCAAAATCAAATGAATGTTTCATATTTTCACATTTGTATAAAATATCAATATTTCTAAAAGGTTCACGTTTTAGAAACTAACAAACAAGTAAACCAAGTGTATCAACACCATCAAAGTGTTATCAGATTAACAATATGCAACCATAATAACATGCTATTTCATATTGTGGTCCCTGTTGTGAAATGCGTGCTCAGGCTTGGCGTTCTCAGAACCACATTTATACCGCTTACACAACTTGTCATCTCTAGGTACTGCCTAAACAAAGCAGGGCTCAACTCAGTCAAGAAAATTCTCCTTTGCATTGGCAAGAACTTCCCTGACATCAACTTCTGTCCCATCCTCCCGGCCTTGGTCTCGCTCCTTCTACACTTTAGCGAGGACGAAGCAGAGTGTTTCCACAGCATCTGCCGCCTCATCTCCTACAAGGAGCCGAGCAAGAGGTACATCGACCAAACCTTCCTGACCTACCGGGCTTCCTGCATGACTTTTGGAGACCTGGCCAACAGATACTGCCGAGGCATCCGCAAGCTGATCGCCAGCTCCCACCAGAACCTCTTTGAGTTCTACTCTGACTGGATCATGTGGATCTTTGCCGACCTTCCGTTCACCTATGCCATCAGGGTGCTGGACGTCTACCTGTTGGAGGGTTACAAGGTTCTCTACAGGGTGGCCCTGGCCCTGCTCAGCCTCTACAAGGTGTCCGTGTCGTCCAGGGTGGCCGACGTGGAGGACTTCAGGAGGGACATGAAGAGCTTTGTGGAGAATGTGGCGCGCCACTGCCCGGTGGAGAAGCTTCTTGAGAGGGCCTTCAGTATCCCAATGACGACAAGGATGGAGCTCAACCTCCTGTTTAACGCCAACAAGGACTCCCTCATGCAGAAGGGCGTCAGTATCCACCAGAAAAGGTGAGGAAAGGCTAACGCAATGTGCTGTGTCAAAATGTAAGTATTCATTGGTAAGAACGTTCTCGCAGTCTGTTTCAATGTTATGACAGTGAGGTAAATACACATCAACCCTTTGAAATTGTGATCATTTGATTTCACAGGCAGGATGTGGAGATGGTAGACTTTGGAAACTTTAGCTCCAGTGTTGTGACAGGGACAGAGATGAGAGTCGTCTGGGCCTGGATTCCAGAGCGCTTTGCCCTTTTCAGTCCTGTAAAGTTATTCAGCTCAAACGAACACGGCAGAAGCCTAAGCTCGTAAGTATTTTTTCTTCAGTTCTTTTCGATTTTTTATCGTCAAGAATGTGTTTTCTTCAAATCAAATGTTTCAGCTTTTGTGACACTGCCAGATGCTGAAACACACTATGGTTAAAGAAAGGTGTCAGGAAAAGAATAATAGTCCGTATTAAGCCCATTATATTCTGGGGGCCCACATGTCGTATAACCTGGCATTTGATACTAGGTTTTTTCAAGGCCTCTGTCTATGCCAAGGCTTAATGTTTTCTGAAAGCAAACTAAACATTGTTCCGTAATAGTTAGAAGTTGTGTTGTCAGTAACACCCCAATGGAACAGATGCCACCCCAATTATGATTTGACCAGAGCATGACCTTCGGTTAAGCTTGAGTGAACATAAAGGGTTAATGCCTTCCAAAGGCAGTGGCTCCCCTGTCATTTGGACATCAGGTGACCAATCGGTCTAGATTTTCATAACAATTGATAGAGGACATGGCTGAGACTCGGGAAATTTGCTGTTATTTCATGTCTCTTTGACTATAACTACATAACTATAACTATGTACTGGTACACAAAAAATGTTAATTTTTCATGTACTTTGTAATTTATTTTGTTTTCTTGTGTTAGACTTTACTCCCATGTCGAGGGACACGAACCGGCAGTCTTGATGTTCAAAACCGTGGATGAAGAGGTATACATCACTCACACAGTCACACAGGTACAGACCACTGGTACTCAAATAGAGCCAAAGCAAACCGTGTACCTTTGTGTATGCCATAGGTCTGTGGTGCCTTCATGTCAACAGACCTGATGGAGCGAAGAAAGCTTGAATCAGAGGGACTTGTATATTTTGGGACTGGAGAGAGTTTTGTTTTCACGGTGAGAATAAAAACACAAATATTCATATATACGGTTTATACTGCATGATCAAATGGGTTTATCTAGGTAATGCTAGTTAAGCATTACCAGAAAAGTGGCAAACTCCAGAATATATTCAGCTGGGAGCTGGACAAGTGCTTCCAACGTCTAGAGACTGGTTGCCATTGGAGCAATTCGAGATCTTGTTAGGAAGGGAGCAGAGAGTTACATCAGCAAATGTTTCTTAACTCTCCAGTAACTGCTCAGTTGCCTAATGTCTCCCCCAGGCCAAATTAGCCACACTTACTTCCCTAGCCATTATATATTGATTTTAGTGAAAGATTTGAATTAATTTAGACCCTGTAGAAAGTAATGTGTTTGAATGTGTGCAAACTTCTGACAAATTCGTATTCGTTTCAAGCAAGAAATGCATGAGGTTAGGACAATTCATAAAAAAAGTTTGATTGTTCTTTCAGCTCCGTCCAGGCATGGAGCGCTATCAAAGGGCAGTGGTCCACGTAACGGACAGGCGACATTCACCTCAGCGAGCACGAGCCAACATCCTTGCTTCATCCCTCTCGCCTGGCAGTGAACAACCCTTGGCCTGCCCCACCATCACCACAAGCCTGGTTTGTCCAGCAGGGACTCCCCAAGACCCCGGCTTCCTGAGCATCCCCTTCACCACCCCTACCAAGGCACCTCTGTCTGCCACGCCCAATAGTGCCAAAGAACAGGGAGCCTCCTTGTTCATCGCAGGAGACAACGAGAAGTTAGTCATTGGTAAGCTGCTTGTGAACCACTCTACTATTTTCTATACATGAATGTCCTCTATGCAAAGATTCCCTTTTCAATGGTGGATGTTAGAGTAGCAGCAGTACAACAGCAGGGATGCTATACATAATGACAACAACTCATTCCTCATTACCAGCAAGATAATTAACACGCATATCCTGTCAATTATAGTGCAAGGTTGACTCAAATAACTTTGTTCATTATTAACCATTATGATAGTGGAGAATGTTGGTGTTTTCCTTTTTACAAACTGTCATACTAAATAGAATATTCTTTGTGATGGTATCAACAATTCTTGGAAGAGTCTCTTAGAGCTGTCAGCTAGTAATGTGTACTCTGTGCTGATGCCTGTATAGAAAGTTTAATTTATGTCTCTCTTTAGGTGGCGATGGGGGCCATGCCCTCTGTCTGCAGGCTGACCTAGAAGGTGGATACACAGAGCGCTGTGACACTTTTGAGAACGCCCCCCTCTGCAGAGGACATTTCAAAATTCATTCACTGGAAGTTTGGGGCATTCAGAACTCAATCTCCTTCTCACACTACTTCTCACATTGAAGTAAAAGAAAATGTATTGGTAAATCGAAAGTCGAATCAGTTAACAAGAAACAACTTGTTTCATAAGACCTTTAAGACTGTGTTTTTGTGTGCACAGTAGCATTTTGAATGCAAATTTCATAAAGTACTGAGTGGTTTATTATTATTTTATTTATTTATACAGGGGTACATACAATATATATTAACCCAATTGAAGCCCCAAAAAGTTCTATCATGTTTCATATTGTGTGTTTTCTATATTTGGCCTGAATTGGGATATGTTTTGTATGCTTATATACGTTTGCGGTATTCAAAACTCTCATTGAATTAGAAAATTGGTCGGTAAATAACAATATAAAGTTGAGTCAAGGTTATATGAACAATATGACCTAAAAGTCTGTTTTGATGTGAATAGTAACATTTTTAATTGATTTGAATTTCATAGCTGTTCACTGTTTAAGAGGGGGTTTATTAATATTATGATTTTGTTTATTTATAGAGTAGCCTTCTATTTACTCAGTTTAAGATCCCCAAAAAGTTATATCAATTAGATATTCCCTATTTTTGGGCCGAATGTTGTCTGAGTGTGTAATATCAAATGCATTCTCAAGAATTTTATGTATCTTGATGTGAGAGTCCATTTCAGAAATAAAGAAATAAAGCCATGAATACGTGAAATTTGCTATATTAATGTTGTTTTGTTTCTTGGCCCTTCTGATCTCTAAACCTATCACATCCGCCAAATTAACATAGTCCCATGGAAACAGACCCAAACAAATCGTGCTGTTACTAAGACACGGTCATTTTCTCGATATATCTCTTAGTAGCTAGCATAAAATTGGCGTGCAACTTGGCTAGCTAATGAGTTACCTAACAACAGAAATTATACTCGGCGAGTAATGTTATAAGCTTTTTTTCTGTAAGGTTTAAATTTACAAATGCTCTGCTGAGACAGGACGGGATTGGACGTTTCTTGAATAAAATGGCAGGGAACGCAGAAGAAATTGCAGAACTTGAGTTGGAGGCTGTCATTGGGTTCAATGGTAACGTTAATTAAATGTCTCAAATACCGTTTACTAGGTAACGTTAATTTACAAATAAAATACTGTAAAATTGTGTGTGTTAATTTACTACTTTATCGAGTTTGTTTTTACATTACTTGATGGCCAAATTATAATATCATTATTTCCTTTGGCATCAATAAAATAAATTCAATTCCATTCAATCCTATTCCATAGCTGAAAAGGTTTTTCAAATTTGTGACTCTATAGTTTAAATATGTATGTTAGTGGAGAAACCATACATCATAAACCTACAGACTGGAGAGAGTTTGTGTCTATGTAACATTATTTACTTTAATTGTCCTAGTAAATAGTAACTAGCCCAGTTTTTACTTTAAACAACTGCTGCATTGAACCACACAACCATGAGGTTGCACGCAAAACTATCTATTGCTTTGCTTTAACATTATGTTTTGCGACCACATAATAACATATTGTATTCAATTTTAACAGGACATGTCTTTTCTGGCCTGAGAGTGCATCCAGATAGAGAGCATTTGATTTATCCTCTTGGTTGCACAGTCATCCTCAAAAGTATACAAAATGGCAAGCAAGAGTTTCTGCATGGTCACACCAACAATGTCTCTTGTCTTGCGGTGTCCAAGAGTGGACATTACCTTGCTTCTGGCCAGGTCACGTTTATGGGATTTAAGGTAAACTACCATGGTGAGATGTTTGTGTGCCTTTTTACACTGTGTTGAATAGATACTTCAGAGTGTGTCCCTATCTCCTCCAGGCGGATGTCATAATCTGGGATTATGCCAAAAGAGCTATCTATGCCAGATTGCAGCTTCACAAAGCCAAAGTAGAGGCACTTGCATTTTCTCCCAATGACAAGTACCTTGTGTCTTTGGGAGGTCAGGATGATGGGAGGTAAGGCAAAGTCTCTCTCTCTCTCTCTCTCTCTCTCTCTCTCTCTCTCTCTCTCTCTCTCTCTCTCTCTCTCTCTCTCTCACACACACACACGCGCGTGCGCACACACACACACACACACACACACACACTGTTTTTGGATTCTATCCTAAAACAAACATTCCATCTTTCCGTAAATAATTTTCTTTGTTTTTTAGCATTGTGGTTTGGAACATAGAGAGCAAAGAGGCAATCTGTGGGAGTCCTGCATCAGCTCACAGTGCTGGTCACTGCCTTACCATAAAGTACTCCAACCACAATGATGACCTATTCGTCTCAGCAGGCAAGTGAGTGACTCAGTAGGCACACCATGCGATTGTCAACCTCAACACTAGCCTGTTTGAGAATGTTAATATTGTAATGTAATCCTTTCTAGCAAGTACGGTTGTTGTTGTGTGTTTCCGTCAGTGGCACAATCCGAGTTTGGGAGCTCGACCTTCCTAACAGGAAGATCCGACCTGTGGAATGCCAGACAGGACAGTTGAAAAGGATTGTGAAATGCCTTGAGGTAAGACTGAGACATGTTAGACGTGCAGTTAATAGTATTGGTATCTTTTAAAGCACCTGTTTACAGTAAACAGGTATTGTTGCATGTCTTGAATGCTTACAATGTCTATTTGTCAACATTCACCTGGAGGCCTAGACAGCCATTTTCTAAGTTTAAGACTTCAAACTTGCCACTGACATGCAGTAAAATGTATTGGATCAATGAGAACAGCACAGAATGGAGCCCCATATCAGTTCATGTGAGTTTTTTCCTGTACTGAAAGAATTTTTCCTTTAAATCATGTTTGGCAGATCCCAGAGGGAGACCAGTTCTTCTTCTGTGGCACCACCAGTGGAGACATCATGAAAGTCAACCTGAAGACCAGGCTGCTGAATAGCTACGGGCCCATCAAACACAAATTCAGTCAGGTGGGTTGGGAAAGCACAGAGTTTGGTAATTAGGTTTTTAAAAGGCCATTTCGCCTGGTAATTTTTGTTTCCTGAACCAAAGAGGATTATAGACTACAACGCCTCGGTATACTTACAGGGGGCTATCTCCAAACCTCCCAAAGGTAAAATTGTATGATAGATATGTTTTGATTACCTGCGATGAAGATATATTTCACTAGCCGTGTCCTTTTACATCCATCCTTTCATCAGTTTTCAAGAATGTGGGTGTTCATAGCTTCTATTAGCTACAGTAAATGGCAACGGTATCTTCTGACCCACGCACACTTTCTCCTAACAGGGTGTGAACACCATAAAGGTGGTTAAGTCTGGAGACATTCTGGTGGGAGCTGGAGGCGGGGGATTCTCCCTGTGCTCAGGGAAAAACTTCAAAACCTTAAAGTAAGTTCAGTAGCAACTGGGAATTTACACAGTTCCAACCTTTCCATCAGTAACCTATGGACAGGTTTTTTTTTTTATGATATAAGTACCCATTGTGTTCATGTGTAGATTTGTTTTAATGATCAGATGCATATTATTTCCTCTGTCAGGAAGGTCCAGTTAGAAGGAGGGGTGACCTCCATCGCTTTGAGGGGAGAGGGCCACCAGTTCTTTGCCGGCACGGAGGCCGCTCAGATCTATCGCTTCAGCTACACAGACTTCAAAGAGGAGCTCATTGCCACCAGCCACAACAGTGCTGTCAACGATGTGGCCTTTCCTTTGTGAGTGACACTTCAAAGAGTGCCGTCCACCTATACATTCAAGTGCATTGGATCTCCACTCTATGTACCCTGGCTACAGTTAGCAGGAATATTAGCCCTGGCGTTGATTTATGTTGCTGTGCCATATGAATATGAGGGTTTGATGCAAATATCATATGCAAGATGAGTTTTCCTCACTAGAGGGCGATATGTGCAAGTCATTCAAACACCTCACGACCAAACGTGTCCAAGGGATCTATAATCCACAAATGCCCCATCTCTTGACACACGTCTGCGCTCCTCTCCCTGCGCCAGCGGCTCGTCGGCGCTGTTTGCCACCTGCTCCAAGGATGATATCCGCGTGTGGCACACGGACACGTCCAAGGAGCTGCTGCGCATCACGGTGCCCAACATGACCTGCAACGCCCTGGACTTCATGGTCGACGGCACGAGCATCATCAGTGGTGGGCCCCTGGGTGGGGGGCGGGATCACATGTTGAACGGCTCACCTCACATACTGTAGGGCCTTACGACCCAGAGATTATTTCCACACCTTTTTTTTTTTCGGTATATGGTTATCTGTATTTATTTCTAAGATCTTTATTGTGGATACGTGTGATGCACAGATAGTGTCGTTGCCTATTGTAGGTGCTGTGCGTTTGCATAGTGTGCATATAGTTTGGGCTGTCACGTCATCTTTCACCACTAAAGGGCAGTGTGGTAGCTGTAACTCTGAGGTCAGAGGCAAACAGGAAATGGAAACGCAGAGGTGACAGGACCATGTAAACATCAACATTGCCTAAACCATGTATTAACATTTAATACAAAACACTATAAATACTTAATATACTTCATAAATGGGAACAAAACCCCAAAGATATATCCAACTGGACATTTACATGTTAGATTAGGATACAAGGCAATTCAAATTCCCCAGCAGCTACTAATTGGCCCTGCATCAACAAAGAGTATTAAACTAATGGCCCATGGCATGTTAAAAACCTTGTGTTTCCTTGTCTCCTAGCATGGAACGACGGGAAGATCCGTGTGTTTGCCCCGGAGAGTGGCCGAGCCATTCTGGAAATCCACAACGCCCACAGCATGGGTGTGACGGCCATCGCCGGCAACAGGGACTGCAAAAAGATCATCAGCGGAGGTGGCGAGGGACAGGTCTGTGATGTCCGCTCGGTCAAATGTGCTCGTAAAAGGCATTCTCATAAACTATGAACTCCATAACCACGTTATAAGGGAACGGAAGGCACTGTAGGAAAGACGAAAGAAAAAATAGGAGAGGATATCGACAAGTCTGTCCACTTTACTCTTACTTTACTATGCTCATTACTTAACTTCAGACTGAACCGTCGCTTTCTTTCAAAGCAACCCACAGAAGAGGGTCTGAGTTTCTTTCTCCGCTAACCTGGTGCAGGTGCGAGTGTGGGAGGTGGCGCAGGGCTGCCACCGGCTCATTGAGACCATGAAGGAGCACAAGGCCACCGTCAACAGCATCAAGATCAAGAGCAACGACAAGGAGTGTGTCACGGCCAGCTCCGACGGGGCCTGCATCATCTGGGACCTGGTGTGAGTGGAAATGCAAATGAGATCGTCACACGTGCACAGACGTGCACATAGACTGGCACACGCACACACACACACACACACACATACTTACACTTTTACATTCAAGTTATCATCATCCACCTGCATACATTTCGCAGACTTTTTAAACGTTTGCCCCTCTCTTTCTCTCTCGTCCCCGTTCCCCCTTGGTTTGCCGCAGGCGTTTTGTGAGGAATCAGATGGTGCTGGCCAACACTCTGTTCAGGAGCGTGTGCTATCACCCCGAAGAGTACCAGATGATCACCAGCGGCACGGACAGAAAGGTTTGGCATGACTCGGGGCTCTGGGTGTCTAACCACAGCAGCACTCAGTAGCAATACAGCCATAGCACAACTCTCCAGTCACTGGAAATTAGACGGCTGGTAGATTTACAGTGTACATCAGGACGAGAAATAATGGCTTGTGCAATCACACACAGATAAACTGTACATCGAAAATGATCTGTGGTTCGATTAGCGTGCCATGAGCGCATAATTAAGCCGCCATGAAGTTGCTACTGGGGCGGATGCGTCTAGCACTTTGCATCTGTCTTCGATTGTTAGTAATTAACTCTAGGCAACACTCGGTCGCCTCAGGTCAGTGGTTCACAGTGGCCGATTTGAACGCCCCCCCCAAACTGAGTCACTTTCTCACCCCCCTGCATTGTGCTGCGTAATGGAGCCATATTGTTGCCGCACCACCACGCTGAGAGGTGAGGACAAGTTGTACTGATTAGCCAGCGCTGTGGGGGTGGGGGGGGGGGGGGGGTGGGGGGGGCGGGCGTCACTGAGAGAGGAGGGAGGCGAGAGTAAGAAGTACGAAGTCAGGGAGGGAAGGGAAGGACAAAAAAGGAATAGAAGTAGTGCCCTGGCTTTGACGTCTTCCTGCGGATGCACTCCTGCCATCCAAGCGCCTGCGTGCCAGATCCACCATCTGGTCGCCCCAAGACACAGGCACTCTGTCTGGGGGAACAAATATCAACTACCCCCCCACTGCTCCTCTGCCTATAGGACTGAATTCACACTAAGTAAACATATCCGGAGTCCAGGGAGAGAGAGTGGGGTGGGGAAGTAAGGAAGGAAGGAAGGAAAGAAAGAAAAAAAGAAAGAAAGAAAGAAAGAAAGAAAGAAAGAAAGAAAGAAAGAAAGAAAGAAAGAAAGAAAGAAAGAAAGAAAGAAAGAAAGAAAGAAAAGAAAAGAAAATAGCCTCATAGAAATAATTGTGATGTAATGAGATAAATAGATCTGTGAGGATGAAACAGCTCTTTGGCTATGGTCTCAGTGGAGAGCTTCATTATTGGGGAATGGAGAGAACAGCTTGGTGGTGGTTCTGGGGTCAACTTACAAGGTTAGAGTGTCTGTTTGTTTTCTTCCCAGTTTCGGTTGTTTGTGAAGGGCAGCCATGAAGGTAATGGCCGTGCTTTGAATCTATTTTTGGGCTATTATGGCATCCGAGTTGTCAGAAGGGGGTATAAACAATTCTGGTAGCCAATGGGACTGAATCACTAAGAAGTACCTTACTGAGGAGTAGAATATTAACGTCGACTCTACTTAACCACAAATATAGAAACAGTTTGTGTCCACGTCAATAATGTCCTTGAGGAATTCAATTATTCGTCGTGCCTATTGACACGTTGTAGTATTTACAGAATACACAGGGCACCTATGGGACTGTACATGGTAGCTATAGGAGCCATTACGAAAGAAGCACACCTTGGTAAAGCTATTACTGTCATTTAGCACAATGCTAAGCACGTTAGCCCTGGTAATTAATTTTCTCGTGGCCTTTGCCGTGGACGCGGGCCAGGTTGTGAGGGAGAAAAGCCAGGAACACAGATGGGTGAGGCCGACTCATGCAGGCAAGAACCTCTAACTAGCGCTCTGTGACACACGCAGTCTGAGGCCGTCTACTCCAGGACACAGTGGAATCATTTATAAATTGCAGTCCGAGTTTTATTTTCACTCTTTCGTCTGCTATGTCATACTCAGTAACGTTTTTTTTTTGGTCTAATTTGTTTTGAGGGATAACCAATAATGCCATGAAGCCATTTGTTGCGTATGAATTAGACATCCAAATCTATTTTGCGGTGTGCCTCAGAAATGTCCGATGCCTTTTAGGATGCCTTAATGCTTTCAGGGTCATTTTTTATACAATGCACATTTATTTTTGTTGAGCTTTTTTTTCTCTAACATTCCATTATAACACACTGCATATGCTTGTATAAGATTACGTTTTTTCCCTACCATAATACATTAGATTTTTGGTCTCACAACAACAAATGAAATCCAGTTTCAGAGGTTATTCTCCTAATTCCTATGTTCTGAAGCAGGTAAGATGGGGAAACGGTTTTCTTATTGACCCATTGCAAACAACTGACATGCTTAATAACCATTTTAATCCCTCTTCTTTGTACATTGGTGTAAGCTTGTGTTGTTTACAATTCAGTCTATAAATAGATAGTCCAGTAATTAGATTTTTTACCTTGATTTCAAATTGAGCTCAAGAATTGATTACTTTGAAGTGCAATCTGTTTAGCCTGTTTGAGTACTTTGAAACAAACATGACTAAAGGCAATTATTTTTGGTGAGACCAACTGTAGATCCTTCGTATACGATGACTCAGAAGCCAATTTTTAATGATGAAATCCTTCTGTTCTTTCATATGCTTGACTGGTTTGCAACAGTAATTAGCCATGTTGTATAAATAACAAGAAAGGACCCCACTGGAGAGTGGGAGATTGTGGTATTACCGTGCTATAAATAACTTCAAAAAACAATTGCCTTTGACAGCACAACACTTTGACAGCCGCAAACCGTGTGGGACGATTAGCTCTCATTCGGAGTCGCAAGCATGTTCTGAACAGCGGCATATGACAACTTGATAGACTCCCACCATGCCCATTTCTATAAAGAGAAATAACCAAACCAAGAGTCAAGTCAGTAAATAGGTGGTTTAAAGTCACTGCAGAGGGGCATACTGCTAAAAATACATCATGTTAAAGCACTTTACAAAATTGTGTGTGAGTGCAGACAGTGAAGATATGTGGCGCTATCCTAGCTAGTACAAAAAACAACTTCAGAGGTAATTGACACAACTCCTCCGGTATTGTAGAAATATATTTGGTGGAGCACACTGTATATAAAGTATGATTCAGATCCATGCTATTCCAAGGTTCCACATTCACATACCCTATGCTTGTGTTCTACCGGCTCAGATTGGGTACTGGGAAGCGTACGATGGATCAGCTATCCGAGAACTGGAGGCCTCTCAGTCTGGGGCAATTAACGGCATGCACATCTCACACAACGGCAACCATTTTGTCACTGGTACGGTAAACTTCATTTTCTTTTCCGTTCCTAAACTTTTTTATACCATGCAAATTATGCATAATAACTTAACACAACTAGGAGAAACATAAGAATGCCAGAAACACAGATGATGCATCGAATACACACACTGAAATGAATACATCACATTATATGTAGATAACTAATATAAAATGCAGTTGTACTTTGGTGCAAGGAAACAGGTCTCACCATTATATTTAAATGATAATGGAGACCAGGGTTGGTTGCTTTAGGTCAACACAGTACAATATACTGTAAAAATATTTCAGGTACTTGTACATTTCTTTTTTGCGAAATACCATGGTTGTGTGCTGGAGCTTAATTGGCAGTGATTGCTTGCGTTGGGCAGTGGCGTATTTCCACAGAGCAGATTACATTTACGGTCGGTCTTACAGTTGTGCTGTTAGTCTGGGCCGTACTCTCCAGAATGCCTGTCATGTGTTCTGCTAGGTGGAGACGAGAAGCTGGTGAAGGTGTGGGACTACTCGGAGGGCGAGGTGACCCACGTGGGCACCGGACACAGCGGCAGCATCACCAGCGTCAAGATCTGCAGCAACAACAGGACCATAGTCAGCACCAGTGCAGACGGAGCCGTGCTCAGGTGGAGGTACCCCCACCCATCCTAGAGCGCCCCCCAGAGCCCCGGAGGACATGGGCAGGAGTTAGTGACCGTTCCAACTCAAGATGTTTAAAGCCAACTCACATGTGGACCTGCTCAATCAAGCAACCCTGCCCAAGGAAAGAGTCCTCTGAACCTAATTATCCTCTTAATCAGAATAGCATAACACAAAATACATTTTCCATTCAGACCATGATAATAAATGTAATTTTTAGCATAAGGAATTTGCTAGTACTATGTAATCATTGAAAGTTAGACGTAAGATTGCTGATGAAGTTGTGCTTTGAAATGTTAATGCACATTTCCTGAAGCAATGAAAAGTGATTCTGGGGGTTTCAAATTTCCCATTAAATCTTAATGCATCAAAAAGCCCTTTATTGCATAACAGTACATAGAATTCCTACTTCATGCAGATATACTGTATCACTGCTACTACAGTCATGAATTATATATTTAACATGCTTAATGGTATATGCTTAGTGAGGTGTTGAGTGGAAGAAATGACTAGGCCAATATTTGTGTAACTTCAGCACAAGCCTGCTGTCAGCTACTGTAATCTATCATTGTGATTCTCTTAAGGTGTTTTGGTACAGAGAGGTGGGAAGTTATAAAAGTCTTGTCTCTCCTAAATTCATTCCCCTCTCAACTGCTCCAAAGCTAACTTAATAATTAATATATCAGCCCTGCCACACTCACAAAGTGTAAAAGGCAGTCCTGTGGTTCAAACCAAGTCAGCAAAAACACACACAGCTTGGACAAAATAGAGCATTACTCTGCCCCCCTGGTGGCCTGTATAGAGAAGTGGGTAATGTATATGTCTGTATTTCCTTTTGATGATATGAAATGAACTGCAGTATTTACTGTAACATGAATCAATTGCACTGCAGTAGTTTGAGGATTTCCTATCAAATAAGATAATACGACTTTGCTCACAAAAATTGTATTTTACATCAGGACGAGCTGATAGTAAAAAATAAGCAGCACAATGTACCCAGTAAGAACCAACAAGATTTATAGAGTGCAGGTGAGTTGGTTATTTTATGACGTTGTTAAATGTTACACAGCAGGCGATGCATCTCAGGATAAGGTAGGTATGAAGGTGCCTATTCACTGCATTTCAAACCAAATCAATAAATTGTTTAGTGAAGTTACAGCCTAGTGTCCCATGAGGACAGGCTCATAATTATAAACTTCCTCAAATGTAAAATGTTTCTGCTTTGAACTATTCGGCCAGTAGGCCTACTTTTGAACATAATCATTCGATCCACACATTGCGTCTTGGGTACGTCGTTGATACATTTTAAATAGTTGGAGGCTAAACACTGCATTCATTGAAAACCACTCAAAATGATTTTTTCAGAGGGTTGCTCTTGCAACTTCATTTCTTTATTCTAGCATACCTCGGATAAAATAAAATTCATAGTGGGGAGGTATAATACAACATCTGAAAAAGAAACTTACTCGGACTGACGAGGGAGAGTGAGGCAGGAGGGAGGGAGGAAGGGAGGGAGGGCGCTTTAACGTAAGCTCGAACGCGCGGCTCCTGAGAGGAAGTGTATTTGAGTCTCATACGATGGAACTTAAGGCAACTAACCTATTGAAAAGGCAAGGTATGGGTTACTGCGTTGCAAATATTCTAAAAACAAATTTGTCATAGGAACGGAGAGCAGCGTAATGCCTGGGAATGTCTGAAGAAAATAGCTAATTGATAGTCATGTGCCTTGGCACCATTTCGGTGTCACCTATGTGGTGAATGTTTTAGAAGAGGTGGAATGCAAAACAAACAGGTGCAAGTATCGTCACGATCGTCGTTTTAACTTGGTATTGAAAATCAGCCATGGATAATCACAGGGAGAATAAGGCAAGGAACCAGCATATGAAACCTAAATCAACAAAGCGCAAAGAAAAGAAATATAAAGCAACTAAGCTTTTCAGAAGGAAATCATTAAAGTCCGTCGGTAATTTTATGAGCAGGATCCTAAAAACTTTAGGAACTTTGGCACACTTTGGCGACATCGAGGCACCTGACGCGGAGGATGATGATGGCGGGTTCAGAGATAGCGCAACGTGCACATTGAGTGCTACTTCAGGGATAGACGACCTCTCAAGGGAGAACACTGTGAAGAAGAGCTTCACAGGGTCTTCGCATGGATCTGTAAAGGACAGGCTGTCTTTGTGTTACGGCGACAAAACGCCTGGGGTACTTGGTTTGAAAAATCATGGCAACACCTGTTTCATGAATGCCGTGGTTCAGTGTCTCAGTAACACAGACCTACTTGCTGAGTATCTAGGTTTAGAACAATACAAATCGGATTTGTGTCAAAGGAGAGTTAATGGGGTTGTTCAAAGCGGGGACGCACAGCATACCAGAGGAGAGGTGACAGAACAATTGGCATCATTAGTGCGAGGGCTTTGGACCCTTGAATATACGCCAACGCTGTCGGTGGAATTCAAGGTGAGTTGTTTTATTAATTAATTAATTAATTTATTTATTTAGTCTGTCTTTCTTTATTTATTTGTTTAAGTTACTGCAGGTGTCTGATAGCATGTAGGCAATGACTTATTTGTCAAAGATAATACCTGTGCTCAATCCGATCAGAATTGCTCGCTTTGACATTGCGTGACCCGTGCACTGACGCCCTAGAATTTTCTGCACTGCGCTCTAATTAAAGATGATTAGAAACGTTTTAGAACGTACACTTGAGAAAGAGTTTCCCCTTTGTTTGAAATCTGGCAATCGTCACAGTTTCATGGATGTTGTTATCAGCTGTATAGTACAGTATGTAGCCTAACCGGTTTCCGTGAATGCGCACAGGTAGTAATTCAGGGGAGGAGTCAGCTGGGCAAGGGTCAAAACAGGTAAGGCAGCAATAGTGGCTTACCACATAGTGTCATAGGCAAAGTTCCCAGATTAATGGGCTTGGTATTTCATCATTTAAGAAAGTGTATATTGTCATAATTCCGTATATTGGTAATTGTATGTGCCGACAATACATTTGTGTGTGTGTGTGTGTGTGTGTGTGTGTGTGTGTGTGTGGACACTTAGCATTCAAAATCCATTCACCACTCAGCTGGCCACATACACTGTATAAGAGCAATGCAGGCTCACAGGACAACACTCAGGACAGGATGCACATAGTGCTAAGTGTGGTGGATAACAGTACAACCACAACAATAAGACAGTTGTGCAGAGGAAAGTTGTTGTGGGTGTCCAATATTGACCAAGAGCCCCAGCTCGGATCTATTTGGCTGGTACCAGTATTGGTGTGCTTAGGGACAAAGGTAGATAAGGAAATCGAGCAGCTAGCATTCCAGTTGGTAATGGTATGTGCAGTCAGTCGGATCAAGTAACTTCCCAGTGATTCGCCTGCATTCCATGGCTGTTTTTGCGTTGAGTCAACACAGAATTTCTCACGCAGGTGGCGGTCTTAAACGCATACTAATCAAACTGACCAGCCTACGAATGAAGTAACACAGACAGGATCCGCAGAACAGCAACGCTGTGTTCGGAATTGGAAACTATATATCCATATTATACTAAATATGAAAAAAAATAGGTATGCAATATGCCAATGGTACATAGTATGTGAAAATTGAGTATGGAACAAGTCCAGAGATGACATAATATATGTAAAAAAAAATGTATGAGTATCCAAGAGATATTCCTAGACGATCATTTAAGCAAATCTTTGTTAAAAGTAGTGTTCTAGGTTTCGGTTTCAGTAAACATTATGCAGTATGTACTCATTGAGTATATTGTAGATAGTATTAACGTATGTGGTTCCGAACGTAGCCGAAGTTCTAACCCTAAGCCTAACTTTAACCCTAACTCTAACCCTAGCCCTAACGTTAACCCTAACCCTAACCCTAACTTAAACCCTAACCCTAACTTTAACCCTAACCCTAACCTGGGAATGACAGGCACCCCCTGCAGAGCTCTCTAACCCTAACCCTAACCCTAACTTTAACCCAAACCCTAACCCTAACTTTAACCCTAACCTTAACCTGGGAATGACAGGCACCCCCTGCAGAGCTCTCTAACCCTAACCCTAACTCTAACCCTAACCCTAACCCTACCTCTAACCTGGGAATGATAGAGCTCTCGCCACTGGTGTGTACGGAGAGGGCAGCATACTCCAAACTATGGTCCGAAACCCTGTCACCCACCACAGCCTGTGATAGAAAATAAGGACTTCCACATCTGTCTTTTGTTTGGCATTGCTTATTGTCAGAGCTTTTCAAACAGAAAGATGTCGGCTTTCACTGCTCCGTTGAGCGCGCATTTGTGTTCCTGATCGGTTGGTGTTTAGGTGTGGGTGTCACAATGTTAGTCCCCTGTCGCTTCTCTCCAAACACCAAATCAGATAGTGACTGCCCCACTGTTCTATCACTTTGAACCCTTTAACATTTAAAAAAATATATTATTTACGGTAACTGTCTCCACAGTCAGAAGTAACACTTTTAATTAAAATAATTCAATTTCCATATTTTCTTTTTACATTAGATTATGAGGCATACAACATTGTATGTGTGTGTGTTGTGGGGTTTTTCATATCCATTTTGGTGAGGCTTCCTCCTCCCCCTTTCACATTCCCTGCGGTGAAATGTACACACACTTCCACGCTCAGAGTGCTGGGCATATACACCACCAGTTTACATCATCACACCCCCAGTTGTAAATCGGTTTTTCGGGCCCTCCTGCTTTCAAAGGCTGCCGTGTTGTAGTGTGTGGGTATAGAGGATCCAGTTTCAAAAAGAAACGACTGACCTGACTTGAGTTTTAAAAAGCCTCTCCGCCATCCTCTAAGCTTTATTTTTACAACCCTGTATTGCATATCGGATGGTAGCCTTTCCAATGGATTCACCTACGTTTAGTAGAATGAAAGGAGTTTGATTTACTAAATACTACTAGTCTCTGAATTAGCCCGGTATCAATGTGTTCCTCCCTGCCATGTCTTGTCCTATACTTAAAATTCAACACGGAACATTTTAATGACGGATCTGCTCATCTTTATCATGGCGTGCCAGAAACATAATGCGTGCCCATGGCTCAGTGAACACTACTTGATTTAACTTCACGGCTCTGACAGTCGGTGATAAAACACACAGAGGGATAGTTCTGCGACGAATCCATGTAAGCACCGCCATCAAAGAGCATTTTCTATGGATATTTACCCTAGGATTTATGCCCTGAGTCCAACATAAGGAGTGAATCAATCTTCTCTCACTAAGGAAGCTGCTTGGACGTTGACTGCAGCTTTTGACTGTCGTTTTTCACCATGGCAGATTTACTGCTTTGGCCATAAGTCAAGTATAAACTTCTCAGTTACAGTACCGGTGAGTCTTTCCCAGACTGTAAACCCCTCAGAAATAAGAAGGGCCTCTTGATTGTAACTAAGTTGTAAGTAAGTTCCTAGTACATTAGCAACATTGCAGACGTATGGCCTCGCTCCGCTGACAGACCAGCGCCGTCGCACCTCGCAGAGCTCCAAGCCACCTGCACTCTTAAAGATTCACAAAGAACACAGACCCCTGGTTCACCTCTGTCGTCGGAATTGCACTCGGATTTCTCTCCCCTCTGGAAGTGAAGCGGACTTGGCCAACGACGACTCCGGCATAGTGCGGGATGTGTGTTTGGGAGCGTGAAGGATGGCAGGGAAGCCTTGGACGAGGAATAGAGGACAGGAAAGGGCACCGGTGGAGGAAGGTTTTTGTTCCTACTCTCAGAGAGGGCTAGACCGCCCTGAGCTCAGCCGGGACTGAAGGGAGAGGAGGGGAATAGAGTCGGGGGGAGGGGTGGGGGCGATGGGGGAGGGGGGTCGTTGGGGGGGAGAACCCAAGGTATGGCTTGTGTGCGTGTCTGCTTGGTCAGTGGAAGTAGGCCAGTGATAGGAGAAAGAAAACCTTTCACCGAAGTGAGGAGGCCATTAATGACTCCAGGCTCATTTCACTAGTGTCTGTGGGGGCAAGATTTGTCTGTGTGTGTGTGTGTGTGTGTGTGTGTGTGTGTGTGTGTGTGTGTGTGTGTGTGTGTGTGTGTGTGACTGAGTGTGACTGTGTGTGAGAGAGCGAGAGTGTCGGTGAGTGTGTGTGTGTGTGTGTGTGTGTGTGTGTGTGTGTGTGTGTGTGTGTGTGTGTGTGTGTGTCTTTGTGAGTGAGTAAGTGAGTGAGTAAGTGAGTCGAGTGGGAGGAAGGGAGGCAGTGGGTGAGGATGAGCACCCATACATCACTGTGATATGTAAAGGTTAGGTCCTTATTTGTCAGGGCCCTGGCTGTCTGGAACCCCACAGGGTACATTGTGCATTACTGTACTGGTGGAGCTCAAAGTAGTGTTTACAGTGGAGTCTTTTTTTAAGGCAAGAACCCCAGATGTGTCAGTTTGGGCTCTGTGGTGCACTGCTTGAGTGCAGGAGAGTAAGGTTGATGGTGGAATGTTTGTACAACATGTCTACTTTGACCACTGGCGGAGTCTTTTCACCCTAGACCTAATCTCCCCACCACCTCCCCATCCCCTCAGGGAGTGTGCTGTTCTTTGTTAAATATTGGCTGTCAAGTCTGTCTTTGCAAGGGCGCCACTTGACTCAATAATGCTAACACACCCACACACACAGGTTAATAGCTATATGCTGAGGGGAAACAAAGGTCAGGGCAGCCTAGCATTGACCCCGCATTGAACGATGCTCTCTAAGGTCTCAGCGATGTCGTCAGGTTTCTGTTCCCAGACACGGCGGGGCCCGCGGTAACCTTGGACACAAAGGCAGAGAGCGGGGCACTGGGATGACTCTGAAAGGTTTGGGCCGACACCGGCTGGATTTTCCACCTTCCCTCGCTGGCTTAGCAGCCGCAGTTTTGTCCTTTGAACAGGGAGAGCGAGGGGCCAGGTGAAACCCAGCCAGCATCCCTTCCTTCCCCCGGTAGTGTCCCCTCATTATGAGTACGCTCATTAGTGCGCTGTCGCAGGTAGCAGGGCCTCCTGTGTTTAGACACAGGTGTCGTGGGGTGCTGTTTTTTAATGAGGCTTAGAACAACGCCCGGGCCCTGTCAATCACAGACCAGGTAGGGATATATATATATATATATATAT
This sequence comes from Aplochiton taeniatus, assembly GCA_017639675.1. Lineage (NCBI taxonomy): Eukaryota > Metazoa > Chordata > Actinopteri > Galaxiiformes > Galaxiidae > Aplochiton > Aplochiton taeniatus. The sequence continues at coordinate 16,341,287 of CM030176.1, forward strand.
ATATATAAATAATCAGTGGGATTGGGTGTCAGCCATCCAGTCATGGGCTGATGTGATACGCTTTGTCCATGTTGAGGTGCGCCTCACAAAAGTGTTATTTTTTTACGCAGAATGGGGCAGTGGGATCTCGGATCTGGTCAGTTAGTTGCAAAAAAACTGAATTGAAATAAATGATTTAATGATTGGTGGGCGATTGGCAAAATGTAGAATTAAAAAGCTAGGTCTAATGGCTCTACGTCTAATGGGTCAAATATGTCCTGAGTGCATGAATGACCGAATCGTACCACGTCTCTCCTCAGAGCATCGTTTCAAAGTATGGCTCTCAGTTTCGGGGAAACTCTCAGCATGATGCCCTGGAGTTTCTGCTTTGGCTGCTGGACCGAGTACATGAGGATGCCAACCCTACTCCCAACAGCAACAGCATCAAGACCAAAGCCTCCACAAAGGTAAGAGAGATTAAGCACTGCTATAGTATACTATACTATCACAATGCTACAATACTTTCACAATAGATTAGAGAGATGAAGCACTGCTATACTACACTATGCTATCACTGTACTACTATACTGTCACAACAGATGAGCGAGATGAAGCACTGCTATACTACACTATACTATCACAGTACTACAATACTGTCACAACAGATGAGAGAGATGAAGCACTGCTATACTACACTATGCTATCACTGTACTACTATACTGTCACAATAGATTAGAGAGATGAAGCACTGCTATACTACACTATACTATCACAGTACTACAATACTGTCACAACAGATGAGAGAGATGAAGCACTGCTATACTACACTATACTATCACAGTACTACAATACTGTCACAACAGATGAGAGAGATTAAGCACTGCTATACTACACTATACTATCACAGTACTACAATACTGTCACAACAGATGAGAGAGATTAAGCGCTGCTATAGTACACTATACTATCACTGTACTACTATACTGTCACAACAGATGAGCGAGATGAAGCACTGCTATACTACACTGTACTGTCACAGTACTACAATACTGTCACAACAGATGAGCGAGATGAAGCACTGCTATACTACACTGTACTGTCACAACAGATGAGAGAGAGGAAGCACTGCTATACTACACTATACAATCACAATAGATTAGAGGGGTTAAAGGTTCCCTGATTACTTAACATATAGCATCACTATTTATTTTTTTGCTATCAAACAGCAGGGTTTAAAAGTAGTTTATACAATGACTCTATGTTAAAGAGTATAGAGAATATTTTCCTGAATTTTAAAAACTACAGCAGTTTCTAACCTAACCAAGCCATTCCTGGTTGTATAAGTGACTTATATGGGGGTGGGGGGCTTGGTTTGCGCAATGAGCTATGGGCATTGTGGTTTACAGTTCATTCATAATTGAAATGCTGGTGGTCAGAAAAATACTGTACGTTCACTTACTGATACTACTACCCGAACTCGTTCCATTTGCTTTCTTCATTTAGCATAAACAACCACATATATTGTCATCTAAAATTGGTGCAGTATGGCTTTAAGCACTGCTATACTACACTATACTATCACTATAGAATCCATAACCTAAAAACAGTCTAACAATAGCACAAAACAGATTCGAAAACTTAGAGTGCCCTAATCAATTATGCATTGTGCTACAATGACGTTATTTAGCTGGGGGAAGATGATTAGGGATCAACGTTATAATCCAAATCCTGCTAAGATTGTCATAGGCTGCTCCTCACACTCGGGTTTAACAGCTCAGACATCCCTTATGGTTCAGAGAAGGGGTCTGACAGTAGCGGCTCAGGCGCAAGAGTTGCAGCAGCTTGAGTCATATCACCTGGTTCCCATGCATGAACACACTCACACATCCAGTCTGCTCATCTATTAATACAAAGTGGAGTCAATCAGCCATGGTAGTAGGTGCCTTCAGAGTGCCACCTCATATTCTGAAACATGCTGCCTGCATCACTTAAAATCCTTAACTGGTATATATATATATATATATATATATATGTATATATATATTTTTTTTTGCTTTTTTTTACCTCAGTGCAATACCAGACTACATCTGATTCAAATCCTACGGACAAAATCGCAGTGAGGACTTATTCATATTTTCATTTTCCTGAGGGGAAATAAAATCTTAGATGTGCTTGTCCTAATGACAACAAAGCACATCCTCTATCCTTTCATGTGTCGGATCAGTGGTACGGTTTAAAGAACAGTATAATGAGCTGGCCCTTTCTTGTTAGAAAAGCTGCCCTAAAATGGGGGCCCAAGAATTCACATTTGCTCCTCTTTGGGTGAATAGGACCGCTATAGTGCAGCTGAGGTTGAACAGCGAGGCTGGAGAACAAAGGTGTGTCCTGTGGAAGTTAGTTGCTGTGGATTTGTGCCAATATCAACAACCAAAGTACTTAAGGAAATAGGGATATGCGGCAAGTAATTACACCAGACCATAAAAGCTGTCAGATATTGCAGAAAGAAGTAGCCAGTGACTTGGGCTTAAAAGGAAGGGTCCAATATGGACGCCGTGTTAAAAAACCAAAGAAAAGGATATTATTTCAGGACGAAGGTATAAAGGTTAGCTTTCCTGCTGAGCGTGATTTTAACAAGCCTGGGGGAATAGAGTAAGGAAAGTACTTTCAGGTGACGGTAAGTATCCCTGCAGAGCTGCTGAAAAGAGCCTGGAGGAGCAGAGAAGGGATATCTCACAGCATAATATATAGTCTTTTTTCATGTTGATTATCTGGCCGTGCCAAGAATTAATTTTGAGGGGCGTGGCTCTGAGACATCATTGCTCCTTGTTAGGTCTTTTGGAGGTGCCATGGAAACATCAAGGATGGAAGGTGCCCACTTGAATACCCCAATTACATATAAGCTCTCAACCCAAATCCATGCTAAATATTAGTTTTTAAAGTGCTCATCTTGAATTATGCCATAATGGATATTGTGACACCGTATCCTGTGTATTTTGAAATGCCGTCCTTGTGTTTCCTGAATAGAATCGCACTGCACATATTTGTTTCACCTGGTCACAAAAATCAATGAACACAGTTTCAAACAATGCAAATGTCCTCTGTGAAACGGAGCTCTTTTGAAATCCCTCTTCCCCTCTAAAATTCCTGTCAGCACTCACAATAGAGGGGATTTTTAGTGGGCTTGCGGCCGGGTAATGTGCCACTCAAGTCTGCATACTATTCATCCACACTGGGCCTTCTGAAATGAGCCTTTGTGTGTGTAGAGCGGGGCTGCTCCTGTGAGAGGTAAGAAGATTGTTTTTTAATTAAGAGAAGACCTATAATGTGATGTAGCAGTGTGGAAAACAAAAATGTATCGAGGACTACCAGAATTCCCTAGCTGAGCTTGTTGTAAGCATGGTTTAGCTGATGTTTCTTCAAACACATGTATGGCTCAAACTGATTGAACAGTCGCCAGCTACCTTTGCTAACATTAGTGATGTTAATGTTATTAAGTTGCAAAGTTCAAGTTTTATCTTACACAAACACTACACCTCTTATTTAGCACTTTGTTCCTCTTCATTTGGAGAGTAGATTTTGACTGTGGCTCCGATTAATGTTCATCCCTAAAAGTTATTGGCGGTTCGTGGGAAAAGGGCTCAGAATAAGATGGCCTCCACTGATCTGATACCTATTATGACAAACAAATTGTTTGTCAAACTTGTCAAGCATCACACTGTTGTTTTCTTCCACGCGGTCAGAATAGGGCCGACAGTGTGGTTCGCCACGCTTCAACTGTCCTCATTTGATCTGTGGTCCTATTATTAGCAAACGGAAGTTTTTATTTACTGCCATCACGATGTTTTCTCATACCCCCTCTCTCTGACTGCACTAATAGGGGAGGCCTTTATGCCACACAAACAGCTTAGGGCCTTTGGTCTTTTTAGCCTTGGCTAAATCATGTAATGGCGAGTCGAGTGAGAGAGAAAAAAGGCTCTTTCAGAAAAAAACTCACACTTTGAGAACCTATTCCTTCTTTGTAATGGAATGTATTGTAATTCATTCATTGTTTAGAGGCTTCCTCTTAAGACTTTCCATTTCCATCCATAATGGGGTTGACAGGTAAAACTATTTTGTGCTGTATGCTAGAAAGACACTTTAGATCAAAGTAACGTAGCAATACATACCATACGTGTGCAAATGTTCCACAGGATTTAGGCATTGTGACTAGACCCTAAGCAGTCGAAAAGGTTTGCAAGAAAAATAGAAATTGACAACATCTTCATCAACAGAGCAGAGAAACAAACCTGTCCAATAAGCAGAACCTGCTGAGCTGACCGAAACCCGAGGAGACAGTGAACATTCTCACTGCGTCAGAGGTTTTAAGTCGATGGTATCTTGCCTACACGGTCTCAGCACTCGTCTTACTACCCATGTACCTCATATTCACCTTTTTCTAATATTAATAGATCACAGCATCCTAATAGTTGCACTGTTATTTCATTGACACTTCAAGTGAAACACTTATATGTGCGTGCGATATACATTTAAACAAAACCCCTCATCTAGGTGTGCTCTATTCTGAACACAACATACGTTCACTTCAGGGGTATTTTATCATGCAACATCCTGAATATAGTTGCATGTCATCCACATTTGAGCATTGAGACTTCCAAGTACATGGAACACACCATTTTTTAAGAGTTACCAAATCAATAGACTTAGCAAACAACTTAGCAAGTTTAGCAGCCCGCTAGGGAAAGATGACATGTTGTCTGACTCTTGATGTGATGTAGTGATGTAAACTCTTGCATCAACAAGTCCAAGTTCACAGTTCGTTCACAGGTGTGGGATCAGCTGCCTACCATGGCTTAGAATGAGCTAGATTAATAATAACTTGAGTTTAGAGGAAAAAATATATAATTTGACTCTTGACCTATTCGTTGTAGAGGCATTGGTAGTGGCAGGGCTCACACCCAACCAGAATACATTTGGGTCAAGGGTCGGAGCTGGAAATAAGTCCACATTTCATTCTACCCTTGGGCTCAACAACATGTTCACAACGTGAGGATTATCTAAACTATCCTTGAGTTATGGAGTGCTAAAGCTGACATAAATCATCCCAGCGCCAACTTTAAGTCATCAAAGGAGAAGCGTATATTTTTCTTGGCCACTCACAGTAACTACACGGAGCAGTTACATTTGGCCCGGGGCCTCCTCTGAGTGGGTTCTGAGCGAGTTCTTTAAAAGCCTATCCGTCTCACCCTACAGACAGTAGTGGGAAACGTAACGTTATTGCCTGGGGGGCATTATGTATGCATTATTCTATTTTAAACATCGATAATGGTCAGCCCCTTTGCCATAGGAGAGCTGACAAGTGGAGAGAGGTGGGGGAAAAAAAGACTTGCTTGAAGTACACTGCTTAGACTTTTAAATCGGGTCTCAAGACGAATCAAGGCGAACGAGTCCTTATTGTGAGGGGCGAAAGAAATGTAGGAGACCTCAACAAGTGAGGTTTGTGGGTGTTTTCAGACAGGTGTGTGTGTGTGTGTGCGTGTGTGTGTATGTGTGTACATTTGAAATGCCTTCAAAAAGACGACCAGGCATTGATGACAGGTGGGTTTGATGGGTCCTCCATAGGATGTCTCCTTTCTTATTCCAACATGTCCTCTGGGCTTTGCTGCTCTGAACCCTCCACTTTGGTGAGTGTCAGGTGATCTATTGAGGGCTGTGGCTTGGCTGCGGGTCATAAGGAGAGCTTTAAACTACACGCACGGTTGCTCTGGCGACGCTATGCCGCCCTGTGAAGCACTGAGTCGCGCGTAAAAGTTTTGTTCCTTCTTTCTCCTCAGCGTTTAGCCAGTGACTAGATGATGGCGTTAAAAGGCCTGTTCTAAATGGGAGTTGTTTCTTTCCCGCCCTGACTCCCCTGAGTTTGTCTGCTGCATGACTCCCTGCTATTAATGAGTAGTGGCCAGACCAATGTGACTTGGTGTGTTCAGATTAGTTGCAAAGAAGGCTGCCCAGACAATGTCCTTCCCCTTCAATGACCCCTCTCGCCCCGTCACAGGTGACATCAAAAGACACAGCTCCCTGGCCGGCAAAGCCAAACCTCTACCAGCCACAATCCGATTAGAGCTCCAGTGGGATGCCACAAATTCCACATGACAGACAAGGGGGTGGAGTGGAGAGAGAGAATATGAGGGGGGCTTGATAGAGAAACGATGGATTTATCCTGGTGTGACACATCCATGTTCTGTAAGCTTTCGTAAATAAGGGACTACAGTCCAGACTACAAAAATGGTTGCAGGAATTGTAACGTGGTAATAGGTGTCTGTTGAGTCCCTCTACAGTAGTGTCAACAAACCACAATTCATAGCTGCACCGAGAGATAACCTGTGTGTAATATTGTAGTGTAATGCTCGTCCAGGAATCTGTATTTCATTAGTGTGAACACATGTGGACTGAGAAGAGGGGAACCAATTGTCCTCTACTACACTATCTTTAAGGGTTTACAGAAAAAAGAAAAAACGTAGCTTTATGAAATATTTCTCAACATGCTTCTGCCTTCTCAAAGTTGGCTTCATCCATTATTTACCCTGATCCGTTGAGGTGTCTTTTTAAAGCTTTTCCACGACGTGGCTTGATCTACTAGCTATTGAGAGATGAATGATTGAGTAGGCCATATCCCGCCCTTGTCCCCCCCCCCCCCCCCCCCCCTTCTTTCATATTCAAGCTTGCTTCAAAGAGGGAAATGTTACATGTTTGAATGGCCATATTTGTTGCTTTGTGAGAAACTCAGTTCTCCGAACTTCCATAGCCACACTGTATTTCTTTGTCGCACTTATTTGGGCCATCTACGCAGGTCATCCTTCTTAAATGCTCTCACCACACTTCAAAACCTGAGACATTGTTCCTGGTCGCTGAAATACACAGTCAACTTTAGACTTTGAAACGCTGATCCCCCATACTTCGGTCTTCACATTTTCTAGCTCAGCTTGTGTGCCTGAAAGTTTTGTTTTGGATCAAGGAATGATACAACTTGATGGAGAGCCAGTATAATTGCTTAAAAGAGAGAATTTTTTTATAGTTAGTGAAATATCTGAAATGTGCCCGGTCGGCAATACTGCCGTGGTTTCATTTTGAAAGGTATTAGGTTGAACTTCATCTGGTTTGCCCTGTTACCAATACCCCTTATTTTCTTGTGTGCGTGAGATTGCGGAAAACTAGAAAAAGTTGGGCAGAGGCACACACTAACGAGGTTTATTTATATACGGTTAACTCCAGATTGTCTGGACAGATTCATTGTGGGAATCTGACTCGCTCTTTTTTGAACATTCGCCTGCTTTGTAACAGGTCTTCTTTTATTTAGTTTTAAAGTGACATGAAATTGCAAAAGCCGAAATGGTGGGTTCTGCCATTCTGGCTTTTGACACTAGGATGTTGAGACGGAAGGCCAGCGGCCCGAGCTAACACGCCCCGTTAGATTATAATTCTCCAGGAAAACCTAATGGGTTGATCCATGCCCTGGTACCTCCAGAGAGACGGGGGGGGGGGGGGGCAGGCTCTTGAAGGCCACACACCAGAGGAGCTGAGGAGGAGAGAGTGAAAGCGACAGAGGGAGGAGACCACAGCGTTTTAATCAGTGAGTCCCCGCCTGGGGGAGGGGCGGGCAGGGGGGGGGGGGGGTGGTCTCTCAGTGGTGAGAGGAGAGTGCACACCGGGCGATGGAAGCGTGTGAAAGTGGAACGGTGTGAGCTTGTTTGTGGGTATTTGTTTCCAGTCGGTCACTGAACCCTCCAACTGGGACTTTGGCACAGTGAGACAACACATCTGCCTGAGGAGTGAAGCTTCCCCAGAGCCCTGGTTCACACAGAGGTTACTACGGGCCCCTTGCCTCCGCCTGGACCCATGGCCCAGCTTTGGAGGAGCCCCCCTCCCGAGCCCAAAGCCCACCGTGTGGTAGGCCTGGGAATATAGGCGCTGCTGCTGCTGCTAATGCATGGTACCATAATGAAGTGTGCCCCTCAGGGAAATACCTCAAAGAGAGAGGAGTCTAATAAACTGAACATCTGACACGTTCGCTTGGTCTTCTCAAGTCCCCAGTTTACCCCCTCCCTGCCCTGCTGTGTGCTTCGCAAAAAGTCTGGTGGAGATATACTGTATGTTAAAAGATGGCTTAAGGTCTCACACACAAAGGTTTCTGAGGGCACTTAGCGTCCACTCTCCCACTGACAGCGATGCCCTGGCAGACACTCACACACTCTCCTCTTGCTGCTCCATGTCCCCGTGACAACGACACCACCCCTCCCTTACTACGAGCCCAACCTTCTGGGGATGAGTGTGGCTGCCACTGTCCCACTTCTCTGGGGCCTCAGTGCACACACACACACACACACACACACACACACACACACACACACACACAGACACACAGACACACACCACACATCCAGGTAACTTAACAGTCTACATCAAAAGGCTTCTAATGGATCTCTCAACTGAAATATTGAACACTATTCTTTGCAAACGTTTGATACAGCCATGAATTTTTCACATGACACTCGCCCCAAAATAGTTTGGCACTGTTTGAAATATTCTGAAACCTCTAAACCTTTGTGCATCTTTTGAGACAAAAACTTTTACACATTTAAAGGTAAGGGTCAATTAGAAGTTGTTTCATGGAGGCGTTAAAAGCACATGTTTTTCTCCCACGATAAATTGTCACCGTTTCCATGTCACCAACTCCCTGCTAGACTTATTAAGGCCCTCTCGTTTGAATTGTGAGGACTCACGCTCCGATAAATTAATATTCCTGTCTTATGACAACGTTCATAAAGAGAATGAAAATACGTCAGTCTCTTAACGAACTTGTCTGGTATGTCCTTGATAGTAAGTGAACAGCTATTTCCACCGCCTCCCTTCAGCATACCAACAGCGTCAAGAATTCCGTGGCTAATGTGAGTAAATGGTTGGAGCGTCAGCCTGTTTGGACAGACGAGACAGGTCGGCGAGAGCCAAAGGGGTTTCGGCGCGAGGTTCCCGGACTCGATGGAGACATTCTCCTCGGTGCGTGGCCGATCGGATTGACCTCCGCTGAGTGATTGGGCCTCCCGGGGAGGCGCCCCGACGCCATGGGGAGGCCTCCTTTACTCCCACTCATTCTCCCTGCGGGAGCACAGGGGCTGGCGGAGAGGTCGGGCGGGGGAGGTTTGCTCGGCGTCGCAAGAGAAGGGCGTTGTCCAGGCCAAAGTTCACCCCGTCGCTTCTGGGCGCAGGTGTTTCCACCGCAAATAAGCCAACTTTGCACCAGGATGTAGGGGCTGTACAGTGTGACGGGACAGGCATGGAGGGGAAGGTGTTTTATGAGCGACACGTTTAACTGGTTTTAACATACATTATGCCAAAGAGCCTGCAAAAGTGGCCCTCTGCTTGTCTGTGCCGCGGGGCGTCGTCAAGCAACGTATCGATGGCCTGACCAGCGGTCGACTGTTGTTACCTGTCTCGCCGACCTGCCCTGCATGCACCCAGGGAATCTCCGAAGAGAATGACACCGAATACAGAGGACAATCCGGCCGAACAAAGTCGGGCTAAAATGCCTTTGTTCGCCGTCATATCCATCACACCCGTTCCTGTTGGGCTTTGTCCCATAAAACGCCACGTCTTCCGAGTCCTGGAGGCATGTCAAACTGGAACGGCAGCAATAATGTAGCCCTACCTGTTCCTAACAAAGCTAGTCGCCTGTTAGCAGAGGCCTCGTTGTTTGGGTATCTGTCATGTGGCTAGTTTATGGGTCTGCAGTCCCAGCACTCGGCAACCCCCCCCCTCCCCAGTCGGCTCTTCCGCAGAGCGGAGAAACCCCGAGGCAAGAGCAGCAAGGTCCTGACCCTTTTATTTGGTCACCGCTTGGGCTGAGTTTGAAAACACCAACAGTTTGTTTGGTTTTGGAAACAGGTTGGCCTACTGCTGAGTATAACCCAAATGCTGTGGCAGGTTTGACCCTTTTCAAATCCCTTGACTCCGCTGGCATAACTGGTGTTTTCTCCCTGATTTCTGTTCAAATGGTCTTGTCCATCCTATTCAACTCAGCAGGCCTGTATGTAAAGATATGTAGAGAGAATAAGGGTTATATCTTCAGTTTTCAAACGGCTCGTTGTCACATAGGCCTATCTTCATAAATTCATACAACAAGAGCATTTATCACTGAATGGCAACTATTCGAAGAAAAAAAGCAATATGCGTTGTAACTGTCATGCTTTAGAGAACAAAAATAACTTCGGGCTAACATTTTAGGAGTTGCTCATAAATCTTTTTTCATTTTATGGGATATGTTTCCCCATTATATATGTAACAATCACTAACCATCGAATGAGTGCAACATCCTTTAAATCAACCACATAGACTTACAGCCCTTAACTGTCTATCAGAGAATACACTTCTTTTTGGGGCTCATTTTCTTTTTACATTTTTATTTGCCTCTCTATAGAAACAGTGCAAAACAAAGAGCCTGTTCTCTCCTGTCTCTAGTTGTGGCTAAGAAGGCCCAGCCAAGAGTGGTTGTCTGTGGCTGCGTATTTTCTGCTCCGTCTTTGTATCGGTCCAGCCAGCGTCACCATAGTAACAGCCAGAGGGTAAGGTGTTTGGCTGCGTTCGATACCATTGAGAGAGAGAGAGAGAGAGAGAGTGGAGGGGGGAGGGGGGGGGGGGGTGATTAGGTCTGTGCAGTATTATTCTGGGTGGTCCTGTGATCTATGATGTAAGAGGCTGAATTAGCAGCGTACAGGCTTAAGTCCTGTACCATGACTTATATACTTGCTTCTGATCTCATCACAGAAGTTACAGACCCGATACTAATACAGATGTGAAAGACTTTCACTGGTATTGCAGGTGTAGCACAAAGAATGTACACGTGCAGTGTAACTATAACTTGGTTTTTAGAGGGGTGCACCAGAAGAGCTCTAGGACCCTAAGTTTACAGGGCTTTATTTGTGTTTTAGATTCATTCATGTTCCCATTTGGTTTTACACACATTATTTAGGCTTGTAGTGTTTTTATATTATATATATATATATATATATATATATCTATAAAAATATATTTCAGACTTACTCTATGTCTCCTCTTCCGATATTTATACAATTAAACAATGTTACTACTAGGTATTGCCTCCATCCATGATCGTAATATTAATATATTATAGATATGTATTAATAATTTTATATGTCCTAATTTATTAACACATAAGACAAAATACTGTATTTAAGTGTATTTTGATATAATGATCAATTTAAACTGAAGCCTGACACCTGATTAGAGACATCAATCACAAACACGATCTAAATAGCTTAACCACTGCTTTCACCTGGCATGTTCATAATGACTCTCAATTTCCGCTGCAGCGCTCATTAAAACATACAGGGCAAGGGACAACAAAGCATTCCATTTTTTTTAGACAAATTGTGTTTACCTCTTTGATTCTTTGTTTAATTCAGGTGGTTCATTTTGCAGATAAATTATGATAACCTCATTCATTTTTGGCACCTTGGTGGAAATGAGACAATTCTCTTTTACCTAGAAACGTGACCTAAAAGAATAGTCCTATAAAATCTTTACATAACTTTATACTCAGTATAAACCCCACCAGCTTCCCTCGTTTCCATGAGTGTCTACTACACCGCTGCTCCACTATTGAACAGTGTGTGTGTGTGTGTGTGGGGGGGGGGGGGGGGGGGGGAGACTGGTACTGTAACTGATAAAAGAAATACACCGCTAACATGTGGGAGGAGAAGGTGGAGAGGAGGGTGAGGCTGCCTGTGGCTTCCTCCTTCGTCCCTAAGCCTGCGTTGAATAGCTGGAATTAGCAGCAGCTATCCGCGGCTGAAAGAATAAGCGTGAGTCAGCCCCTTTACTGCAGGGACAGCATTTCATAGCGGGCCCCCTCCCCTTTGTCCTGTTACGCTCTTCACCCTGACTTTCTCCTTCCCTCCCTCCCTCCATTATTGCCTTTTTGTAAAGAAAAAAAAACCCTGAAAACAAGATTTTTCTTTTCCAAAATAGGTCGTAATGAACAGCAGTTCATTAGCAGTCAAAAGCCACAAGGGACCTTGAATGCCTCAACCCACTTGCTTTCCAACTCAGACACACATACACACAGGGTGGCTCACGGGTATGCACACACACACACACACACACACACACACACACACACACACCAACACAGAGATATCCGAATCCTCTGTGAGTGCCTTAAACGACAGGCGGAGATCGGGCTCTCTTCTGAAGGAGAGAACAGTCGGCTATGTCAATATTGGTCCGTCTCATTCGCACGCACAGCAGGAGATGTCATCTCCTACAGGATACAAAAACACTGAGCCGCCGGCTTACAGCATGTGTTTCAGCTCCCAACCCCCCAAAAAGTTTTTATGGGCGACACAAACACACACAGTTTCTAAATGCTGAACACGTAACGGCAGAATACTTAAACCCTCCACGTGGGAGAAAACAACCCACCAACGCTCTACAGAACTTGATTCTCGATTTGCTCAAATCAATTTGCCAGTCTCATTTTGTCATGTCAGCTGCGATGTCCAGCTTATCTCTTTTTTTCTTTCAATGAATGCGCCATTCTGGATTTTCTGTCAAAGACCAGAGACATTTAATTACATCTTTTGTGTGTGCGTAAAGTGGGTGTGATTATAATTCCACTAGAAGCGATGGCGGCGATCTGAAGTGAAGATCATATCTAAGAGCTTCTCTGAACACCTAAGCTGAAGTTTACGTAGAAACCCCAGCAGTTGTTTAAATGCTATGCTTATTTTAGATTTGTCTTCTACTTACTGTTTAAAGGATTTTGGCACCCACAGCTCCTGCTTTGAAAGAGCATTCAGCCAGGAACACACCCATCCCACGCAGTCATACAGCGCTACGCAGGATCTAAGTGACCTTCTGCATGAGTGCACACTTTGTGCCTTACACACAAAACAGCAAGGCTCTGATAACAACATATGTTTTCATGGCTGCCTGCAGTACATCCATCTCCACAGGGAGAAGTACCTCTGCCAGTAGAAGTTGAGAAAGACAAAAAAAAAAAGAGAGAGTTCCTCGCACACTTTAGCACAGGAAGAGCTTCAAACTCACATTGCCCTCTGGGGGTACCTCACCGGGGCAATCAGAAACTGTTTTGGAAACGAGTCGGTCTAAAGCCACCTTGAACGTCGCCGCGCGCCTCGCCAAAAGGTGTCGCCGACTCTCCTTGCTCTGGACGAGGAGTAGCTGACGTCCCCGTGCAGCAGCGCAGAGAGGCAGGCAGAGAAGGTAGCAACACATCAAAGTGCGTGGTAGCACCCGGGGCCCCGGGACGACCTCGGGAACCGGCTGGCACGCAGTGTTTTTAGGTCAGCCCAAAGCATATGGCGGTGCAGCGTTGGGGCTCAGCGCTCCACACACCATGGCTCCGGCACAAGGTAGGATCCCAGGGTCCCGGCAGGGGAAAGGAGGCCTCTTCGTAAGCTTCCCCACCAACAAAGCTCTAGTTCTAGGGCTAGGCTCAGTGCAATCCCGCCCCTCCTCCAACAACCACAAATGAGTCTGATGTTGTGGTGTCAGAAACTGTGTGATTCACTTTATTGAGAAATACTGCTATTGCTGTTCTGCTGAGGTTCATTCTGGGATGATGAACTGTACCTTTGGTGCCACATTGTACCTTTTATTTCTTTGGAGGCAGGCCTTGAAACCTAATCAGGTACAGAAATAAATGTGGCTTTGGCCTGATAGGTCACTTGCTCATAGTGATGCTGTGTTTATAGAAGAACGTGTCTCCTGAGGGGGTGTATATCGCGTCAGTCTGCAGAAAATGCAGTGCTCTAACGGATACATAATACCCATACTGGCATGTGTGCTGCTGCAATGCCTAGCCTTTGCTGATCACAGTGATATGTATCTGTTTGACCTCCCTGATGACAGAAGCAACAAATAAGACAAAGGAGCCCAATATTTACACTGCTGGGAATGGATCAAACCCAATAGATTTATGGGACCTGTGGCTAAGTCCTTGCTCCCTGAGTCAATGCTGTTTCTGAAGGTAGGGTTACTAAGGCTGTGCAGGTGTCACTCACTGTTTGCCCAAGAGTCAAAACCTGCACTTCAACGACTTGTCTGGTGAAAAGTTGTGGACTTCTGACATTTTTATATGCCTTCTAAGTGTTTCCCTCCCTATTTGTCGCGGTCACTTTCTTCGCGCTGAACAGTTATTTTTGGGACTAGTCCTAGCTTTTATACATGAATCACGTATCACACTTCTTCAGCTGTGATATGATCACCGAAGGCTTGGTCCTATCAAAATCCAGGAACGAGTTGCCGAGGGGAATGGAATCCTATGAACAGAGTACCCGAAAATACATAGATCTGTCAGTACTTCACTTTTTTTTTTCAATGTGGCAATTGAACATCTTTAAAGCCTCTTGGATATTAGCATTCACTTGTTATTGCTACGGCTGGCGGCCACTTCTATTTTTGGCAGGGCAAACCTGGCAGGCAAAGGCAGAGAGAGCGAGAGCAACAATCTAGTGGTATTTATTCTCTTCGGCTCCTAGATAAAAAAGAGAGCCCGGTACATGCCGTACCCTCTCAGTGGAGGCATCTGTTCTTTGTTCTGAGGTCCAGCTAAGTGCCTGTTGACCTACTTATGCCAAGGTGCTTTTTCAAGTGTGCCGAGAAAGGCCTGGGTTTAGCTTTGTTATGAATAGAGAATTAGGTATCCGCTTCACTGGCGCGGTTAGTCTGGGGGTCTACTTTTATTCTTTCCCTCATCCAGTGTTGCTGGAAGCACAGACGTCGTTCTTCGATCGCGACACCCTCATTCCTAGAGACCCTGCATGTCCGCTACACACTATGCCATTCTAAACGTAGGCACATTAGAACAACAATGCCCTTGTATGAATATTAATAGAGGCGACTACCACATTTGGAATGACCTTGTGTCATCCCGTAGGAGGCTACAGACAGACTGTGATGGTGAGTAAGGTGGTGTTGACAGACCTGCCGCTCGGCGGTGTCCCCTGATAGGTAATTCTACCCTGTTGGAATGCAGCCCGACGGAGACCGCGAGGTGAAGTCCAGGCTCTCTTCCCCCAGTGGCGCATGGGTAGAAACTTCTCTCCCCTGGGAATAAACATGGCCTCTCTGCAATATGGCGTCTCGCAATGCATTTGAAATGATTTGATTAAGATAGATTGCCCGCAGGGAGGGTTTTTCGCTAGTGGTTAGCCTCACGTCTAATATTAGGCCGGGCCTGTGACTAATGACCAAAGTTTGCTGTGTTCACACGTTGATTAGGAAACGGGGCCGTGGTTTCCATGGCGACTAAGTGATGCAGTCCTTAGTAGACGGTCTCTAGATGCTTTTTTTTAATTGTCCACTAGTGTCTGTGTTCCAGAGCTTGTGTTGACGGCTTTTCGAATCTCGACCATCTCTGCATTCTCTCCATGTATGCTGTGGGAAAAGTTCCGTTTCAGGCCCGGACCACGGTCGTTTCCCATGCTGTATTTATCCAACGCTGTTTTAGGATTTGGAGTCCCAGCCCAACATACACGTATTGTCCCTCTCTGCTGACATTTTGCCATCTCCTACCCCGACCCCATGCCTCTAACTCCAATACCAATTATCCTCCACAATATGTGAGGCATGTTTGTCTGTATTTAACCCTTAAGAAATTGCTTTGTGGATTTTCGCTACTTGTGGAATGTGGAATGATGCATCTTGTTTAGGCTGTTGATCATTAAGAGCCAGAATTGCTTTTTGGTAGCAAAGCAGCAGAAGAAGTAGCAATTGGACGATGGGAAGTTAACTGCGAGGTTGCTGCTGTGCTTCACAATGTAGCTGTTGGACATAGGATTCATATAAAAGCATTCATGCCCATATACTTCCTTTGGACATGACAGAAGCATTTTCACGGTTTCATGGCCGAACAACTTATTTCAGCGTATTGGCTCTTGCTTCACCATATTGACAATGTTGTCTGTGGCACTTAGCTGGAGACAAACATTCTAAAGCTTGAGGAAAGAATGCAGGCCAGGTTGGAGAATGAAATAGAATACAACTTTATTGTCCTACCAAGGCATGAAAATCATCTTGTTCTCACCAATGAAAAACGTCAATTACACAAATATACGTACATTAAAACGGGCATCACAAAGACACAGTATTACAATAAGACATACCGTGACAACAGTCATGTGCAGGAGATATAACATATATAATATGTAGTTTACGTCTACGTGAGCTTCAATGATGGAGCTAAATTAGGGACGTTAGTTGAGTAGATTAATCGCATTAGATACAAATGATCCCTTGCATATTTTTTTAGTTTTAGGATGTGTGTCAACCCCATTGAAAGCTTGTTCTACTTCCTCCATAATACAAAGGCACAGCATAGCACAGAAACCTGTCAGCAGAGTAGTGCGTAGTGGCTCGACGGGTTTCTATCTTGGGCTGAAGTGTTTTTAAGCAACCTATTGTGTGTTTTCCCAGGAGTACTTAACAGTTTCTTACCCTTTTTAAACATCGTAACGCAAGAGACAGGTTTTTTTAAACATGGAAAATAAAGGTCAAGCCGACTTGGAGCTGTTACTATGAACACTGACTACTTATTACCCTTCACATGGATCTTGCGCACTACAAGGGATGCGCTTGGCAGTCGACTTCAAATAGCATTTGACGCTCCGCGCTGGTGCACAGGTGACGGCCAACCAACCTTGCCCTTCTCGACAGCTCACTCAGGGCTTCTCAACTGGCCACCTTCCAGAGAGAGAACCAAAGCTCTCGGCGCTTCCGGTCTGCCATTCAGACCGCCACCCAAACAGTACAGACCCCCTCGGTCAATTTCTAGACGGCTCCATTCGGTCTTGGGTTGAACCCCACCAACCTCAGCAAACAAGGTCAAGTATGTTCCATGATATGAATGGCCAACGTGTCGAGAGCCTAAAAGATAACAGCTGTAATTGTGCAAAGTCCACGACCCCGTTACGTCGACCTTTTGACCCCCGGTAGCAGTGTACTCGAAAAAGACAAGGTCTTGATTGAATGCACAACTCCACTGTTTTTGCCTCCTTATCGTGATCAAACCGGTACTGTACTAATACTTGTCGGGTTTATCTGCTGCGTTTAGCCCTCGGCCCATCTCCACACATCTGTGCTGTGTGTCGACTGCTGGATCAGTTTCTCCTATGCTAGAAAACGTACGCCTGTGTGTGATCAGCCGAAGGTAAGACCTGGGGTCACCAGTCAAATCGGTTTTCACCCAGCAGCCAGAATTGCGTAGGGAATCAGCGATGGGATGTTGTCAGACATGGAGATCCATTCAGCCGCGGCGGGCGGCCCCGTCTCTCCTCTTGCCTCAGCACGGCTCTGAGAACTCCTCCGATGGATTCTCTACGCTCGCTGTGAAGCCGTCCCTCGAAGAGGCTTTTTTTTCTCACACTGCTTGAGGCCGACACTAAGAAGGAGCGGTGTAAACAGGCATTGGTATTTTCCCAAGACGTCCCTGTCGATAAAAAAAACGGCGGACATCTTAGGTGGCCTCAACGGCTGGGGTCTAAATTGTTGCTTCGCCCGAATTCACTGCTCTGCTTTCATACAGCTTTGAAACCTAAGAACCTCTGATATTCACTCGTTCAACAGGGAACCTTAGTTTGCTTTTCAAGAGGATTTGAAAGATGTAGTGCTTTCAGTACAGTAGCAATTTACAAGAGGAGCATGTGGGGAAAGAAAATAGAAGAAGTTACTGACGACAACACCATCAGATCTCTGATTGTTTCTCCCTGTCTCGCCAAGAGCTCTTTGATCATCATCTGTGAGTCTATCCAAAGTACAGACGGTTTGTTAAAACGCAAACGCCTCTCACAGCTGTCCTTAGCGTTGGAACCAGTCCTATTCCTGTCTCTGCTCTTAGAAACCCTACTGGCATACCTGCTGTAGTGTCCGCTGGTGTGTCTGCTCTGGAACCTATATTAATGATTCTGTCCCTCTCTGTCCCTCTCTGTTTCTGTCTCTCACTGTCCCTCTCTCTCTCTCGCTCTCTCTTTCTCTCTGTCTCTGTCTCTCTTTATACCATTAATTTGTCCCAGGGCTCTGGGGGTGCGGAGGAGAACTCTGCCTCTGGCCCAGCAGCAAGCACACAGCCTGGGACTCGCTTCAGCTTCGTCCAGGAACACTTCCAGGCACAGTACAAGTAAGACACACACACACACACACACTCACACACACTCTCACACACACACACACACACACACACACACACACACACACACACACACACACACACACACACACACACACACACACACATACACACATCATGTTGACTTGTAACTTAGCTATGTGCTCTGGCTCCTTCTATTCCCATCACCCTGGCGAGGAACGCAGCTAGTACTCTGTGATAGAGAATGTAGGGGGCGAGGATAACGTCTGAAATATAGCGTAGGGAGTCACAAATACCTACTTGGTATGCGCTCCAGCATCCATCACGGTGAGCACAGTAGCACAGGCGAACCAGCCTCTGAATCTCGTTGGTAGTTGTAGCCTATGGGCTGGCAGAATGTGTGTCAGGCCATTAGAGGAGCATTCAGCGCAGGTGAGAAGGCAGGTTCGTTCCCGCGGAGAAGAATCGGGAGCTTGAAAAAAAGTAGGTCACATGAACCTGGGAAGGGTCGGGGGAGTTATCCTGGCGGGGGGGGGGGGGGGGGGAGGCGTTTTTGATTTCCCTTTTCACCCACACAGCGGAACAGCCAATCTAAGGGGGAAGCCTGGTCTCGCCATCTCTGAAACCTCGTAAATATCCCCCTCAATCTGCCTTTCCCTGACCTTGACGAGCTGGACCTGCTGCAAGTCTGGTGACGCGTCCAATCGGCCACTCCGAAGGGACGACAGAGGAACTGGTCTCGCCTGCACATTATTCCCCAGGGATTGCTCTGTAGTTTACCTCAAGATCACATGGGCCAATCCCCGTCGTAATCTGTGTAAGTCACGCAGCGATGAACAGCCCGGTGACAAACGGCAGATTTTCCCAGCGACGGGATCCCGTGCCTGCGTCGTTCGACGCCGGCGTTGATGAGGACCCGGAGCGGTTAATCCCAACCCACGACGGGATTATCCTCCTACCTCACCGCGGGATTAGGTTCAGACAGTTGGAACGCCGCTGTCCCCCCCGCAGAGGACCGTCGCCTGAGCTTTACCCCCGGCCTCACTTCTCGGGAAGGGAGCCTACAGATCCCCTCCGCCCTTACCTTTAGTCAAGCCTGGAATTTGAAGGGCCCGAGGGACCGAGGAAGGCTCCACGCCACCTTGGGTTTCGTCGGCACGGATGGAGTTCCGTTGAGCGCGCGTGCTTATCCCGCGGCCTAACCCTACGGGGCTGGAGTCCGGCCGCCGTGCGGCCACCAGGGGGTGTTTAGTCGTCGCTAGATCAGATCAGCGATCGATTCATTAGCCGATTAGCGTAGCAACACTGGGGGGAAATCAGGGAACACGGCCTCCGCAGGCACTGACTGGCATGCTTAAACAGCTCCTTTGTGGAGCTCCGTCAGTCACACTAACTCCTTTCATCGGCGTCCGCGAGCTCTTATCTCCCTGGCTGCCGCAGACACACACACACACACACACACATAGTCTCTATATCATCCTCTCTTTGCTACCCACACATATCGTCCTGTCTTATTTTGGAAGTTTTGGGGGCTATTTTTAGAGAGGCCAATCCCTTGCGTTCCGCTGTTCTTTTACCAACGCTTCTCGACCATAAAAGCTCTGTTGAGCTGGCGCTATTGTCTATACACCTAATCGGTGCGGTTTGCTCAGCGTTGGCACGACTGTGTGGGCCTGATTACATAGCAGTGATTACGGAGGAGAGACGCTCATTATGAACACTGGGTCACCGGCAAGCCTTCCTTATCCAAGCATGGTGGTCGTCTGCCAGGAAGTGCAACATTGCCCACCTGCTGGCCCCTTCTGTGTAGGTTGTTAATTGGTAATTATGTAATTATGTTTAT
The DNA here is from genome assembly GCA_017639675.1 of Aplochiton taeniatus. Taxonomy (NCBI): domain Eukaryota; kingdom Metazoa; phylum Chordata; class Actinopteri; order Galaxiiformes; family Galaxiidae; genus Aplochiton; species Aplochiton taeniatus. Next base: position 16,361,284 of record CM030176.1, read on the forward strand.
GGGTGGTATCACATTCATTGTTTCGTTGAGCTCTTTAACGGAGTGTAATGATTAAAAAATAACTCGCAAGGCAAAAGGTTTAAGTTGTTGTTTGGATTTTTTCTGCTGCTATTTAGGTGTGTCCTGTCCCTGGCACTGTATTTAAATATCGGTGTCCACAGCTTAGGCCACATTCTCAAAGTAAATCTGTCCCAGCAACTCAGACTCAAACTTGCAGCCTTTACCCAACAGCTGATAGGTCTTTTTTTATCACTGAAGTGTGTGTGTGTGTGTGTGTGTGTGTGTGTGTGTGTGTGTGTGTGTGTGTGTGTGTGTGTGTGTGTGTGTGTGTGTGTGCGCGCGCGCACGTGCGTGCGTTACGCTTTTTCCCCGGGCAAACGTTCTCGGCAGACAGTTGTAAGCTTTTTGGGTTAGACTTCCCCTTTGGGGACACGCAGTATCCTCATACTATGCGTTTTTTGCACCTAACAAAACACACACACACACACACACACACACACACACACACACACACACTCACACACACACACGCGCACACACACACACACACACACACCGATTCCCAGCTCCTTTAGTGCTTCATTACTTGTATCAAGGTTTCCTATTTACTTACCAATGGCGAAAGTGTCAGAATAAAGTCATCCTGTAATTGCTGCCCAGACATAGACACCAGTGCACATGTTTGTTTCATTTGAATTTGGGGAGAGTGAGAAGGAGTCAGGGGAGAGTGAGGAGGAGTCAGGGGAGAGTGAGGAGGAGTCAGGGGAGAGTGAGGGGGGAGTCAAGGGAGAGTGAGGAGGAGTCAGGGGAGAGTGAGGAGGAGTCAGGGGAGAGTGAGGAGGAGTCAGGGGAGAGTGAGGGGAGAGTGAGGAGGAGTCAGGGGAGAGTGAGGAGGAGTGAGGGGAGAGTGAGGAGGAGTCAGGGGAGAGTGAGGGGGAGTCAGGGGAGAGTGAGGGGGGAGTCAAGGGAGAGTGAGGGGAGAGTGTGGGGGGGGGGGTGACGGGGTGTCAGGGGAGAGTGGTGGGGGGGGGGGGGGGGGGTCGGGGGAGAGTGAGGGGGAGAGTGAGGTGGGAGTGAGTGTAAAGGGGGCTGGAGAGGCTAGTGGGCTAGTTTAGTTTACCTGGCAGGTTTAGAACTGGCGCAGGGGAGCCCTGCACAGGGCTATAAACCATTCAGTATTCCCTTCTTATCCCTCTTGGGAATTCTGGTTCTGAAAATAAATAGTATTTGTCCAGAAATATGTTGGTTTAGTCACAGTCATTTTATAGGGGAAAGGTGTGCCTCTTTGTTTCGGACATTCACCACTGTAGTGTGTCTCTCGGTATGCTCCTACACTTATATAAAGAATATGTGCTGTGTATGACACACACACACACACACACACACACACACACACACACACACAGATAGACCAGGCTAAACGTGGCTTTGTGACCCATTCCTATTCCCTGTCGCGTCGAAACTTTGAAAGACAGGGACACTTCCTCCCGCCAATTAGTCCCCCGATAAGTTAGTCGTCTTACCCCTTTTCCCCGCCTCCCTAATTTGATGTAATCACTCTCAACGTGTAATTGCCAAGGCAGCAGCCACTAATTGCGACCAACAGGAACAATCACTGCCTCAGTTCTCTCTTTCCTGGCGTGCTCGCCGGCTCTGTCTGCCTCTCTTCCCTCCCTCCCTCCCTCCCTCCCTCCCTCCCTCCCTCCGTCAATCGCTGTTCCGTGCCTCTTTTTTATAACTGGGGGAGAGGCTCCTCGGGGGCACCCGGTGGAGCCGTCTGATCTGAATAAATGTTTGCAATTTAAGCTAGGCCCCGCCTAGCGACTGGGGGGCGGGCGAGACGTGAGACGTGGCGCCCGTTCACTCTGCGGCTAAACCAGCCCTCCGTCAACCTCTCTCAGACTGCCGCTTTGAGTGTGGCGGCACGCGTTTACTTTGTTTTGAAATGCCCTGGGAGGTTGTGCGCCAGGGATGCCCGCTATCTCCCCGCAAAGTTACCATGCCTCCAAGCTTTTCTCTCTTTTCAACACGGCCCACTGTCCTAGTTCTATCCAGATTGCATAGAAACGTTCTATCATTGTTAATCATCAGTGCGGTGTCTGCATGATAAATGTCCGTGGACATTCCCTCTCACACAGAGGAGTATCGAACAAGTGTCTCTAGTGGGGTGGACTCTGACACACATTATGAACTTACAAGACAGTGACGCTTGTTTTTATAATGCCCTGTCCAGGGGTTTTGTCATTTGTGGTGGCCACCGTTTTGACAAGTCAATCATAGGCTAAATGGACCCCAGCACCTCTGGCATGTCTCTTCTGGGTTTTTCTCCGTGGGCGTCCATCTTTTTTGTGTGACCTCCACACCCTCCTCTTCTCCATCTGTTCTCTCCCCAACTCGTCCCTCACCTCAGCTCGGCGGTCTCTGAATCAGTCCACCCTGCTTGGAAAGGCCTATTACACAGTTAGCATTGTGCTATTACACAGTTAGCATTGTGCTATTACACAGTTAGCATTGTGCTATTACACAGTTAGCATTGTGCTTTTCCTATGAAGAGCGTAAGCACACCATTCAACACGAACACACCGTCTGCCAATTATCCAGCTGTGCACAGCAGGTGTTTATTCTTGCGCGTCCTTGAGATGTATTTCTCTGTGGTAAAGTGCTACACCCAGACGCTGCACCTACAGTTAGATGTTTTTGGCATTGAATTCAGGTAGGAACAATATTTTGAATGCCTAGCCGTACTCTGAATCTCACCGTTATATGAACAGCATACATGTACGCTAGGTGAGCTGGCTAGTTTTGCTGAAACAACTTAAAGTAATTGGTCTGCTTAGATGTACTTAAACCAAGCAAGTCAGCTTACAGTGTTTTTCAGTTTCTAACAAGCATCGGTCACAACTGAAGCCACGTTTTCAAAACTCTTCATACAATCTGCATTACCAACACGCATCTTGGCCAAACAGTTAATTTCACCTCCAAAACTCACTGAAGCCACCAAAACACTTCATACATGTCTCAAAAGAAGCTTGTGCAACCATAGCACTGACAACAATTCTCACTGAGAAGGTATAGTTATCGCTCAGAACACACTGACCTACAAAACACTAACAACAGGGAGCATCACATAGATGATTAACTTTTACCTTTGAAGTTTGAATGATTTTCCACATAAATCAGTATTTCATTTATAGAATGAGAATAACACCATTTCACTTTATTGACTGTACTAAAATATATGTAACTAGAATGAATCAGAAATGCAGCATTTTGCTTCAATATCATTCATTTTTTCTATATCTATATATATATAGTAATTTGGTAAGTTGGAAAAATCTAAAGTTGAATTACTATAAACAAAAACAAAACAAACAAACAAAAAAAAATATATATATAGAATTCTTCTTTGGGTGCTGCAATAATATTTATCAAAATAACCCATCAACATGCTCAGTATGATCACTCATAATGTATAGTACTGTGAGGGTTCTGGTCCTCCCTCACTCCTGCATTTGGCCACAAGTTCTCATCAACATCACATCTTATGTCTTCTCTGGCGAAATTATCTTCTGGAATGTCTAATCGAACTCTGCCACTCTTCTTTCCCCACCGACCTGTCTTCCTTTATCCATCTTTCCAAACAAAATCATTCTGAAGCCATCCCCTTTTATCTGTTTGGTAACAAGGTTAAAACAGGACACCTGGGTAGGGTTTCAGCTGTAATTGCAATCAACTGTGTTTGGAATAATTATAATTTTATTTCATTATTCAGCTAAGATTTTCTATATATTTCAATATGGTCACTGCAGAAATGGACGGAATTTGCCATCATTCTGTTTTGAATGTGTTTTTAACAGTTTTGAGAACAGTCTTGGCGTTTGAAAAATGTCCTCCAACTATAAAGTGTTTTGCAGATGGTGGAGTATGAATGAGAAAAGAGTTCATGGATTTTGAGAGAATGTGGTCATTGAATGCATTTTGTGTGAAAGAAATGAAAAATGATTCACAGTTTACGCCATGTAGACTTCTGTTTCGCTGACTGTGTGAAGAGTTTTGACACTGTGACTTCAGTTTCCACCAATGCATGTTAGCTATCGAAAAAAAATGTAATACAGTGCAGGTCGAGGAATTTAGTAAAAGACTTGAACAAAGACTGTAGGGGTTAGTTTTTATGCCCCCAAAATGGTTAAGGGCACCAACATGTCTTATTCGCTAGCAACACACACACCTCTGGACCTAAGGGACTGTGCAACACACACACTTCTGGGTCTGTGTAAGTCCTGCCAATAAACCCACTAAGCCTTAAACTCCTCACACGTCTAAATGAACCGCCGCACTATTGACCCACCACAGTCAGAGCTGAAGCCCACTGATTTCTTGCTCTGATACTATTGAGCCTTTACTATCCGTCTGAGGGTAGGATCAAGCAGCTGGAAAGGGGAGAGGGTGTGTGTGTGTGTGTGTGTGTGTGTGTGTGTGTGTGTGTGTGTGTGTGTGTGTGTGTGTGTGTGTGTGTGTGTGCCAAAATGCTCCCAGAAGGGACGGACCATTCTTTGTGTACAGATATGATTTCTGTTTTCTCCGTAAATAGCCAAGCGGCTGAAGTGCGCTAGGCGCTAGCCCTCAGAGCTGTTGCCGCAGCGGCGGCCATAGCGACTGGCCGGAGATGATAGCCACCAGTAGCTCTCTCTTTGTTTAAGGGAATTGGTTCTGCTTGGCCGCCCTGCTCCGCTGGCTCCAGTGGCACAGGCAGGTCTTGGAGTGTGAGTGTGAGTGTGAGTGTGAGTGTGAGTGTGAGTGTGAGTGTGAGTGTGAGTGTGAGTGTGAGTGTGAGTGTGAGTGTGAGTGTGAGTGTGAGTGTGAGTGTGAGTGTGAGTGTGAGTGTGTGTGTGTGTGTGTGTGTGTGTGTGTGTCAGGTAGGAGAATGCCCAGAGAGAGGGTACGATTACAGCCATGCCACCTCGTATCTCCACACTGCAGATGGGGCTTAAGCAAAACGTGATAAAAAAATATCAATACACTTCAGCATCGTGATATTATGGTTTCTGATACTGCATCGATTCTAAAAAAACACTACTGATTTCTCGATGGCTTTTTTCAAACTACAGGGAAATATGAATTTCTTTGCTCAGATTGCATAAAAAGTAGTGCTATGATGTTGGATGGTACAAGGACTGTGATAAACACAAATGCAGATCCCACTGTTCTGAAAGCATAAAAAAACGTTTTTATTCAGATTTTATGCATTTGGTGGTGTGTTCTTCATACCAAAATAAGATGAGAAGAAATCAGCTTGCTTACAGTACCGTATATTAAATTGTATCCCCTGTGTTGTGATATGCACCGTATCGCTAGATTCTTGCCAATGCACAGCCTTACTGAACACAGACACATTCTAACTCACGCATTCTCGGATGCAGACGCTGATAACACAGCCCAGGTCAAAAGCATTTTTGGATTGAGGTTCCATGCAAAGTCACAACTCTTGTTGCTCCTGCTCCTACCGGACGTGTAGTCGAACATTCGGGAATCAGGCCCCGTCGTTCCGGCTTGTCATCCCGGAAGGAGCAGCCGGAAAGAGTGGAGCAGTCCGACCTGTTCGGCCCGCTCTCGAGCACATCCACCACTTCCCCGTCTCACCCCTTGAGTCCCTCCCCTGAGAGAGACAGAAAGACAAGGCAAGCATGGTGGAACGTCAATGCATGACTTCAAACACGTCTTTCCCTGTACGCAGTATGATACAGTATGTTTGACAAATTCCGCTCTTTGTAAAATATTGGGAAGAAGTACTGTACAAATGAGTCTTGATGATAATCATCAAGACAGTGTTATAGAAAGGCTTCATGGATAATTATTGGAAGTTTGTCTAATAGTTGTCTCAATGACAATAGCTGGATAAGAGTCTGGTGTTTCATGCATATGGAAAACGTAAGTGGCATTTGCACGATAAGTCTAGCAAAGAGGACCAATCTACATAAACGAGTTGTCGGAAAGAGGCCATGCTCCTACGACGCCATTTGACCAGGGAGAGAACAAGGCCAGATAAGGTCTCCTCTTTCTTTCTTTGTATGCCCTGTGTTCATTTCCCACAGCACAACATCCTGCTATCGATGGCCTTGCTCGTGGAGCCTCAGGCTTGAACGAGAGAGCTGAGCCAACCCCATCCAACAGCAGCACCACACGCCGTGTGACCGACCGACCGACTGACTTACAGGCCGACACAGGAAATGAACTTTCCCTGCACTCGCCGTTTGAGCAGGCGGGGAGAGGCGAGGATGGAGGAAAATGTGTCCGCTGGAGTGTGGGGGAGGAACCGGAGCACACCCAGGACGCGGGACCTATTAGGTTACAGCACTTTAGTGAGGTCCAGCGGAGCTGAATCAGGGGTTGAAGACCCGCTCCTTTGAGGCCAGGGCCTGGGGGTTAGCGGGTCGGTGGGAGAGGTGTGGTGTGGTGCTAGTGCCACTGCCTCTATGCTGCAGCCCCGGCACCATGCTCAAGAATCAGCCTTGGCTCCCCGGCTACATACGTTCTTCATCGTCGGGGTCGCTCTGTGTTCCAGAACAAATCGTTTCAGCGAAGCGATGCTTTGGTTCAGGACCAACGTGATCGACACCTGTGCCATTAAAGACAGAGGACCTGTGTGATCCACTCAGCTCCCAGCTCCGGTTGCAACCCAGATTACGTTGAGGAGCTTGGCGGCAAGTTGTATCTTTTCATCACGCCTTCTCCTCCCTCCATCAGGTTCCCCAGCCCTGCTCCAGCCCCTATCCATGCCTCTCCAAGGGGGAAGACGGCTGCCCCGCCACGTTCCTGTCTCCACAGGGTCCCCAGGGGTCCTTCAGAGGAGGCCTTCTCATTTCCACTCAGGCAGCCAGCCTCCGTCAACAAGCCCGGCCGCCTCCCGCCTCCCACTCGCAGTTTTGTCTATTTCCCCCTCTCGCATAGCTTGAGCCCTGGATTTATGGAAAACACCGTCACGATTGAATCTCGGATGCGCTTTTCGCTCCCCAAGAGCGGTGTGGAGACCTGACTCCAACCCTTATCGAGCATCCTTCGCCCACCATTTTTTTTCCTTCTTCTACATTTGGAGGAAATGGAGTGTGAATCCAGCAGAACGCATTACTTCGACCGAGAGCAAGGCAGAGGGGCGTGAGCCAAGAGAAAGAGAGAAAAAGGAAACGGCTCTGGTCTCATCTTCTATGGGCTACTTCAAAGAACGCCTGGGCTTGTTTGGATTCGGAGACTTTATGGGCCGAGACACCTTTGATTCGGTATTATTTTCTCACAGTTCATGTGACACCATGTTCGCACATCAAAAATAATCGTTTTTAAAATAGATTGCCAATGTTACTACGCTTCGGGGCGTACGTGCCCAGAGCCTGCTGCAGCATTTGTTTAGCAATGCCAGTGGTGTACTGTATTCATTTGGGTGCATAGAAGCTGCTGAAAATCTCATCTCTCTAAATGATGAATAATGGCCTGGGCTGCCATCTGGTTGACCACAGGACTGCAAACACACACACACACACACACACACACACACACATACCAACAGCCAAAGACTGGGTTGAGCTGGGTGAGCCAGTCTAGGGCCAAATTTGTTTAAATGTGTATCCTTGTACACACATCCAATACATCAATACTGAAATTGATACAAGGGTGCAGAATTGTTAATGCTTATAAAGCGTCATTTAGACAGAGCACAATGCGTATTTAGCTAATATGACGGCACATTTCTCTGGGCAGCAGACGTGTCGTGAGAGAGTTTAGCCCATATTTGCTCTTCAAGGCCTTCCCTTCTTCCTTTCAGTGAAAACAACCAGACTGGAAACGTTGTCAGCACCACTCAAAGCACACCAAGTTATGCTCTGCGTGTGTGTGTGTGTGTGTGTGTGTGTGTGTGTCTGTGTGTGTGTGTGTCTGTGTGTGTGTGTGTGTGTGTGTGTGTGTGTACTTGTCTGTATGGGTGTGCATGAGTGAAAGAGGGTATGTGAAATTCCACCTGTCAGACTAGCCAGGAGTAGGAGAGTGGAGAGAATGTCCGTCTGAACCTCCCGTTTCCCCCCGTCCCTCCATCTTCGACCGTCTGACTGCCTTGTCTTTTATTTTCATACCACTCCTTTCCCTCTCACTTTCACGGCTTGTTGTTTCAGAGCTAGCTCTGTGCTCTGTGCGGCTAGCATTGTGTTTGTTCACCGTATTCCACGCTAAAGCCCACCGTCAACCCCCCTGTTAACCCCATTGAACACTAACGCACCCGATGCCCCATAGCCCTGCCTCCTCCATGGGGCTGACTCCCCCATGGTCCTGAATCCCCCATGGTCCTGCCTCCCCCATGGTCCTGAATCCCCCATGGTCCTGCCTCCTCCATGGGCCTGACTCCCTCTGTGGGCCTGACTCCCCCATGGTTCTGAATCCCCCATGGTCCTGCCTCCCCCATGGTCCTGAATCCCCCATGGTCCTGCCTCCTCCATGGGCCTGACTCCCTCTGTGGGCCTGACTCCCCCATGGTTCTGAATCCCCCATGGTCCTGCCTCCTCCATGGGCCTGACTCCCCCATGGTCCTGACTCCCCCATGGGCCTGACTCCCTCTGTGGTCCTGACTCCCCCATGGGCTGGAACAGAGCCAGGGAGTCATGGTCTTAGCAGGGGAACAGCCCTGTTTGATGGTTTCAAAACATGATGACGCCCTTCCTCTGCAGTTTGCCAGCCCCTTCTTTTCATGCCAAGTCCTTCCTCTTGAAATATTCAAATTCTTCCAACTTTATTCGCCGCCCCGGTCTTGTCAATATTTCAGACTCGGAAGGCGGTGTTGTTTTTCACCGCTGGCAGGCTGCAGGTGGACTCGGACAGGCTGATAGTGGACCCGGGGGCCATATGCAATTTCCCTGCCCACTAACCCTTCAATAAGGAACCACACGTTCCTCTTTACGCAATGGAACACCTGCCCTAGGTGGGAGCTAGTATGAGCTCCATTTCCCAGCAGATGGACTCCCAGACCCATGCTGCGCGTCGAGACGAGTGTGACGCACCTTTAACACCCCCCCCCCTCTCTTTCTCTCTCTCTCTCTCTCTCTCTCTCTCTCTCTCTGTCTCTCTCTCTCTCTCTCTCTCTCTCTCTCTCTCTGTGTGTGCCACTAGGTCTTCCCTGACGTGCCCCCACTGCCTTAAACAGAGCAACACCTTCGACCCCTTCCTGTGCATCTCCCTACCCATACCGCTCCGGCAGACCAGGTAAGAGATGCTCTGCACTGCACACACCGTACACACGTTAAGTACTGGATTAGATGAATAATCCCAAATCAATGCAGAACGATTCACGAATGTATTTCCTGATTTATATATGAATGACGTGCCTCATGAGTATATAAATGCATAACGGTTCACACAGGATTTCTGAGGATTTATTTCACATTTATTGAAACATAAACATGTGTGTCAATTATGTATAAATCTCAGAATACATTTGTGATTTGTTATGCATTCATTTATGACCTGCGTCATTTTTATGTAAATCCCGAAATACTATTTGAATCATTCTACATTTAACCGTGAACCACCATTTATATATAGATCAGGAAATACATTTTGTGAATGGTTCGGCATTTATTTGGGATTATTGATGGCGATCTAATTCCATAGTCTAGGCGTATGCATGGAAATGGGCCGCACTGTATGTGTCATGTTGTGTGTGTGAGTGCTCAGGTATGATTGACGGGGAATGTCACGTTATATTGCTTTGCATGTAAAATGATCCAGTAGGGGATCGTTCTGGAGATGGAGAACTGTCCCTGGGGTGGACACACACACACACACACACACACACACAGACACACAAACTCACCACGGTATTGACATGTCACAGTTGAAAAATAGGGCCATTCCAATGTCCCTGACCAAACATTTTCCTTCCAATTCTCCCACCAGATGTTGTGTGTCAGCATTGCACGATAACACACTCCGGCCCAATTTCACACGTGCACAATGAAGACACAGTGGACAGAGGAGAAACCAAGAGACAGGGAAAGAGGCCATTCCAGAGACCATAGCAACAGGCCGTCGCTGACTAAACCCACCTAGTGTCATTAGACTATAAATAAAAATAATAAAAAAATGAAATCAAAAATAGCCCCACAGCCAACTCAATCAATCTATCAGTCTGCCTCGGTGGAGCCGAGCCTCGTGTTGAAGTAAGAGGTCTGTGGTAACCCCCGTCTTTAAAGCCAACCTCATTACCAAAGCCTCATCATAATGACGGGACTTCACGTCGACCAGCCCTCATCTCACTGGAGGGCTGTGTCTGTGCCACCCCACTGTGCTCCTAGAACCAAACCCCCTACGGGAGGTGTTTAAGAGGGACCAGGTCCGGTCCGGTCCAGCTGTAGCTGATCTTCCTCTGCCAGGGCCCCCCACCCCTCGGGCCCCCGTGTTGCCTGTCCTGCTACGGAGCGTCCCCCGCTCTAAGACCAGTAACAGCCACGAACTCGGCTGGAAGCCTTTTAAAAATGGCACGCGTCCAACACGACCGTTAACGAAATGTCCCCTCAGATCCTCCACGTCTCTGACCACTCTGCTTTTTACGTATGCGCCACTTCCTGAATAATGCATGATGGGAAACCAGGAAGCAGGGAAGCTCAGTTTTCTGTCCCGGGCGCGATTCCGCCTCAACCTCCAGGCTTATGCTGAGGAAAGTCGACGTACTGCTGCAGGGACAGGCATGTCCCAACACACACACACACACACACACACACACACACACACACACACACGCACACGCACACGCACACGCACACACACACACACACACACTCCCCCTGGTGCTAGTGCTAATATGTCAGCGTACTATCCAGATACAGATACTGTTGAATCTCCAAATAGAATTCCGCGGAAAGTCGATTGAGTAGCTGGCCTCTTCAGTCTGGCTGTCCAGATTCTGAGGCTGTGTGGTCATGTGTGTGTGTGTGTGTGTGTGTGTGTGTGTGTGTGTGTGTGTGTGTGTGTGTGTGTGTGTGTGTGTGTGTGTGTGTGTGTGTGTGTGTGTGTGTGTGAGTGAGTGAGATTAGCTGGGTAGATGCTGTTCCGCGCGTGGGAATGAGAATGCAGAGGTGTCTGACAAAATCTCTTGGGCCTGCGATGGATTTATGACACGACGCGGCCTCTCTCTCCTCTCTCCCTGCCAGGTCCATGTGTGTGACCCTGGTGTTCAACTCCAAGGGGCAGAGGTACCTGCGCGTGGGCCTGGCCGTCGCTCTCCTGGGCTCCCTCTCCTCCCTGCGGGCCATGGTGGCCGAGGAGGGCAAGATCTCCTCTGACCAGGTGGGACACCCGCTCAAACACACACCGATACACACGCACACACACACACACGTAGATCCATTCGAAGGTTACTTGAGTGTGTAATTTCCCCTGCGACTCAGCACTGCGATGTGCGATATTAGCCTCATTTTTTTGTATGCAAATTACTTATTTATCCAGATTTTAGTGCTTTAGAAATTTGCGTTTTCGTCATCATCATCATTAGATATAGTTGTTGCTTTTTAAATGACATAGATGACAAGGTTTTTCAAGAAATTAATCTTGTTTAATGCAGAACAGAAAGGCAAGGAGAACAAAAGGTAGGCTACACGCCATTTCTTATTCATGAAAAAACATTACGTCTATCCTAAGCATAGGTCATATATATTTGCAAACGAAAATAAATAACGCTAATTGTTCAGGCTAAATCATTCAAATGCAAACGTTCAAAAATCTGTAGCCTCCAAATCACGACAGAACACATAAACCAAGTTAAATAAAATGGTGCCAAAATAATGCAATATGACAGCCACTGGATATGGTACGAACCATTCCTTTCATTAACATAAAGAATCAAGTGTCAAATATTTAGGTTCTCATATCCTTGTTGTGCGCTAGGAAAACCCGCATCTTTACATGTGGTTTCAGGGAGGATCGGAGAGGGATACCAAAGTTCCCGGTAGCTCTAAAAACTCTTTCTGATGGTGTACTCATGGCAGAAATGCACATATACTTGCGGGCGGCTTTCAAGAGCAGAGGAAATCTACCGTGGTTGTCACCCCACTAGGCGAGTGGGTCTGAATTGGAGTCTATGGGCTCCTCCTCCATACCTCTCTTTGGTATGGACGCAGAGGTGGTTGTCTGCGACTTCACATTACACACTTAACTCTTGTTTTCATCATGAATGTATTTAACATTCAATAAACTTGCATGTACGTGTAAAACAAAAAGGGTCCAACCTCCCTGAAAAAAAGAGAAAATGTGAATATCGTGGTTGTGGCGGTTGTTTGACATCACATGCTGGTTGACTTGGCAGCATTGCGATATCGCAATGTTGCGGTTATCGCGACACACCCAGTCTAAGCTAGGAGGTCAACCCGACCACAGGGAAGGGAACGTAGCTGAACCCTTCCCTCGATTCACCAACTCTCTGGTGCTGTTATGTCCGTCATCAGCACCAAGGAAAGGAAGAGGTTTGTAGAAAGAGAAAGACGGAGGGGGAAAAAAGAAAAGGGTCCTGAGGCAAAAAGAGCCAAAGATGCAGACTAATGTTTTGCATTTGAAAAGATTTTCCAGCAATGACTGCAATGCTAAACACGGTGGGAAATGAACACAGGCCACACTGACAGCCGGCAGAAACAGCTGCTGGTTCATTTTCCATCGCCTTGTTTTTGCCTTTTCATTTGATTCAAAGCGTTTCTGTGTTTTGTTATAATAGCACCCCAAATCACTGCCACGTGCATTGTTGGGTTCTTTTTGCAACATTTAGACCACGACGTGTACTTGATGCCAAGTGGAACTCATTTGAATTGGAAAGCGACATTTATGTCACAGCACTGAGAGGAGAGGGGAGAATCAGGACTGACAGGACGCCAGAGAGAGGGTTTAAAAATAGTGGGGCAATGAGCGGCGGCACAATGCGAGAGACGGATATACAGTAGGACTCAAATAAGGCATGACAACAAATAATGGCACACCATCCACAAACAAACACGCACAGAACAAGTAAATAGAGACACGGAGACAAAGAGACGGAGAGAAAGCAACGGCAGCCAGCAGTTACAGAAGGGGAGAGGGGGAGGATATATAGACAAACCAAAATAGAAAAAGAGAGACAGAGCCGTCAGCCGGCCCCACTGCTTGGCTTGATAACTGGCCCTGCTGTGAGACACGCCCTGTCTGCCTTTCACCGTGATTGTCCCCCCTCTCTTCCTGCCTGCCAGTGGGTCTCCTTCGTCCGGATGGCTCTTTCCCTGCCTTCAGGAATCGTCTTTGGACGGGTCTACGTGCCGGCTAGTCCGCCTGGCTTGATATCTTACCTGTCTGTCTCCATGTCTTTCTGTCTACATGGTGGTCTGTCTACCTGTCTGTCTGTCGGTCTTCCTCCCTCTCTACCTGCCTGTCTGTCTCTTTGTATGAATGTCTGACTTTCTCTGTCTCTACCTATCTGTCTATCTGTCTGGCTTCCTCCCTCTTTACCTGTCTGTCTGTCTGTCTGTCTGTCTGTCTGTCTGTCTGTCTGTCTGTCTGTCTGTCTGTCTGTCTGTCTGTCTGTCTGTCTGTCTGTCTGTCTGTCTGTCTGTCTTCCTCCCTCTCTACCTCTCTACCGTCTGTCTAGGGTGTTAGTCTAATTATCCATATGTCCAGCTGTCAGGCTTCATGTCAGTTTAGCACTAGATGTGGAAAGCTTTTCTTGGTAGTACCAAGGGAGGAGCGTTAATATATCTGTGTTTGTTTGTTTGTGTGTGTGTGTGTGTGTGTGTGTGTGTAGGCATGCTGTGTGTGTGTGTGCCGGCGGGAAGAGTATGCTGGAGGGGGGGTTGGGAATTTACACATCCTGTCAACCACTTCAGATGACTTGGCAGGCAAATCTAATCTGTTTGCTAACTCTACTGCATTTGTTTTGATCTTACAGCTTAAGTGGCTTGGTGGTGTGTGTGTGTGTTTGTTTGTGTGTGTCGGTTACTCCATTACCAATGAGTGTATGTACGCTGTTTGTAGTTAAAGTGAGATGTGTGTGTGTGTGTGTGTGTGTGTGTGTGTGACCTGACCCCCGTCCTAAGCCACTTAGTGTTACGGCGTCCACCATTATACCCTGTCTCAGTGATAAGCTCCCACTAAGAGCTGCTGCTAAGCCCCTGAGCCCTACCCCTCTCTCCAGCTCTCTCCCTGTCTAGCCCCCTACTTCCTCCGTACCTCTGGCTCTTGCTCCCTGTTTCTCTCTCTTCCTCACCCCCTTTTCCCTCTCTCTTTCTCTTTCCACTCTGTCCCATCCTCCCCATACATCTCTCTCTCCCTCTCTTTTTCTCTCCCTCTCTCTCTCTCTCTATCTCTCTCTCTCTCTCTCTCTCTCTCTCTCTCTCTCTCTCTCTCTCTCTCTCTCTCTCTCTCTCTCTCTCTCTCTCTCTCTGTCTCTCTCTCTCACACCACACACACTCTCTCACGGTCCTGTCCCTCCCTCTCTCTCTCTCTCTCTCTCTCTCTCTCTCTCTCTCTCTCTCTCTCTCTCTCTCTCTCTCTCTCCAGGTGATCCTGGCGGAGCTCTACTCCACAGGCTTTCAGCGCTCCTTCTCCGACGAGGACGATCTGACGGCCATCGCCGACACCGACGTGGTCTACGCCTTCCAGGCCCCGCCCCTCCTCAGCCGCAGCGGCTCCACACGGCTCTCAGGTAACCATAGAAACAGCCCCCCCCCTCCCCCACACCGCGTCCCCAGGTTTCTTTGTCTCGCCCGTCTGTCTCTCTCTCTCTCCGTCGATTTTGTTTGTTTGTTTAATTTTCAAATGGCGCCACGGCTCAGAGCTGTCGGCGGTGGCGGTGGAACGTCAACGTAAGTCGGGACCCGAGTCCCCTCTTTTCGTGAAGTGACGGAGACACCGCGTGGAGCGCCGTTCTGCATTCCAGCCCCACGCGATAGCAGGGCTGGTGGGGTAGGTGGACCCACCCAAACCGTGCGCTCCGCCCAGGGTCACGCCTCCACCCAGGGTCATCCAGGGACCCTTCCCTCCCCGCCTGGTGTTATTGTCAGCCGTCCTGTGGTGGAGAGAGACCAGGCCCCCGTCCCCGCTTCTCCCCGCTCCCCTTCGCAGAGCACCAGAGGGGAGGAGATGGAGTCAGCCTTGCGTCAGCTCCCCTTTCAACATCCTCCGCTGCCTTGTGCCCGCCGCCGTCCAATCAACTATTGATACCGGGAGAGGGCTACCGCTCGCGCACGCTCACGCGCACACTCTCACACACACACACACAGTACACGCACCTGCAGTGGCGGACGGGCTGGATGGTCTCTAATTGACCTGTATCAGGAAGGCAAAGGGGCCTTAGACAGCGACCCTGGCTGTAACCCTGATAGTTGAACAGGGGGCGAGGAGGGGTGAGGAGGGGGCGAGGAGGGGGTGAGGAGGGGTGAGAAGGGGGCAAGGAGGGGTGAGGAGGGGGTGAGGAGGGGCGAGGAGGGGGTGAGAAGGGGGCGAAGACAGGTGAGCAGGGGTGAGCAGGGGTGGGGGCCGTTTCCCAAACGAGACCTACACAAGACCCTTATGTTGTTTTGCAATGTTCCTTCACTCACGGAAAAGCGGCATGAATGATTGAATCATGTGCTCAAAGGACTCATGAAAAATGAAGGCACCTTAATTTCTCTGAGGGAGCGATCTCTTCCTCTTCGGAGAGGGAGGAGGGACAAGAATGGCCCAGCACTGGGAGGGCAGATCAAGAGGAGGAACACACACAGTGCCAGTGTGTGGGACTGAATTATACAAGAGTGTTTCCTATTATCACACACTCACACACACACACTCACACACACACACACACACACACACACACACACACACACACACACACACACACACACGCACACTCACACACACACACACACACACACACACACACACACAAAACCCGGGGGAAGAAAGTCAAACACACACACCCAAGCTGACATACCGTATGCTCTTTACGAATCATACTCAAGCAATCAGTGAGAAATTGTCTCAAAGCCTCCCCTCCTTGTGAACAATCAGAGGGAAAATGATGAACGTTCTCCAGCTTCGACTTTCATTATTCTACATCACACTCGAGCAGATTCCGCGCTGGCATAAATTGCATTCACTTGAACCCTGTATGCTAATGCGGCGCTTTTATGCGCGGATTCATTATGGCGGCAAAGAAGCATGTTGCAGAGGCAGCCATTTTTGATTAAACAAGACCGCCTTAAACGCTCAAACCTGGACTTTGTCCAAGAAGCCGCCAGAGCGAGGCAAGCTGGGAATTATTGTTTTGGTTTTGGTTTTATTTCATGGCGCTGCTTGTGCCTATGTTTCAGTAGGGCAGAATCTCCACTTACCCCTGTCATCTGGTGGCCATCCTGAGGCTGGCATGTTTGTGAAGTCACACAATGTTGTGCAATGTTGCCAGGGTAGCGCATTATGGAATTGTCCTCTCATCTATGTAACTGACAAACAGGACCCTTTGAAATGAAGTTTAAGATGGCAAATATGGTATTTCATTAGATCCACTTGAAAGTTAAATTGCGCTCTGGGAATTCGATTTGTGCATAAGCACACTATGCATTGTCAAAAGCCGTCATTTTGAGTTGCAAACTACCGGAGCTTAAATTGGTGCCTATGTACTGTCTTGTTTCCCCTTTGGATTTTAATATACAAACATGCCTATGACTCATTTAACCAAACAACGCAAAATCAATTGGCAATCATCATCAGAATTGGGTCCTTATGTGGCAGGAAAAGGTCCCTATGTGGGCTTACGGAGGTTCCCTCAGCGAGTGGTTGAGAGGGAATCAGCTAAGACCAGTGGGGAACTTAACCTCTAGCAGAATGTAAATGTGTCTGAGCTGAGGGGAGGAATATGAAGGTTGACATATACCAGGGGTGTATGCAATGGCTTCTGTAGGTTTCTGATTTGCCTCGCAAATAGACTCGCCAATTTTGTTCTCCTATCATTCATCATCATCAGACACCTTAGAAAGGCAATAAGGCATTGTTTCTCCCTCTATCTAACGCATTTGGATCTATAATGGAATGGTATTGGAAACCGTTCGCGGCGATATCGAATAAACCCCGTTTCCACATATCATAATGAGATTTTTTATTTGGCGAGAGTTCCCCTTGGCCTCCGAAGAAAGAAAAACGGGAAGAAATCGAACGTCAAGCATCGCCTCGGCATCTGATTTGGCTTTTGACAGCTCAGAGTGACCCTCCATGAATACGTAGACACCTCTCGTGATGCACACGGACCTTAGCCTGCGTGAGACTACTCCGGACCCTCCCTTTGATGTGACAAAAGCCCAGGTGTCCCCCCCGGGACGAAGGAAAGGTCCATCAAGATCCAGGCGGAGGGAATGGCGGGCGCTGGCCGCGCGGTACGGTGGAGGGGGCGGGGCCGGGGAGAGAGCCTGTGTGACAGGAGAGGAGTCTCCGGGGAGAGGTGCCAAACGGGGACATTTCGATGGAGATAAAGGGATCTGTCCCCACACACACACACTCTCACACAAACACACACACACACACACACCTACTCACCCACCCACACACACACACACCCACCCCCACACAGACACACACACCCACTCACACACAAACACACCCGCACCCCTACCCACACACACACACACACACACACACACACACAAACACACCAGAGTGGCGGCAGTGAAAAATCTCCCTCCAGCCGGGTATTGAGTATTCAGCTCCTGTCACCGAGGGGCCAGTCCTCAGGTGGAACCACACTGAGGCTTTCTTATCAAAATGCTAAAGGCCTCGGACAGACCGAAGCCCATGCAGGGGTTCTGTTGCAAGCCGTTTGTCTGAGCCAACCCCTCTTATAGGCACTTACACAGGCACCATTAGTTCTGCATGGGTGACCACACACTTGGCTTGTATTTCAGCCCAACACACACACACACACACACACACACACACACACACACACATACACGTACACACACAGCCGGAAGCCCGCAAAGGTGACCTCCCGGACAGTTTTGTGCAAATGTCTGTTTGCTGAGATTTTATTGTCTGCCAAGGGTTTTTCAATGGTGTCTTTTAACAGGTTGGCTTTAGTATTTAATCTTATGTACAGTGAACACGTTTAGGCAGGGTAGTGACAGACAGGTTTATTTGAGTGTATTCACAATGGAAACGTTCACCAGTGTAAGGTAGTTAGTGACATCATGAGTCACGGTGGTCAAGGGCACGCCACACCCCAATAAATCCATGGAGAGGACAGCCAGGTTGGCTGTTAGCGTGGTTGGCTATTAGCATGGTTGGCTGTTAGCGTGGTTGGCTATTAGCGTGGTTGGCTGTTAGCGTGATTGGCTATTAGCATGGTTTGCTGTTAGTGTGATTGGCTGTTAGCATGGTTGGCTGTTAGCGTGGTTGGCTATTAGCACGTGACCCCGGCTGGTCCCGGCCCTGTGGAGCTACCTGCAGAGGACGCGACACACTTGCTTCCAATCTCAACACGCATCCCAGAGCAGAGACCAGCTCCTCCGCCAAGGACAGAGCCAATTACTTCTTGCGCTAGTATCTATGTATCGAGCAATTACTGGGTTTCAGCCCCGCGGCAGTCTCTTCCCTTTTCACAGTTTCTCCCCCTTATTTTTTGGGTGGAAAGAGGGTGCAGATACCTGCCGAGGACGAGATCGGGCGCCCCGTCACGAGGCCTGGGGGTCAAATGCAGCCTGGTGCGGCGTGCTGATGAGGTGCATGTTGGGAGTTGCGGTCTCAGATGGGGGAGAGGGGAGCAGGTGCAGCATTTCCCGCCCCGTGCCGCTTACCTCATCTGTCATGCTCACCGCCAAGCGCTCAAAGGGTCCAGCCTCGCCAGGGACGACCATAGCCAGACGGTGGGAGATACGGGGGGGGGGGGGGGGGGTAGGACCTCTGTCTGGTGGGGGGACCAACCCCTGTTCCATCTCCCCACTGCCCCCTGGGTATTTTTAGCACTGTGTGCGGAATTGAATTGGCAGGGGTCACCATTGGCCTAAACCCACTGGAGGTTGGTTCCCTGTGTCCGCATGCAGCCACATCTCTGGCGGAGGAGGCATAACTGCTCGTCCGTTGCTCGGGAGGCCGCGGGGAGGCCAGCGATCACAGGGTTGGCGAGTGGCTCTCGGCAGTCACATGCTCCCAGTTGTGTCATTGATAGACTAGCATGATGAGACTGAACTGAAGCCCCTCTGTCTGGTCTGAGCCTGCAGGCTCACATACGACCCAGCAGTTTGCAGACATCCCCTATTCTTAGAAGGCTTTAACAACCATGGATCCTTTTAATGAAGCCACATAGGGCCTTTTATATGGACGCATCAAAGGCATTTCCGAAAAGCTCCCAGACATAGCACAGATAATTGTATGTTCTCAATCACTTGTCAGTTTTTTTTATCCATGGTGGCATCCACTTAAGAGAGCTCCCTGAAATTCCCAGGCTGTGGCTTTCCGGGAATACAGCGAAAGACATAAGTATGCATTTGTGACTGTCAATGGAAAGCCATCCTTTGGGGGAGCGTAGTCCTTTAGGCGAGTTATTTTATTTAATTTGGAGAAATGTGATGTGATATATGAATTTGTTTTCATTCCTTATAATGATCATCTATCCCCGTATGGAAATTCACATGGCTAGTAGGTCCTTGACTTGAAGGAGGAGCATTACCTTGCCACTCGTTATATAATCATTCATCTCAGATATTTCATTTAATTCTCAACGGCATTTATATTGCCGCAGTTGAAGGGAATAATTGCGAGAAATCAATTCGATGGATGTAGAGGAGATTGGCAGCGAGAGAAAGAAACGGGCAGATAGCGAGACCTTTTAGAAATGAGCTGGAGGCCAAGAGGGAGAGAGGTAGAGAGGGAGAGGGAGGTGAAGGAGCAGGAGAAGGAGGAGCAGGAGGAGGAGGGCTAGGAGGCGCTTTCTTAAGCGGAGCTGTTTAATTAAGGCGGTCACGCCGCCCGTCATTTCCTCCTTCCCTCTCTCCATTTCCACCTCCTCCTCTTTGTCTTGCTCTCTAGCCTTTTAGCATTCAGCCCGCGCTTTCTGCCCCCCCCTCCCTCTCTTTCTCATATTCTGAACACTTTTCCAGGCGTTTTATTGTCTCCCCCTGTGGGAACAAAGGAGAGGTGTGGAGAACGAGCGGTTGACAGTGGCCTCTCCCTCCAGACCCAGAGCGGACAGACTGCCGCACAGCCGTCCAAACTAACAGGTTGGGGAGAACCCCAGCCGACCAGCAACACATTGCCACCCAGTCCTTTCATTCAAATGTCAGAGCCGATATTAAATGATGGCTGTGGAACGTGATGTCAGAACTCAAAAAGAGGAGGTCGTAGATATGTCTCTTACTACGCATTATTTCCTAACGGAAATGGGCCAACGGTGGAAAACATGATGTATATATAAAACCCTGAAATGAATGCCTGCTATTGTTCATGTTATTTCTCCCCCCAACATCTATGGAATGAGAACAACACATTTTATTTATGTAGCGCTTTTTTAAAACCCCGACGCTTCACATTGCACACAGCAAACAATGACACAAGCAGCGGGAACAACAGACAGGAAACAGAATATCAGATGGGGTTCTTGAACAGAGTTTGAATCATCCAGGGGGAGGCGACCAGCATTCAGACGATGTAGGTGAAACGGAGAGTAGGTTGTAACCCGGTGACGGGGTGGAGAGGACATTTTGAGCCAGAGGAGGAGGAATAACGAAGGGGGAAACTGGTACCAAGGAGGAGGGGCCGTCAAGCACGACGCCAGCGTGCTCTCGCCTGGTGGAGGAAGTGACGTCGAGCGAGGAAATGGAATGGTTCCGTTGTCAAGACACAGGTGCAGGTGAGTCAGGGGTTTTAATGAAACGATCCCCGTGCATACACCAAGTCGGCTTCACCAATAAAACGTTGAACGCAAATGACAGCCGTAATAACTTCACAAAAGAACTAAGACGCAACAGGTAAGCTTCAAACAACACTACGAGTGCTGTGCCTATAAACCCAAACCAGTTAACTCAGGTGTTCATCATTAATAATCAGGTGGTGCTGATCTGTGGGATGGGAGCATGGGTCTGACACATGCAATGTGTGTGTACAGTATATATTACTTCAAGCATTGTACACGAAACATGACAAGGAGAAGAACCTTCTAGACCAGAATACATTTATTGGGCAATAAAGGCACATTGCTCTTCTAGCTCCGGCCTTCATGTCGACCAACCCAGAGGAGGATGGTCAGTGACCCAGCACAAACTCCTGATCGATCAGTGGCAACCAATGAAGTATTGTAACCAATGCTTACCTAAGCTCTCACAATGCTAGCATGCTTCTCCGTGCACATCTCAACAAAACACATTCCTTTGTTCATCAGTTGGTCTCAAAAGAGTATCACCATAAGTTTTGGTTGTTTGGTTTGGTGGTCAGCAAGAGGTTTTGGACATCGAATCAATTACAAGTATGTTGAGGTGCATTGCTGTGGTCTGTTTGTATTGGTAAGAGTCTGATTGGGTTGACTTAAGTTGGGAAAAGTTTCCTTGTCGCAATTAAAGTGACTTGGTTTTTTCGACCTTTTGTCTTCCCAGGGGGGAATTCATTGTCACTGTAAGCCAAAGCATGAAAGGTAGAGGGTAAAAGAAAGATGAAAGAAGGGTTGCAGTCCTAAAACAGGAAAATAGACATGCAGTGCTTCTTCTCTAGAAAAATGGTTTAGCAATGGCCTGCCGTGGAGCAAATCAACTGTGATTGGAGTGACTTCCATTTTCATTCCTTATTTTTGACAACGTGAAAAACGCTTATGCTTTTCTACAATTGCAGGCACCGTGTAATTTGAAATATCTGGAGTTACAACCAGAGCGGTTTATTTAAATTCATTTTTATGTTTTGTTTACTAAAGCCAGATTTGATGTTACTGCAGTACCCATAAACTCTCCTTGTCTGATTCAAAAGGGTTTGTGTTATCCTTGGCTGTGTACTTTGCATACTCAACAAATGTTTGTGTGTGTTCACCGGTGTTTGTTTATGTGTGTGTGTGTATCTCAAATGGTAATGCCACTTATGTGTGTATGTGGTGTTTGACAGTGGCAGTGATTAATTGCACCATGGGGTTTGAACGAGTGTATTTAATTAAATCCTTCGATAATGTCAGAGTTTCTGTTGCCTCAGAGACAGGGTGTTTGGTCCACTGTATCCCCTGTAGCTGGGTACATATCATTAATCAAACTTGTTTCGGCATGTGTTTGCGTGTGTGCATTTGTGTGTTAGCATTTACTAACAGATGTCATCCTTCGCAATCTCTTTTGGTAAATAGCAATTACTGGCCCACAGTTTTTGTTTAATACCTGAAAGGTCATTTCGAAATCCAGTTTCGTTTTGTAAAAGAATGTAATGACAAAATGTCTCGGCTGCTGTTTGTGTAGTCTTGAAATTGGAACTGTACTCTGTCAAAAAGCCTTACTACTAACTCCGCAGGTCTCCTCTTGTTTCAGGTGTTGACAAATAATTGGCCTGAGCCACAAAAGTGGCAGGTGGGAGGTCTAATAATAAGCGAGGGAGTCTGACCCCTGACCTATCCCTCCAGTCTCCCAGTCCCCAGTCCTCTGTGTTCTAAAAAAAATAACCCCGGCACGCTGTCGGGTCCCTGACGTCTCTGACCTCTCCCCTCCCCTTCTCAGGGTACCACCACAGCCTCCCCTCCTCCCCCTACGGCTCCGAGGGTCAGAGGTTACCGCCGTCCGGCACGCTGTCCTCCGAGTTCCTGAACCAGGGCGCCCCCACTAAGGTCCTCCTGCTCATCTGCAACACGGCAGGCTCCGGTCAGCAGGCTGTCAGGTAACTCGCTTAGTGGGGGGGGCACTAGGAGCAGCGTATTCCTGAGTGGATAGACTGAGTAGAGAAGATGATGATTGAAGAAGCACGGCCATTGTGCTCTGTATTAGAAGCCCATGTATTGTGCTCTGTATTAGAAGCCCATGTATTGTGCTCTGTATTAGAAGCCCATGTATTGTGCTCTGTATTAGAAGCCCATGTATTGTGCTCTGTGTTAGAAGCCCATGTATTGTGCTCTGTATTAGAAGCCCATGTATTGTGCTCTGTATTAGAAGCCCATGTATTGTGCTCTGTATTAGAAGCCCATGTATTGTGCTCTGTATTAGAAGCCCATGTATTGTGCTCTGTATTAGAAGCCCATGTATTCTGCTCTGTATTAGAATCCCATGTATTCTGCTCTGTATTAGAAGCCCATGTATTCTGCTCTGTATTAGAAGCCCATGTATTCTGCTCTGTATTAGAAGCCCATGTATTCTGCTCTGTATTAGAAGCCCATGTATCCGCAGACAGGTCCAGGTGGCCACAGCGTCAGTCAAAAGTCCTCCTGTTGTCACATGCAGCCTCCCACATACTCTGTCCAAACACTTGAGGAATATTTATTTTGTGTTTGTGTTCCGGAACGTACAGTATGATGAGCAGCAGTACCCCCCCAATACCCCCCCCCACACACACACACACACACACACATCCCACCCCCCCACCAGGGAGGCTCGTCGTTTGTTTACGCCTGCTGAGTGGCAGGTGGCAGCGGTGGCTTGGCACATATGGTCCGCCCCATAGGAGCCCTGTCAAAACCGTCAACTCTACCTCTCCCCCTCTTTCCCCTGCACTATGGCTGGGAACGCCAAAGCCATAGACAGACATGCCCAGCACGACTGCTGGAGGTTCCAACAACTTAGTGGGGCTTAACACTCGGGGTTCGCCAAACCCGTCAAGGTCAGGTCCGGCGCCCCGTCAAGCGCTGACCTCTAGGCTGTTCTTAGGGGTCACCGAGGGGGAAAGTTCCCGGTTCATTTCCGGAAAGTTTCCAGAAGAGTACCACAGACACCTAAGCGTGGGGATCAAAAGAATGTTGCTCAGGCTAAAATGTAAAAGTTAGTATATGAAGATTATCTCAAGTTCGTAAAGTATTTGTTACATTTCAAAAGTATGTTACAGTGAGACGCAGATGAAATCCTCAGTTATCATAAAATATTCATGACAAATAGAGAGAGCACTTGAGGTCAAATTTAGCGAGCTCAACAAAATATTTATTTCTGCAAAAGATGGGCTTAATACAGTCTGCGTGGCCAAGCCGATTCCATCTACACACAAATACAGGAATCATTTCCAAATAATTTATGTTCATTTCTGTTGATTCATATTTATTCCTGTTTATTCCTTCTGGTTAGAAGTTTGAATCCCCAAATGTGCTGGCACTGGTCTCTTAATAATAGATTGGGTATGCTTCTGGCTATATTATTACATTAGATTTTAATAATATCTGGGGGCATTCTTTGGCCCTTTCTAGCTCAAGTCCGTTTTGTTTAGCAATGTCAAATTGCTTATTACGTATGTCATCTTTCAATCCACAGAAATACACACTGAATCCTATTAGAATTCTGTCTTGGAGACCCAGATTGTGAAAAAAAGAAATAACTAGATGTCAGGGTTGTCTGTCTAGACATCTCCCTTTATTCCAGCCCATTAACCTTGTGTGTAATAAACTCCCACAATGAATAGCCGTTCATGTCTGGATAAGAATGCCTGGGCCGAGGCTTTTCTTCTGACACAAATCACTGCCAGTCACCAGTGTGGGCATGTGGGGGACTGTGCCGCCTGCAAAGAGTCTGATCAACCAGCCATCTGTTTGATAGATGGGTTGACCGTACTTATCCTGTGTCTGAATTACTTATGCAGTGGAGACCACGTGCTTTGGTGGCAGAGGTTCTTGAGACCCCTGAATTGCCCGGGACTCTTAAATAAGACATTCAACCCGCCTGCATCGGCTTTTCAAAATGGGAAACCCAGTGCATCAACTGAAAGACGTGCACTTGGAAACACCTGTATAGTGTCATATGTGGTCGGAATGACTCTAGTTAGGTGGTTCCTGTAATCACCACTCTGGTAAACAAGCTAGCCTGGCCTATTCATCATATTGCAGGGTCTCTTCTGATAAGGACAGTGTCCCCTTGTCTTCAGGGAGTTTGGTTGTATTTGGTCTTATCAAGCACTCGTAACATTTCACAAATGCCCAGTGAGACACTTAGGTGGTAGGCTTTTATCAAAGTGGATTTTAACCTCCACTGCACCAATGATTTAAAAATGTGAATATTTAATTCACAGGAAAAAGGGCTCCACTATCATTCCAACGTGTTGTCTATTATTTAGATCACAGTCCAACCTCCCCAGACCCCTTTTTATCCTTTAGAAATGCAAATTCCAAAAGACGCTGCTCCAAGCCAGAATGTAGTTGTGTGTGTTGGCTTTGACCTACAGCCAGCCCCTCCTCTGGTGGTCCTCCAACCACTAAGAGGGGGCTGGTTCAAATCGCTCTATAAGTAAAGGGCCACAGGGATGTTCTGTACTTCCGGTAGATAGGAACATTGTTTTCTTAAACCGTGTATGAAGCGTAATCTCTGGCCATCTTTCTCCTTCTCTGTCTCTCCCCACCTCTTCTGTTTTTGTGCTGGCTTACCCCCTGTCTTTCTCCTTCTCTGTCTCTCCCCACCTCTTCTGTTTTTGTGCTGGCTTACCCCCTGTCTTTCTCCGTTGGCAGGTTTGGCCCCCCGTTCCTCATGAGAGAAGACAGGACCACCTCGTGGGACCAGCTTCAACAGAGCATCCTCAGCAAGCTCTACTATCTGATGCTCAACGGGTCTCAGGCACAGGTAGAGACAGCACGACACAGCACAAGACAACACAACACAGCACAGCACAGTACAGCACAGCACAGCACAGCTGCTCTGGTCAATATAGCCAGTGATGTGTCTGGGAACACTGCCAGTTTAGAAGCCTTCACAATCTATTCAAACACAGACACGAAGTAGTACATGACAAACAGAGGATAACATTCCCGGATGGGATTAAAGGGCAGTCCCATCATCATCACGATGACTGCGCTTGTCTGTTTGTTTTGTGCCCTCTCCGACTTCCCTTCCTGAATCCAGAACTACCTTTCCTGGAGAGAGAAAATTAACTAGCATGCCCTGCGCTCTGAGACGAAATTGCCTTTAACTAGAAAATGGGAGACTTTCAATTAACCGCAATGGCAGTGAGGAGCCTGGGTCCTCCTCATTTAAACAGCCAGTGGAGGTTAGCCTGACACGCACACACCGTGGCACAGCCAATAAGAGTGCCTCGTCCCCAGGGAACTAGAGGGCTCTCTCACCGTCGAGTCATCGTGTCCTAACGCACAGAGTGGGAGCGTTTTACCGCTCTCCAAGAGCCCATGGTATGTTTCTAAAATCCATAAAACCGGGCGAGCCTATCCCAACTTAAACGAAGGGAAGGGGAGAAAGAGAGGGAGAGAGAGAAAGAGAGGGAGAGAGAGAAAGAGAGGGAGAGAGAGAATGAGAGCACTCAATGTTTCGCCTATGAGGCTTCATCAGGAGTGACTGAAACCATACAAAAATTACATTTTGAGTTACCTCTTAAAAACAGCAGGAATGCTATGAGGGCGTCAGACTTTAATTTTCGTCTTGATTCCCCCTGAAAATCCCCCTGCCCTGACCCACACCCCGCAGTGCACACAAATGACAGCAGCCTTTTCTTTTTCGGAAGCCCGGGTGCATGTGAAATCACCAACATTCTTTAGCCCTCGGGAAATTCCTCGAATCTAGCACACCTCCTATGCGCGCGGCATTACAGGGATTGTCCGGTTGCCATGGGCGACGGCGCTGCATTTTACGAGGCCTGAGCAAACAGGTGGGGGCTCAAAGTCCTCAGGTCGGCCGTTAGGACAGCAAGTCTCCAGTCAAGCTGGCAGGGGAGAACTGTCCATACCTGCTGAGTGATGAGGAGGAGTGTCTCAGCAGAACAGAGTTTGAGCAGACTCCTCAACGGTGTCCACGGCCACAGAGCGGGCGGGCGGGCGGGCGGGCGGGCGGGCGGGCGGGCGGGCGGGCGGGCGGGCGGGCGGGCGGGCGGGCAGGCAGGCAGGCAGGCAGGCAGGCAGGCAGGCAGGCAGGCAGGCAGGCACTTTATTTATCTATAAAGTATCTTAAGTGCTCAGATTTGGGAGTGTGCATGCCTGCCTGGTCCCCCTCTCGATATATTGTCCTTTATATGTTTCTGTCTATGAAGGAAGGACATTGTTAGATGAAGTGGCGCCACCTGTAGGTTGTTATTTAAACTGCGGGTGAGAATTTCAAACCACACTTTTAAGCTCATTAAGAACGAGGATAAGTTAAGATCAATTACAGTGAGGTTAGTCCATTGTCTTTGTTGCAGTAGATTTGCTGACATTTTTTTGTTTCACTGTCTAATTCTCTCCCTGTGAAGAGAGAGATAGATGTCTGTCTGTGTAAACTCATAAACTTTCCATTTGCTCCTAATGGAAATTCATATTCCCCTCACATGACGCTAAAAATACCTGCCATCTCTGGTATCACCCTCTAGTGAGCCCTCCAGGTGGCGACCTCTCCTCTTGGGTCCCCATGCTTATGGAGTCTATATACAGCAAAAGATAGGATGTCATAGGTGGGATCATTGGCCACTGTCCTTTATTGGCAGGTGCCTGTTATCTCCGGCAACATGCCGTGAACCACAGACCCTCCGTGACGGAGTCAAGGCATCATTAAAAAGAGCACCGCTGTGTGTGTGTGTGTGTGGTGTGGTGTGTGTATGTGTGTGTGTTTCATTCCACACCACACGGAGACCGCTAGTGACATTTATATTCACCCGCCGTAGAGACGTAGAGTCTGCCCAGAGTGGTATGAGGCGTGAGCTTTTTGAAACACGGCGGCGGCCCTCTTTGTCTCGTCCCTTTCAACTCCTCCAGTCCCCTTTGAAGGGTGGCTGTGGTGGGAATAGAGGGGCGGGGGGGTTCTAAAGGCTTAGCCTGCTGTGCTCTGGCTCATTGTATTCCAACCTGAGGTGAGTCCAAGATGCATATGTGCCTTCGATGTCAGAGAAAAAGAAAGAGCACGTCGTCTTGATTTGCTCCTGAGGTCCTATTAGCGGCCTCATTTATTTTTCTTTATGCTCGGTCGTGGCTCCTGTTCTCCGGCGGGGCCCGTTTGAAATGAGGCCATTAGACGGCTGATTCGGCTCTCCACTTTTCCAATAAGTCAGTCCGCTTGTCTTCTGAGGTCCAGTAGAAACCTTCTAATTCATCTCGAAATGCGCCTTTCTGAAGTCCCGGCTGAGGCTGCCTGGCTGCGGGTTGGTAACAAAGAGAGGCTGTAGAAATAAACTGGAGCCTGACATCAGGCATGATAACCAACTGGGACCAGAGTCCTAACCACGTGTTTCTGTTCTAAAAGCCATCCTGCTGCAGAGCCTTATCTCCTTTTTTAAAACAACCCATTTGTAACCCATTTGTGGGTTTTGTTGGGAAAACCATTTTTTCTACTGAATGTCCAGTCCTCACCATGGGCTCACTGTGCTTCTGTCTGGTCCCTTCTAGAATGCCGGGGTGCTGTTCAAGATCCGCGTGGTGGGAGGATCCGCATCCTCCAGCTACCTGTCTCCCCATGATGGCCGCCCCCTCCAGCACCCTGCCGTGGACAGGTAGGGTTGAGACCAAGAACGCTCCCCCCGTGCAAGGCTCTCACGACCTTTCACCTTCTCTGTCTTTGTTTGTGTCTCTCTCCTTCTCGTTCTCTACTCTTTCTGCCGTACACGAGCACGTGTCCGTATTCAAGCACACAGCTCACACACTGCACAGCCACAGCCGACACTGCACACCACGTTAGCAACACCGACGCCAACATCAACGCCCCGTGGCAAGTTCAGAGGGATATTCTCAAACACGCCTGATCCCCTTATTGGGGATGATTGTTGACACCTGGGCCTTGTGGCTGGTTCTTGAAGTTCCTGTTTTCCTTTTGTCTGTTTTTGTTTTTTGTCCTTGCTTTTCGTTTGACACCGAATGAACCTCACCTCTCTTGAGGAAAGCCTCTTAGCTTCCAGGCTGAGTTCACCGTTAAAATGTTTCCCTGGTTTGGTTTATTAGTGTCTAGTTTGTGTTTTATCTGCTTTATTATTGCCGTGTCAAGTGTGTGAATCTCTGAATCTCTTGGGTCAACAGTTACCTGCTAAGCCCTCACACAAACTCTTTAAGAAGCCAATTAGACATGAGGAATAAATGAAACCGTAAGAAAAAGGGTATTTCTTTTGACTGTGATGGAGAAGAATACTTATTTACTGTCCAGGACTGCTGAGTCATGGGTCAGTCTTTCTACAGCTGTTGGCTAATGAGCATCATCCACTGTGTGTGCGTGTGTGCGTGTGTGCGTGTGCGCGTGTGCGTGCGTCCGTGCGTGCGTGCGTCCGTGCGTGCGTGCGTGCGTGCGTGCGTGCGTGCGTGCGTGCGTGTTCGCAACTGTCCTTAGAAAGTTACCCTTCATCTGTGGATGGGTCGTCCATCAAGCATGTTGAAATGCAACATCGCACACCAATTAGATTACGTAGAGATATTACCTATGTTGTCGCTGACCTCAAGATTAATTCAGCCAGGCTTTCCAACCTCTCCTCTCTTTCATAAATGACCCTATTCCCCCAAACAACACATCTAACCACAGTCACATTTCACACGCTCGCATGAGACGATATTGACCTGTGGATAGTCCTGGCTGTACAGAGCATGACATATGGAAGCCACTGAATCATTTCCCATTCCCAGCCAATTCAGACACTTCAGCGCTAGGGGCGAGCAATTTCAGGTGTGAAGGGGATTGGATTAGGG
This sequence comes from Aplochiton taeniatus, assembly GCA_017639675.1. Taxonomy (NCBI): domain Eukaryota; kingdom Metazoa; phylum Chordata; class Actinopteri; order Galaxiiformes; family Galaxiidae; genus Aplochiton; species Aplochiton taeniatus. The sequence continues at coordinate 16,391,015 of CM030176.1, forward strand.
TGATGGAGGCTGAAGGAGGAGAGGACATGAGCCAGGTGGGATGTGGAGGACGTCGTGCTGGGGGACTGTAAAAAAAATAATAACTTACGAAAATAAAAAATCCTCATCGCAGGTGGAGGCTGACAAGGACATCTATACCCAAAGACCCTAACACCAGTTCAATGAGACTCCTTTAGCTCCGTCAGTCTCGTGAGGTCTCCTTTAGCTTAGGATCCTGGTAACTGCTACGTGGTAGATATAAAGAGTAGTGGTGAGCCTGATTGTAATAGTACGCAAAATAACATGACTTTCTATGTCTAGAAGTTGAGAGAGGACTGCCTCAGATTGTCGATTTGAGTTCATCAACGTCAACTAAGTATTCCACGAATCAGGGATTAAGTTGAGGCCGACCAACTCCACTTAAACATTTAATGCAGTTACCTTGTTGTTGCGCTCAACCCAGAAAACGGATGAAAGATTCCAGAGATTTAGTCATCTCTACTAAACACAGGACCAGACCAATTTAAACTCCGCAGGACAGAAAGTCTAGTCAAAATATCCCCATCCCTGATGCCTGGGCTATGGTTCCATTTCATAACTTCCTTATAGCATTATGAAAGCTGGCGGCATCTTGTTCGTTTATCACTGCCTTGTTATGAATTCAAATCCCACGCATGTTTTTGGTTTATGGGAACTTGTTATTACTGTTTTGAGATGCGTCTTGTTTTAGCCTCAGTCATGCTGCATGTGTAGCCACAGCTTGAGGAGTGAGGGGGATGACAGCTCCATCAACACCCCAGCAGTGATTCCATCAAACCCAGCACCAACCAGTCCTCAGAGAGTCAGCCCACCAACACTCCCTCCCTCTCTCCCTCTCTCTGTCCCCCCCCCCCCCCCCCCTCTCTCTGTTTTCATCTCTCTTTCTCTGCCTCTCTTTTTCTCTCTTTCTTTCTCTCTCTCTCTTCATCTCCCTCTTTCTGTCTCTGCCTCTGTTTCTCTCTTTTGCTGTCTTGCTCTCTCCCCGTCTTCATATGTTCTCACTCACACACACACACAGACACACACACACACACACACACACACACACACACACACACACACACACACACAGTATGGCCCAGGAGGTCTTATGTACAGGGGTGTATGGGCCTTAATAAATGGAGGGACCTATAGGAAAACCTTCAGCTTCAACCTTCATATATTCACCACTACCTGCCTCCAAGCCACCAGGGAATTCTCTCTCTCTCTCTCTCTCTCTCTCTCTCTCTCTCTCTCTCTCTCTCTCTCTCTCTCTCTCTCTCTCTCTCTCTCTCGTCTTCCGTCCTACCCATCAAGGCATGTCTAATGCTTTTGTTGGGTGTAACTAGGCCAGAATTAGAAAAATGAAGTGGTATCGATCTGTCAAGCAGGGTGTTGGGGAGGAGCTATCGACAAAGGGAAGACTGAGTAATAGGGAAAGCAGACATTTTGTGTGTGTGAGAGTGCACACATTATTCCTGGAGTAGCGGGGGGAGTGTGCGTTTGCATGTGTGTGTGCTCTAACTCCTAATCAGAGAGAAACAGAGCTTCACTGAAGATAAGAAAGCCCCTATTAAGTCATTCTGGCCACGACGGGCTGTCTCTCCACAGACAGACGTTAAAGCCCTACTGGAGCTATCTCAATTAGGGCGGCGCGGCAGAGTGTCTCTTGGTGACTTGAAAGTTTGCTGCCATTTTGAATTCACATCTGACGTGTGTGTGTGTGTGTGTGTGTGTGTGAATTCATGTGATGTGCGAATTGACGTTTTTTCTGGACTCCTCTGCCTGTTGTGGACGGCGGCACAACTGCTTTAAGAAGATTGTTTTTGTCTGTGAAAGAAACACAAAGTCGCGTGCGGATGAAGTTGCAGCTTGGAGACGTTTCCAAGTGAAGAGAGCAACGCCAGAAGGCAGGGAAGAGCTTCCTAAACTCGCAGGAGTTTACACAGCTGGGTGTAACAGTCACACCCTTTAGGATATGCAGACACAAACACACACACACACACACACACACCATGGATGCACATACGCTTAAAAACACACAAACAACGACACCTTTTTAGAGAGATCCCAAGATAGGTTGCTCTCTCTCTCTCTCTCTCTCTTTCACCGCTCTATTCAGAGATGGATATGATTCCTGGCATACAACTGAATACACCGGCCACCACACCCCCCCACCCCCACCCCTCTTCACACTCATACACATACTCTTTCCCGCTCTCTCCTACGTCCCTTCCTAATCTCACTACCGTTTTCCTTTTCCTATATCTATGTTATCCTTTCTCAAATGTCTTTCTTAGTTTATTTCATATGTGTTTGTTCTATGTATCCGTTGTAGTATGTCCTCAATTCTAATGTGCTTTGGGTGTCTGAAAAATTCAATGAATGATTATTATTATCATGATTCGGCTGACACCTTGTGGCGACACTCGGTACTTCATCTGCATGCACAACACCTGTCAATGTCCACACTGGGGCCCGTGATCATCAATTTCACTTATCCCTCCATACAGGAAGACAGCCTGCACTTAGGAATTCCCATGGGTAAACTGTGTGTGAGGTCTCAGGGCAACGACCAGCACAACCTTTTTAATGTGGACCCTGTGAACACATAAGAACAACACTGGTAGTCGTCATCAATCACCTTATCAGGGCACAAACGACTTCGGCCTAGAAGCCTTCTGTTTGAATCAGAACGGTAATGTGTCAACACGGGCTAATAGTGGAACAGTGGTCTTTGTTAAATGGGAAAAGACAGATTCAGAGGCACAATGAGAATGATAATTGGTGTGAATATAATGAGCTGGGGAGGAGTTATGATTTGATATGACAGACAGAGCTATGCTCTAGAAGCTATGGTAGGAGTGCGGACTGTTAGCCGTGTCTGGTAACTGGTAACTGTGCTTCCAGAGCACTGAAGGTCTGCGGGCCAGGAGGACCCCCCCACGTCAAATTTGTCATCGAGTGGGAGCACAAGATCAAAGACTGGTGAGCGTCACGGGATCACACACTCACGCAGACACACACACTCATCCATACACAAACTTCTAAAACAAAGCTCAACAAAAAGTATGCCCGTGTGTGTGTGTGTGTGTGTGTGTGTGTGTCCTCGCCAGCCTGTTCGGCAGCATCCAGGAGGAGGTGGTGAAGGACGCAGAGAGTGTTAGGAGCCAGCAGCAGCAGCACCTGCAGCAGCACAGTTGCACCCTGGACGAGTGCTTCCAACTTTACACCAAAGAGGAGCAGGTAACACACACACACACACACACACACACACACACAGACACACACACATGCATATCGAATGCAACAGTCTTTATTATGCTAAATTACACCCAGACCATGCTTGGGTCTCCTTCAACTGTGGCCTACACTGGTGCGACGGATCATTGCTTTCTGTACTGTTGTTATTTAGAACCAATTGATGTGATATTTCATTAAAAATTCAATTTGAGCATCCTCAATTTAGTGAATTCACTCAACTTATCATATTTGTCCCAACCACAGTGTAATGTTGTTGTTGTTGTAATGCTGTTGTTATTTAGAACCAATTGATGTGATATTTCATTTAAAATTCAATTTGAGCACCCTCAATTTAGTGAATTCACTCAACTTATCATATTTGTCCCAACCACAGTGTAATGTAATGAGCATTGAAGCTGGTCAGACTTTGTGTTGTTCACAGTTGTTGTTTACAAACCCTCTTTACATACGTCGCCGTGCATGATATTGAATAGAAGTGGGGGTTAAGGGTTAGATACTGCAGGCAATTCAACTGCCAGGGATTTCTCCCAACTGTCCTCACCCCTGGGAGGAGAACCTAACAATACGGAGCTCATTAGCCAGACCCCACACGGTGACCACTTACTTCTCTTAAGCTTTTGAACAGCTCGAGGAGTGCGTGGGAGGACAGTTTTGTTCCACACCAAAGCAAGGATTCCCTCCCGCCCGTTACCAAAACACTCCTCCCACAGGACAGAAGGGTTCCTAAGACTCAGAGAGAGCACACACTGGCATGCTAACAGTCTCTCTTCTTCTCATCTCTGTCTCCCTCGCTTTCTCTCTCTCTCTCGCTCGCTCGCTCGCTTGCTCTCTCTCGCTCCCTTCTGAAAAAGTCAACAACACACAAACAGTGTAATGGTTTGTTTTGGTCCAAAACCCTTTTGGAGCCTTTCCAAACAAACGAAACTTCTAGAACGAGGCCCCTAACAAGATCAGGTTAGTCTTTCGTAATGCCTACCCTAACCCTCTCCAATCCACCTTTGCCCCCTCGGCCGTCCAGCTAGCCCCGGACGACGCCTGGAAGTGCCCCCACTGCAAGCAGCTGCAGCAGGGCATGGTGAAGATGAGCCTGTGGACGCTGCCCGACATCCTCATCCTGCACCTCAAGCGCTTCCGGCAGGTGGGCGAGCGGCGGAACAAGCTGTCCACGCTGGTGCGCTTCCCCCTGGTCGGCCTGGACATGGCCCCCCACGTGGTGAAGAGGAGCCAGAGCCTGAGGAGCCTGAACACGGGGCCCTGGCCCCCGGCGTGGAAGCAGCCCGGGGCCCACCACCACCACCAGCAGCAGCAGCAGGGGCCCGAGGTGGGGCTGCCCCCGGACTACCAGTACGACCTCTACGCCGTGTGCAACCACCATGGAGGGATGCACGGCGGACACTACACAGGTAGGGAGGGGAGGGGGCGGGGGGGGGGGCTGCTGGTGGAGGATATAGGTAGAGAGGATCGGGGAGATATTAATGTGTTATTGTTGATTTACAATATTATGATTGTTGGAAAGGAAATAATACTCCAAGAGCCTGATTTACTAAAGGTTTGCGTGTGTAAGAACATGTAAACGTCATACCACCCAAAAAAAAAAAATGCCCAAGCTGTTCTTCTAAAGAGGTGCATGGAGGATTGCGTCTTACAAATGAGCATTTTAACACACATTGTCCATTTTGCATACTTGCCTTAATGCATATGCAGTAATGGGTGTTTATACTTGAGCGTGCAAAATACTGAGTCATGCAAATAGATACATTTAGCACCCGTAATGTTATTTACCAAACCTGAAAGTAATTATAGGAGAAGTGTTTATGTTAGTACCAGTGAAGGGACTTTCTCGCTGGTAATCATATGGCATTTGTTTTTGTTATATTTCTATTTCTTTGCTGTAGCTCAACAATGTGCTTACTGGCCTCTTCCACCAGTTCCTCTAATTCCATGGGATCAAATTCAATTTGAAATTAACTTTTGCAGTAGTTCTGTTTTCTGTCCAAACTATCCATGGCGGAAATCCCTTTAAAACATACAAAACGCTCTTTTAAAAATAGCTGTTTGCACCTTCATATCATTCACGCAATGGCTCTTAGTTAATCACCCGCAAAACAGGTGCAGTATAAATGTGCAATCTGCTGGAACGAACAAACAATGTAGTTCTCTTTATTAGGGATCTTGTACATCAGGCCCTAAATATATATTGGTATAGAACTGCAGGGGCTATAATATCTACTTTCAATGCATGCAGGCAACAGATTCAACTCGGCCAGAGCTCTACCTATATTAGATGTTAGAGTCAGGAGGAGACTCAGTGGCACTGTTGCACCTCATCACATATCCTGTGGATTGCCAAGATATTTCCATTTTCATGTGGCTGTGTCAACTTCATTATTCTCAACCTATCTTCAGTAACAGCTTGCCAATTTCCCTACGCATATGTACTCCACAGCTAACTGCAAACAGACCATCTATGACGTATAGTCAGGTCATAAATTGATATGGCCATACAATATGTATGAGGGTCCACTGCTAAACGTTGCCTTGGTGATAATTTGATCACTGTTTGCCCACCATAACACACAATTTTTATTTTATTTCAAGTCCTTTAAACTGCTCACAAGCAAATATTCTAGGACTAAACTAGCACATGCTTTTCTTTTATCACTCAGATATTAAAACAAATTGCCCAAATTGCTGAAACAGTCAAATGTATTTATAAAGAGACATTTCAAACATAATACATTAAAACAGTTAAACTAATTTACATTAGTTGATCTAGCAGAGCACCTCCCCTGACATAACGTACTTGACTAATTCATTCAATTCTATAGTAACAATCAGCTGATCTCAATCTCCTTCAATTTACGGATCAGCCACGATGGAAGGAAATCCATTCCTGGGAAAATCTTTATCCTTGCGGGAGGTCCATTGTTTGGAATGCCACTGACAGAGCGTAGACACTACGGACCAGGCCAAGAGAAGTCTCATTCCCTGCAATAAAACATTTAAATAAAAAATCTAAAGGAGTTGTCAAGTAATATTCCTTAATGTAAGATAAGATAAATTGTCTTCCTTCGAATTGTGGATGTTGGATTATTGTAATGAGACCTTAAGATGATCTTCTCGTTCTATTGGCCGATCATTTTGCTTGTTTGTTTGCGTTTAGCCCTTAAATTCCATGCGTTATGTCTCATTTCTTGTGAGGCATTGTTTTTGCGGTGTTGTTGACCCGGGGGCTTGTCTCCCGCGTTCCCCAGCCTACTGCCGTAACTCTGTGGATGGCCAGTGGTACAGCTACGACGACAGCAGCGTGGACCTGGTGCCCGAGGAGGAGGTGAGCACGCGCGGCGCCTACATCCTGTTCTACCAGCGCCGCAACCTCATCCCGCCCTGGTCCGCCAACAGCTCCCTCCGAGGTGGGTCCGCGCGTCTCGAGGGCGGTGTTTTACTCCGATAGCACGCCTGCACATCGGGTATGGTGTCAGGAGTGTGTTGTTATAGCCAGAGATTGGTGAAGGGTTCCGAAATGACCCCCACGTGAGTGAGAAGGGATGATTTAGCTCAGGGCTTAACGCAGTGCTGCCCAACCGAACGGTCCTGAACACCCCCCCCCCCCCCCCCCCTCCGGCCTGGTGGAGCTCGTAACAGCCCCCTCCCATCTGCTCCTTCACCCTGTGTCCCCTGCAGGCTCCACCAGCTCCTCCATGTCGGACCACTGGCTCATCCGCCTGGCGGGGGACAGTAAGAGGGGCAGCCTGGTGTCGCGCTCCTCCACCACCTGGCCCTCCTCCGGCCCCGACTCCCCCGAGTCGCCCGTCTTCCACGGCGACTCACCCAAAGAGGAGAAAGGTACGTCAGGGCGTGGAGGGGACCACACAGACATCTTCTCATTGATAAGAGTAGAAGTGCTGATATTGATCATCCATCAGGGTGTCAGAAGGCTACTCCATAATCCACCCTGATGTTGACCCCCGAGGTCGGGATAATAGACTGGGTGTTGCCGTGGGGACTAACGGTCATCTCTCTCCCCGCGCCGCCAGGTGGCTTTGACACCCGGCCGTTCATCAGGGGCATCCAGGGCCGCAGCGTCAGCATGAGAAGCCCCACCAAGACCAAGGACTCCCTGGGCAAGGTGCTGCCCCTGCGCTGGTCCTTCGGCGGCAAGGACCGACGGAAACCCGACCCGGCCCCGGCCCCCGGCCCGGCGCAGGCCGAGCTGGTGGAGTACCTGGAGTCCGGGCGCCGGCCGCGCTGCACCCAGGACCCCATCACCACCCTGATGACGGGCCCGCCAAAGGCCTCCAGGGAGGCCCCCCGCTCGGCCAGCGCGGGCAGCCTTAGCTGCATGGGCCGGGCCGAGGAGGACCTCCAGCCCGACTCCCCCAGGGTCCCAGAGGGCCAGAAGAGGCCGCCGGACAAGACCTCCAGCCTGAGGCGCAGCAGCAAGGGAGGCCAGCCCCGGGAGGAGGGCAGCAGCAGCACCCTGACCAGGAGGAGCTCTCAGAAGGCCAAGCAGCAGCAGGACGCCTGCTCCAAGCCTCCGGAGGGCCACGCCGGCAGAAGCAGCTCCAGCGCGCGGGTTCAGGGCAGCTCCAGCACCCACAGCCTCCGCGACAGCACCCTGCGGAGGGGGAAGGGGGACAAGGGCGAGAGGGGTGAGCTCCACGCGGACTTCCACGAGCCCAAGCCCCGGAAAGGAGAGGAGCCCAAGGGCCACGACATACTCCTCTCCTTCTTCAAAGGCAACTTCATGAAGAAGGAGAAGGAGCCTCGCAAGTCCAAGGAAGGCGACCAGGCAAGAGGAGGTGAGGCCGGGAGCACCAAGAGCTCCTCCAGACTCTCCCTGCCCACCAGAGCTCCGGGATGGAGCACCCGTCCCGAGGCCAAGCCCAACGGCGTGGCTCGTTCGACAGACGCGCTAGCCAACGGGAAAGCGGGCCGCGGCGCGACAGAGATCAAGCGCTCCCAGAGCTCCTCCCACATTCCCACCAAGGCGGAGACGAGCCTGCGGAGGACCGCCTCCCTGCACCGCAACGGCCTATCGGCGGGACAGCCTGCCCGCAGCTTGGCGACGGACAAGCCGTCTTACGGCACGCTGCAGAGGACCCGCTACAGCACCACCTCCCTGGGGCGTAAGAAGACCGTCCCCGAGTCCAGCTTCTAACACACACACACACACACACACACACACACACACACACACACACACACACACACACACAAACAGTACACACACTGTGAAACACACAAACTTGTAGACTCTGATGTAAGCAATATGGATGAGCTGAAATTATGCATTAGTTTCTCTGGAAATGAACGCATTCAGTTCCCAGCGTGTCAATCAAAATGAAGGACGGAGATGAGAAGGCCAAGATGTGACCTGAATGACAAGGAGCTCTTCTTCATTTGGTCTGAATCGCTGTCCGCATTGTAACTGTTAACAAGTGCCTGAGTAAACCATATGCAGTTAAGACCAATTTGTTTTATGGACTGCTGTTTTCAGCACCAGAAGGAAGCACATTTGTTTGTTTTACACACACAAAACACGCGCACACAACATAAATATTCACCGACACACCCACCTTACCTTCACATGTGTCTTAAAAGGAACTATAAACTCATAAACGCTATGAGTTTTCCCACTTCTTTCATTGATGATGAGCAGATGTCTCATGTGCCGATTGTGTCCCTGCAGAAGAATGTCGTTGGCTACTGTTTGTATTCAGTATTGCCATGCACAATGCGCCACTGTGGAGGACCGAAAGTGACATATCCATCAATAAATGTTTCATTAAATCCATATATAAATTCCTACATATAACAATCAATAAATATATAAATACATATATCCATCAATAAATATGTAAATATAACCTTCAATAAATAAATACATAAATAAATCCATCAGTAAATACATCAAATATGTATTGAATAATTTGTTGTTTGTTGTTTATTTTTTTATTGAAACACATTGAATGATTTATTTATTCAAGGATATATTAAATGATTAATTTATTGAACGATTTCACGCTCCAATATACAAATGAGGGCGGTTTGGAGTTGCCTGTCAGTCACGATAGTTGCAAATCACACCGCATGTTTAGTCTAAGCTTTTCAAGATGGAGGAAAATGTTGCTGCTCTTTTGAGAGAGTAGATTGGCTTGAGAGAGCCAACTGTAGACGGTTTGTAGGCTAATGAACATTAATCCTAAACGTCTTCATACATAATGAACAGCAAAATCTCACGTACACTGTGCTTTGGTAATTAGCAAATAGCCACACCAAACTTTTGTTTTCAGTGGACCGTCGTTATTCTGGCAGTGGCACCAGTAACGTTAGTTGGGAGAATGCACTGAATCCACCCCCTTAAGCCCAGTTGCATGTGGTTCTCCAACACTAGTCCATCCAGCAGCTCATCTGTCAGAGTACAAATCTGACATTCTAGGGAGATCAGAGGCAATATAGTTCATATATAAAAGTCCTCATAAAATGAACACAAGCACAGAGGACAACTAAGTACGAAACTATCATAACACAGTAGTATCAAAAGAAAAATAGCAAGGCAATATACAAAAGAGATGGTGTGGGCGCTGACGGATGTTCAAAACGCAACGTTGTTCAGACGTGAGCTGAGGATCACAGTGAATGCCAGAGCGCCAAAAAGAAAAATGTTTCTTTTAGACAATAAAGGCCAGTGTAACATAATAGGGAGAGGCGTTTTTTTTTTATAAAATAATAAAATGTAATAAATAATATAAAAAAAAAAAGTGATTCCAACAGACCCAGTCAACATATTACAGAAAAGCACATATAGGCCTCACGAGTCTTGTACAACATTGAAAATAGTACAACTCTGCACATTCCCATTCAAGTTTATTACACCATGCATGTACAACTCTTCAAAACCTAATACAACTCTGCAAATCGTCTTACAATGCCATCTTAGGCATGGCATGCACCTAAACATTCCAATCCCACACAGTGTAGGCCACTGCTGTCCAATCAGCACAGCTAGCGCATGTGAAAACCAACCCCGAATTTGCATGTTGAGACATGAAATCGTTCAGTAATCAAATCATTCAATATATTCTTCAATAAATAAGTCATTCAATATACAGTACTGTGCAAAGGTTTTAGGCAGGTGTGTTAAGTGAGAATGCTTTCAAAAATCCAAGTGTTAGTAGGTTGTTTTTATCAATGAACTAAATGCGAAGTGAATGAAACAATTGAACAATCAAAATCAAATCAATATTTGCTGTGACCCCTCTTTGCTTTAACATTTTTGCCAGCATTCGTTCACACCTACCTAAAGCTTTTGCACAGTACTGTATGTTTCAATAAATAAGAAAAAAAAAATGATTCAATAGCCTGTACCTATTTGATTATTCTATATTATTTATTGATGCATATATTTATGTATTTATTGGATGATATATTTCTCTCTCTCTCTCTCTCTCTCTCTCTCTCTCTCTCTCTCTCTCTCTCTATATATATATATATATATATATATATATATATATATATATATATATATATATATATGTTTTTATTGATGGTATATGTATTTATTTATATATGGATTTAATGAAACATTTATTGATCGATATGTCACTTTCGGTCCTCCATACCAGCCAATCAGATCCCTTTCTAATCATTTTGATGTAAATGTTGATTGGACACGTTGTTTTACATGATCCCTTTAATCGTCTGCATAACCATTCCTTCTCCATGGAACCATGAACAACGTGTTCATTGTATGAGATTATTGCACTGCGAGGTGGCTGCTAGACCGTCACCAATGGGATATCGCGGACGACCGTGAAGGTTTTTGATGTTGCACTTTCTGTCTTGTGTTGAGATATAAAACGATGAATTACGCCATCTGTAAATGATGCACAGCCGAGTGGCTCGCATGCCGACCAACAGGAGCCCCATTCGACTGGAGGTTTAATGGTCACACTACGGGGCAAGAACAGAGCGAGCTTCCTGGCAGGAACGTGTTCATGCAGCTCTGGAGCAGAATGTGTTCTTTCTATGGATAATTATGCTACGATTTGGAACGGTTCAAACAATGAAACACAGAGAACCGCAGCAATGATTTACCCTTTCAACCAACACCTATTTACTTTTGGTGATTGCAAAACTCCAAATATTCTTGGCAAACAAATATTGAATGGGTTGGTCGTTGTAACCTGGAAAAGTCAAGATGTTCCCAGTCTGTTCTCATTCGTTGCGTTTCCTTTGTGCCCTGCTGTTGACCCCGCTCTTTTCTGAAATGCTCTCATTACACCACGTGTGCCGCTTCGGAGGAGTGCGCCCAGGGGCCGTCCACCGCCTCAAGTCTGTCACGTGTCAGGGCCATACTGGTTTTACGCCTTCACGTTGCGGTGGACCTTCTGGCTTGCAAAAGCAGTCCGGTTGTTTTCCTCAAGCCGCCCGGAGGTTGTATCGATCAGAGCTTCACTGCCGATCGTGAACTCACTTGCCCATGCCAGGTGGCGGCGATGCAGAGGGTCCCACCCACACCACAGCCCACAGAACATTGGATGCAGCACGAGTGGTCAATGGACCGTGCAGCTCCAAAACCGGTTCCAAGTGAACAAGCAATAATAGCTGAATGTCCGCTCACGTTGAGTCCTTGTTGTGCACATATTGTGACACTTAAGTGCTGTTACTACTTTATTGAGAGAGATGCAAAAGGTTGAAGCAATGGAGTGCGTACGCTCTTGGCTTTGCAAGAAAGGGATTGTAGCCAACGGACTAGAGTTTTCCTTTAATTTGGTCTAGGATGGAAAGACGTTTGCCTTTGCATGGATGTGTGTCAAGAATTTGACGTCAAACGTTAAGCTTTCGTTTACACTTCATCTGTTTTCATCGACATGTCAAAATGAGATGCTTTGTTAGGTACAGTACACCTCAAACCTAATTTATACTGTGCTGTGAAGACCAAGCCAATTTGGCTATTTAATCACTGTAATCAGACCAAGCCCAGAACAGAAATGATGTTAGCCAGTTTCTTTTCCCATTACGTGTATTTGAATTGTAGGTTCTGGGTGTAGTCATCTGCCTTGATGATTATTTCCAGCATGTTCTCAAAGAAAGGTATCCGCCTTGACAAGTGATCTACATCATGTTGCACAGGCAGTGGAATAGACTTCCAATGGGGCATAAAGTCTGTATTGTTTGTATTTGGCTTCTTTGATCTTTTTTTTTTTTACGATTATGTAGCTCAATTTAGATGTGGATCCATAATGTTTACTGTACCAAATTTAGCACTTGCATTTCTAGATGATGAGGAAGGATATTTTCTTCGATTATTTTGTAGAAATGTGGCCTGAAGATGTTTTTTATGCAACTTTTGTACCTTTTCTAAAGGCCTTGTAAATACATGAGTACCTACAGTACATAGCTATACATAAAAGGGACAAGTGAAGTTGTCACCTTGTTGGCATGGCAATGAAGGGGCTTAATGTTGCTTAATGTTGATTATAAGGGTGAGGCACAAGTGTCACTTTTGATTCTAGTGTGTTTTGGTCTCACACAACAATATAAAAAGCTCGGTTTCAGTCTGACTTGAGTATGTATGGTATTCTGCTTTATTTTTAATACTAGCAATAAAATACAATTTATCTCTAACCGAATTTTTTTAGGTCTCCTGTTTTGATTGTATTGTCAATTATTTGCTCTTCTGGAAAAACAACCACAACACAGTCGGGTTATATTTAGATTTAGCCTTTTATCTAATTTCAATTAACCGAATTTCGAAGGGATTTTATTTTACCTTGCGCATAAAGCAAAATCTTTTTTTTAACCGTTTCCTGGGTTACACACGCTTTGACACATTCTCTGAGCCTTTCGAGTGTTTTCCATTTACTGTACAAAGAATGAACCGACTTGTGAAAGGAGAGTATCTGTGCTGAATGGACAGATGACCTTTACCACTGCAGAAAGAGTACTGTGTGTAGGCTACTGTTGAATAAAAAAAATTAAAATGTTTATATATAGAGGGATGGAAAGGGCCCCTACAATGATTTTATTTCTATTTTCAGATTTATTTCTGAAATAACATCACAAGCTGTAAAGGGCAGTAGAGTACCATTGTTTAGTTGCCACCAATTGGTAGGAAGAAGTCAAGGTCCAATTATCTTATACTTGGTAACCTATACAAGCCTACCATTATATTACTTTACTACTGTAAAAGAAAACCTTGAAGATGTTTCTGAACATCAATTTTGATTTATAGCTTCTGTTTTCTAAAGCAGTGTCTAAACATCTTTTATGACCATGGGGGAAAAAAACAAGGGTGTCCGATAGTGTTGCATGGGAAGAGCTAATTTACACCAGCTGCAAACCATTGTGAATGATTGCAGCATGGAGCTATATCATCCATGCTGATGTGGGTTAGTTTTACTTAAAGAACTGGAGACTGTTGATTCGGTAAGCGGTTCCTCCAATAGGTGAAGTATTGTTGTAACATTTATCTGTGTTACTATTAAAACCCTTATTTTAAATATGCTGCTTGTGAAGTCTATGCATCCCCCTCCAATGCCACATTAGCATTAAAAGGAAAGGCTATCACGAGAAGGTCAGACCAGACAAGTGTGTGCTCAATGGTGGCCTTTGAAAGGCCATGACCATGTCAGCCTTAGTTCTCAAGCACGTACCATTTGTGACATATGATATAACATGCTGTGCCACCCGGCCGAACTCAGAATGAGACCAGAAGTGATAATATTCACCTTTCTTTTTCAGTAAGACCAACCGCTGTCAAATCGAATGTCCAAATATAGAATCTACCTTGGCTATATCACTATAATATCAACATCTGAAAGATGTTTGGTGTTTTGGTGTTCAGATTATTATTTTTGACGGAACCGATTGTTATTTCATTTCCTTCCAACCCTTAAAGACGCCAAGTCAACACCTCCACAAGCCTGCCCCGCCTGACAAGCAAAATTGAATGGACCTGCGGGAAGACTCCAGGCAGAACACTTCCTGAGGCCCTGACAGCTACGGGGTCACCAGTGAAAGCCCATACAATTACCAGTACAGTCGCTCTGTGAAAAATACACTGTCCTACCATACCAGCTCATGTCCTTTCTGCCCACCCCTAGGCAGCAATATGTTTTTACTACACTGTGTGCATTGGTTATTGTACACCCATGTATATATTTATGCTAAGCATTGCCACTTTGTTTCACAGGATTTTTTTTCTTCAATGGTACTACTAGTGTGGTGGTTTAGATTGTTTTTCCTGGGATATCTCGGACACGCGAGAGGAAAATAACTTGAATAAGCTCTTCTCTTTCAAGCTGGGCATTTACGTCTGTATTTCTCAATTCCATTGTTCAAACCCAAACACTTCTCTCTGCCTCTTTGAAAGAAAGACAGGCGCTTCAAATGAATGTGAAGACCCAGGAAGAGTTATCTTGCTGGTGAAGAGGGCATTTGTCTCAAGGTAAATGCGATCGATACAACACAGATTACTCCATGCAACTTTATCTCACCCTTCTGCAACATTTTATCTTTATATCTATCCATCTTCTCATGGGCTGCGCTGCATCTGAATTGAAACCATTTTATTGTTTTGATGCTTGCTCATCCCTCCATCCGTAGGGGCTGCGCTGCCTTGGTAACCAGGTTTTAACGTTCTCTTATCCCTGAACCATCAGTTGCGAACATGGATTATAAAGAGTTCAAATACTCCCAGCCGCTCTATAAAAGTTAATTTTAATAGAGACCGATTTGTCAGCATTGACTAGACTGCAGTGGTTAATCTCATAGCAATCCAGTAATCCTGACCATTGATAGCCAATCATGTGTGAACTTGATTGCATTTAATTAATATTCAAATGTGTTATGAGAGTGGAAGTCCCACTTCGTTTTAATAAATAAGCATTGCAGCATTCAGTGAAAGGTAATAATCAGACCAGTACAATTGAATAGGATGACGGATGCTTTACCGTCTACCATAAGAGAACATATGTCCTCCTCCCCACAGGAATTTATTATTGCCATTGCCTCATGTCAAGCGTGAATTTACAAGCCATATATGATGCCATATGTGCCACATACTACACTCTGTATGTTATCGATGCAACTTGTACATTATGACCTACAGGAAAGATTTTATATGTGTGCCTAATGTTCTATTTAGGGGGCCAGCTTTCTTAGAGGTTTTTTTCACTGCGCAAATGAAATCAGTGGCTTGTGGTTGGATAATGACGACTAAGTTAGGGGATCATTACGTGTTACGTCTACACGGCTGTCGGGCTGACACTGGAAATATCTGGTTGGTTGTAAAAGTCAGAGTACTTCTGCAACCGACACAGACCGCCCGCTCAGATTCTTTATTTCAGTCAGGTTAAGTCTTTTGAGCAGTTTATTGAGCTTAAGATGGTATGGCATTTTGTGTTCTAGTCAGTGGCCTGCTGCTCTGAACCCATTTATCCTGGCCAAGGCCATGTTGCACATACTGAACAAAAAACCATGGGTAGCAAGCAGCTCTTGGAGGCTGAGATAGAGGAGGGTGCGCAGCAGCAAGTCTGATCCAAAGCAAAACAATTAGCAAGTAGCTGTGAGAGAAACTGTTCAAGGAGAGGCAGTAGGGGCCGTTGATGTGAGTAAGATTGAGATTGCTTTTAAAAGACCATGATATATTAATAGTGGATGTATGTGAATGCTTGATTATTAAGACACAGAGAATAGCTGATGTCTAAGTTTCCTGCCTGAACTCGCTCTGCCAGGGCATGGCTTCATTTTATGGTGTTAGAATTGTTACACTGGACAACTAGACACTATCAAACAGTAAAATATCCTGTATTTAGTCTTTTTTGCCAGGCAAAAGTCATAAACACATCTATCACAACTAACACAACTATCCAAGTGAAATTATATGCAAAGCCAACATTTACTTTCACGATCATTAACCTGAAATGTGTGCATTTTCCTGGAATTTGACTATACATTTTTGATAGCTTTACTGTTTACTAAAGACTTTTCTGTCTTTTTACCTTCAACGGTGCTGCCTCCCACTTCCTTTTGGGCGGACCTGAAAAGATAAATGACCATAAACAAATCAAATTCAACACATTAATAGACTATAAGAATAAGCACATAGGATATTTTGACCCTACAAGACCTGCCCTTACATGTTGGTACAGCTAATTGCCTACTTCCATTATTTGAGTTGAAACTTTAAAGTGTTCCCAATCAAATGGATCTTCCTGCAATACAACATTTATCCAGGCAAAATCCATTACAAATAAAGGAGAAAGTGAAATGGATGGACCCAAATTAATGACTTTTTTTTCTCGGTTTTAGATTTAAAGAGGTTCTTAATCAAATTGTTTTGTTTTATTTGTGTGTCCTTGTGGGAAATTACTTTCATGAAACACAGTTAACTGAAATATGTCCATGATTTCTGACCCTGGCAAGAAGGATTATAGTCAGTCTTTTCGCTCTCACACTGTGTAATGACTTTTTCGGAACGCCTAGAACATTATTCTCATTATGGTTTCCATACCAGAGTAATTAAGGGATCAAGGGGTTTCAGGCGCATGCTAGCTTGCCTTCTTTAAAACTAGAGTATGGCTTGCTACTATACTGGCTGTTGATGTACTCATCTTCGGGTGTGCCAACTGTTTGCACAGCATGTCTCGATGAATATATGAGCAGTTATAAAAAATTCACCTTTTGGTTTATACAATACTTTAAGTTGTTTAAATATCTTTGGTTGACAAGAAGTTTGAAGTTAATTTATTTAATTGCTTCCATTGTTCTCTAATTCTGGGAATTCCAATGCTAGAGAAAGCTTAAAGCAGCAGCACAGATAAAATATTTCAGGCATTTGGTTAAAATATCTTAAGATGCACAAACATTAAAAACTTTCACTGGGAAATCTTACACTTTCAAGTGGCAAGACAAAGGTCTGGATGAAAGGCCTTCTTGATTTAGAAGTATCTGATCTGAATCATTAAGGTTGTCATGAGGTACAATTTAAGATCATATGTGAACAGTTCTGATCATCATTTCCAATCGGATGGGATTGGCCAAAAAGGAGACTCACCTAGTGGTTATGGAGACAGGTTGCTTGAAATGATAAAAGATCCCTTTGAATATTTTTTATTTGGTGTTTTAAAGAAAATGCTGGGAATGGACCTATTTTTTAAATATGTAATATATTCTTGTCATTTCAAAAACTGCTTGGCTAATGCTGTTATCTGAGAACAGCCATTGCCTTGAAGATTCCCTGCGGGGAAAAAAATAATCTCCTACAGAAACCTCCTATAGTTAACCGGCAATGTATGGAGATAGAAGTAATGTTTACTCTACAGTGATGGGTCCAATGGTTTAGAAACACTGCATAATGAATCAGAACTCCATACGTTTGTGTAATATCATAGTCTGTAGGTTGTTTACACATGACAAAGTACTGAAACAAATGTTGATGTGTGTTATTTAATAAAGACCATAGAGTACAAGAAAAATATCTCATACATGCATGCTTTTAATATTTCCCTGTCCGCAGAAAATATCACAGTATTCAAATGTTATTTCTTTAAATGTGCATACTTCTTCTATAAGAAACCAACATCCATTCGGGATTTGGCATAAAAAAGCATTGAAAAGATTATCATAATTAATTTATCCTGAAATCAAACAAAAAAAGACTTTCAAATTTTGATTATAACTACTGGTTTCTTGATTCATATCATTTACAACTATAAATATACAAGAGAACACCACCTCAATGAGAACACCTCCTGCCCCTGACCTCAAATACACACACAAAAGAATGAACAAGAAAGAACATTTTCAATCCCGATTAGGATTAATGATTAGTCGTCAGACTGTATACATTCCTTGTACGCTTTATACATTGGTCACGTGTTAAGGGAATTCTTAGTGAACAGCCATATTGGCAGGCAACAGCTCCCTGGAAGAAGGCTCCTGCAAGGGCCCCTCTGGTGCCAGCCTCAGGTTCACACTGCCCTCCGTGGTACTGGGATTGACACGGGCCTTCCTGTATGTCGGCAGAATGGCCCCAATGAAATGTCTCTTGAAGGTCTCACTCAGGATGATGTAGAGGAAGGGGTGGATGCAGCTGTTAGCGTAGCCCAGGCTAATAGCTATGTTGTAGGCGTAGGAAAAGACTGGGCTGGGGTTCTGCACCCCTAGATGCACTAGCTGGAGGATATAGTAAGGGGCCCAGCAGAGAAAGAAGGCCAGGCAGATGGCCACTGCCATGCGGGTCACTTTCCTGGTTCGCACCCTGAGGCTGCGCGGCGGCAGTGGTGCCACGCTAGTGGACATGTGCTGGAGGATCTTAAAGAAGACCACACAGATGACGGTCAGAGGCAAGGCGAAGGCCAGGAAAAACTGATAGAGGGTGAACCAGTAGATGTCGACGGCCGGGTCGGGCAGCAGGAGGGCACAGCCGACCTGGCCGTCCTGTAGAGGCATGAGCCCCGCGTACATCCACACGGGGATGATGGTCAGCAGCGACAGCCCCCAGACCAGGCCGATGACCAGGGCTGCCACACAGCGCGTCCGCATGTAGTTGAAGCGGATGGCGTGGACGGTGGCCAGATAGCGGTCCAGGGTCATGGCCGTCAGGATGTATGTGCTGACGATCTGGCTGTTGGAGTCCAGGGCTGTGATGACCGTACACATGGCTGCACCAAAGCACCAGGAGCCGTTGCCCAGCAGCTGGTGGATGAGAAAGGGCATACCTAGGAGGAAGAGGAGGTCCACGATGGATAGGTTGAAGATGAAGATATCGGGCACCGTCTGCTTGGCGCGGCACTTGGTCTTCTTCAAAATCGTATAGATAACAATGGAGTTACCTAGGATACCAAGCAGGCAGATGATGCCGAAGATAATGGGGAGGAATGCACTGTTGTATGGCTCCCGTTGTTTAGCTGAAGGCAGAATAGCAAAATTGAACAGTAGTTTCATCTACAGTGTATACTGTCCAGTGGTAAACTCATACAGCATTTTTTTTTATTCATCTTTGTTGAGCTATGAAGTCAATGTGTTTGATGATGATTCAAAAAGTTCAATCAAAGACACCAGAACATTTCTCTTTTACATTCCTCTGATACACATCAGGCTTTACATCTGGCTACAGTCATTGTGGTCACGTTTTTCAATGACATTATTAGTCTTTGGATTATAAGTGCCAAATATGCACAAAGTTGATAAATCGTGTTAAAAGTGACCCCCCCTTAGAGCAACATAACCCGTATGTTGCTTAACCCAAACCATATTCAGTCTATTCTTTAATAAAGTGTTCCAAAAATGAATCAACTCAATTGGTGTGACCTATGAGATGCTATGAAAAGCTCAAATCGAAACACTTTCATTGAAATGGTAACATAAGAAAATTGTGTATAATTTAAAATGGTACAAGTTATTTTAAATGAGAGAATAATTCAATCTAATAATTGTGCAATTTTAATTGATTGTGACAGTTTTAAGAACTGTGAAATGTCAACAAAGACCGGTAAAAACACTTGCCTGATGGTGTATAGTTCCCTCCGTCCAAGGGACTGCAAGATTCGTTCAGGAAATCCATTTGATAAACTCAAAAATAATCGCAGCTCGGAATTTGCAAGAATATCAACAAGTGGTAACTGGGGGGCGGGGAACAGAAAATATAACCCTTGAAAACTGTTTTGACCGAAATTTATTTTCAGGTTTCTAACATTTATTTTTGCCCTTAATTACTCAACCAACCGTTCGTCCACCTCCTCGTTTCATTTCACAGCATCTTGCACTAGACCGACACATAGACAGTTTATTGTCAAGACTGCATGTTGGCTCTCCCGGATGAACTCGATGCTGTACATGCTTTATGTAGTCTTGTCTATGTGACTTCCCTCTCTCTCACTATTTATCTCCTCTTCTCCATCTCTAAGAATTTTACACCATCGATGGGGATATGGTACTAGGAATTAGGCAACTGTGTAATACTTACAGGCTAATAAAAAGGGATTGTGCGACATTGGATATAGGATAGTAAGAGTTCCAATGGAAAGCTGCAATTGAACAGCATTAAAACTCAAGGTTTGTTAAAGAAAGCAAACTACCTCAAATTGAAGTCAACGTCGAGGGCCATTTACAGTCAATTTCAACCGTTTATTTATCTTGTCTGATGGCCGATGTTCATTAACGCTTGTCATCATACAAAACACATTTGTATTATTTTCCACTAGATGGTCTCATTCCACCTGTTATTTTTTTCATATGTATGGTATTGGGTGTTGACGTGTAGGCCTGTTTTGTGTGTGTTCCTACAAAGTTTTAAACCAGTAAAGTGTTTTCACACTTTCAAAACTGGGATTACACAGTTGTTATCCTTTTTGGCCAAACCATATTCTACTTGAATTAGGACTATTGTTCAAGGCCCCGCTGATTCTTTAATTATGATAGCCTACTATATTTTTGAATGTTACGGATTTATGCACATTCATTTTTTATAAATATCTTATCGGCCACTAAAATAGCCTATAGTATGCTGAAATATGTGTTCCAATGAAAACATCTGGATGTGAAAATTTCCTGCACAATCCCTTCGGTTTTGCACAGCTACAATGCACCCATTGGAAGAGGAATTTTCCACACATTCCATTGGTTACTTTTGGCAAAACGTGAGCTCTTATTGGGTAAAAGGAATGTCATTCAACTTTTTTCAAACCTCCTCTGGCTGTTTTGGACTCAGAATGCATTGTCTGGGCGCGGCATCATATCACACGCCATCAGTATTGTTATTGCGTAGTGTCATACATTTCAGTGTAGTGGGGATGCACAGTAACAGATTTTTTGTCAGCAAGCTTTAAAAGGGCGATGAAAGCGTAAAGTTTTTCTTGTTGGGCAAATTCTGCTGGAGCTTTGTAAAACGGAAACTGGTATCTACTGTTTTCTTACTCGTATGTAATTGTACGCCTTTTCAAAGGACTTAACTACACCGGAAAGTTCGAAGATTTTTTCCCCGTGTGTCAGCAAGGGAAAGGGAAATATTTTTTAAATAATTATGGAGGCTATTGCCAAATTCGATTTTCAAGCCACAGCGGATGATGAAATGAGTTTTAAACGTGGAACAGTATTGAAGGTAGGATATGTCATTTTAACACTATCAACCTGTACAATAACTTCACTACTAGCCTACCCTTGTATTTCATTTAGATATTTGCCCCCAATTTAGTCTTATCTAGATGTGACAAAGCCAAAGGTGTTGCGCATCAAAGTGATTAGTTTAAACAAACCCAAATAAAAAAACAACTATTGGTTTATTGATTTGTACCTGTGTCATTACAAACAAACATATTGAATGGTTTCCAAAACATGCCGGCCAACTTTGCCACTAGTATTGTGTTTTTGTGCGTTTTCAATGAAAATGGGCAATATTCGTAGCATAAAGAGCATTCTTCCCAATGCGTTATTTAAGGCCAACTTTGTAATAATTAAATAAAAATTACAATCAAAAGAGTGTAATGCAAAATCTAGCCATATCAAGTTCTTAAGGCTGAAACGTGTTACTAATTTGGGGGTATATGGGGTAAAACAAGTGATAATTCTCCAACAGGAAGTCTGGGGTGTCATCGACTTCTCCAAAATCTCTCTCCATTTGCTGTGAGCAAGAGTGGGACAGGGGGTTGCAGGAAGAGATTTGAGCTGTCTGGAGTTTATTACCACACCCCTACACTGGGTCAGGAATTCTGGATTATTCTAGATAAATATCACTCAAATCAAATCAGCTATGGCAGTAAAAAATGTAAGGACTTGACACAGTCCAATTTCCTGGGTGATAACTGCGTCACTCTTGCAGCTTGCCCTACTTTGGTAAAGTGATGTGTTCAGTGATGCTTCTACTTCACTAACGAACAGCCCTAAACACTTAACAAGGTTAAGCTAGAATTTTAATAGCCATTCGAAAGTCCACAGCAGGACATTTCTGAAGGACATTTGATAACGATGATAGAAGGCTTGTGAGCTCATATCACAATACCCTAAACACACCCACCTATCACTCACACACACAAACACATGCAAAGACCACACGTACTAGTTTGTTATTTGGCCCTATCTTGCGTTTCTATACATCAAATGGCCCAGAACCAATAGATTTGTTAGTGATAACTGCTCTCAGCCTGTGAATAATACTCGCTATGGAAAGCTTTGCCTTTTAGGTCAATAGGGAGGTATTGGAAGAAGCACCAGCCTGCCTTGTCCCTCGGGGCTTACGGCTGCACTTCCAAGAACATTAAATATTAATCCTACAATAGCATGAGGTGTGTGTGTGTCCGTGTCCGTCCGTGCGTGCGTGTGTGTTTGTGTGTGTGTGTGTGAGTGAGTGAGTACTGCAGTAGTCAGCTGGTCTTCAGTCGGCAGCCAGAATATTGGCACACAACCTCCAAGTTCCAACTTGCGCAACTGCTCTTCCAACTTCCTGGGGCCGCCGTGCTGCAAGTCACGGCTCCTTGGAACAGAAAGAAAGGGGGGAGACAGTGGAAAAGGCAGGAAAGCAGAGAGCTGACGGGAACGAAGAGAGAGGGAACTATGGAGCAGATTCAGGGACGTCCCATATGTTCCTAATGGAATTTCTACCGTATGCGATGGGGCCTTTGGGCTACAGCTTCCTGGGCCCATGGGCATAGTCTGTCTTTCCAACCACACACTTCAAAGCTGCTGGCATGGCAACATGTCCCTCCCTCAGTGCTACTCTCTCCAGCCTGTGCTGTCACTTCCCGTGCAGTTCAGTCTCTCTTATAAAACGGGCTACTGCTGTCAAATTTCGGACTCGATCTACATTTCGTACACTGAATACTCAGCAGATTCCACCCAGGTTTAGGTTGTGGTTAGCAGAGCTAACAACCAAAATACTGTGTGCATGTATTCACCGAACATGTTGATAGAGTTCTGCTGTCAATGCTGGCGCTGAATGTAACATACTGTATTATAGTTTCCATCCACGTGTTGAACTGAACTGAGCTGAACTGAACTGAGCTGAACTTCCTCCTTTGGCGAAGGCAGCAGCCGGCTTCAGCGCCTTTGCTCAAGTTCAGCCAGAACAAACCTCTGAGCGTCCAAAGACCTTCCAAAGAATCTCAATTTCCCTAAAGAAATGCAGGCCAGGGCGCTTGCCGAAGCCGGTGTGTAACACGGAAGTGCCTGAAAAAAAGACTGTTGTTGATTAAAAAAAAGAATAGCAAATGATCCCTTCTCGGTTCAACTCCGTTATGTGCGACTAACACATTTTAGCGGTGGCTTTGCTGCCCAACGGCTTTTGCCACAACCTTCCGATCTACCACGAAGCTTATCCTGACATTGCTGACAGGCCAGAAGGCCGTTCGCCCGAGGCTGATCTAAAATAAGACGTGCAACGCCGTGCTGTGAAGGGCATGCAGCCCCTGCCCAGGCTCCCTACCTCCTTCCCTGAGCCCAGGCCTACCTGGCTTAATGGAGTGAAGCCGGCGTTTCCCCCGAGCGAAGCTGTCATGGTGAGTCAGGCTGATGTTGTTGCTCCGTTCGTCGGGTCAATTCTTTGACCTTGGGTTTACCTGCAGCACAGTCTTACCTGGCATGGAAGGTTTGAGTTTTGCCTCGTGGTAACTAGCATGTGTTAGATGTTTCCATCCGAATGAGCCACACCTCACTGCGACATACGCTACGCAGCAAACCGCTAAACCACCAGTCACACGTTCTACAATGGTTATTCAGGTTGAATGTCCGATCTCCCTTTCCGAGCTAAAACTCTCCACTTGTAGATTATTACCCTCGCAGGAAGGCTGTGGGGAGGAAATGCACTCCGATCCATTGTCGCCATTTATAGACGAGCTGGCTAACAGGACAGGGTAATCCATCCTCAGCCAAGGCTCCAGAGTCCTCCAGTGGCTAGAGCAGTGCAGGAGAGGGAGGCACCTGCTGCCCTCTGTCCGTCTCTTAACAGCACAGCCTCTCCACCCTGGTTCCTGAAATAGAGCTCAACCGATGTGGAAGCACGGAGAGAGTGGGGGGAAAAAGAAAGAGGGAGAGCGGCAGGAAATGAAGGAAAGGCTCAGAAGAAATAGTGTTGTTTATTCTCTTGTCTGGCAGGGCGACATGGAGGAATGGAGTGAGAGGCTTAAAAAAAAAAAAGACAGTTTCCTGACCCCTCTCTCCTATACCTCTGGCTTAACTAATCCAAACAGCCTCACTGGTGCTAGACTGTCCCCCTGTCTCATTAATCTGGCTGTGCATCTAACGTGGGCCGGCCAGGGAGAAAAGGCCGTCACCACAGCGACCAGGGGGTCAGCAGTGTTTGCTTATGTTATTGAGTTGTCCATTAGGGCACTGGTACGCAGAGAGAGTTTGACTTTGGTACACAAGACACAATGGCATGAGGGACTGGGACGAGATTTGCACCAAGATACGTGTGAACCACCAAGACGCAAGACTCTTTGTCTTGTTAAGCTGTGCTAGTAAGTACAAAGTATAGCGAACACTTCGACTGACAGCCAAAGCTTGTTAAGAGTAACAGCGCCTTCAAACAGAGATCTAAGGCTAGCAATAACTGTGAGGAATACATGCATCAGGTAAAGAAGTACACATAGTTTAGTCGGAGCGTTTCAGCAAATTGTAAACCCCCACCCCCACAGCTACGGGAACATGGATGTTGCTTATTACCCTTGAAACCGTGTCTGACCCAATTATGGAGAATGTCCGCCTGCAGGGTTGGCTCACACGCTCTACCCACACGGTGGCTTTGAACATTTCTTTCTCCGTCGGAGACCGTGCTGTAAAACAGCGAAGGGCTTCTCTTATTAGCGACGCGTTGTTCAGGCACCATGGAGCAACGACACCTGGGAGCTCCCCCTGTCCTGCTCCTTCTGTGTCCCCCCTCCTCGCGTCATAACGGCGAATCTCCTGGGATTTGTTGACTACCAAGCTGAGGAAAAGAGAGAGATTTATTAAAAAAAAAGCAGAGGAGGGTAAAGTCACCTTTTACACGGCTGGATAACCTCAGAGCTCACAGATAATGTCGAGTGTTGGCCGCTGGGAAGCGACATTGAATCCCTCCCCCCGGGGGCGAGGTTGTCGAGCGAAACGCTCTCCCACTGTTCCTGGGTCTGTCCTGCGACACGCAGCGACGTTAGCCAAGCGCCCGCTCACGGAGTTGACAGTGTGGAAAAAGGAGACATGGCGTCCTGTCACAGCAAATGCCTCTAAACACTAAACGGTAAAAGCCGGCGCACACACGCACAATTGCACACACTCAGGCTCTCCTCCCTTACGCCCTTTTAACACGATGCCTCCACCTAGGACCGTGTGTTATCGAGTGCCATCTACTATCCTAGTTCAAATTTAAAGTCCATACATCGGTCAAAATACAAATCGGGCCTGTTAAAATAAGGTCCCTTTTCCTCAAGGCAGCTTTTATTTTCTCTGTGTCTCTCTAGGACTCCCATTTTATTTGTCTTACTGAATGTGTCAATAAAGCCCGTTCCGGGTATTGATTCAACAGCTTGGGATTATATGGTCCAGGGAAGATAGAGAGAAGAAGAGAGAAAAGGCCCCACTTTAGCTTTTCTGCTTGCTATCAAAGCCAGACCCTTGCTTGACTGTCTTCAGTCAATATATTGAAGGATGGATCGAGCAATCGTTTTGACCTCTTCTCACCCAACCTTCAGGAACGGCAAGGCTGTCATTTAGCTCTCCGGAAACGCCGTGGTGATCATCGTCTAGTAGGAAATGACTTCGGCTAAATCACTACTTACGCTAAGTGCTTTGGCACACGCCATTGCTTTGCTCACTCGAGTCGGGAGCGAAAAACTGCGACGTTCGCTAGAACCAGAAGCATAAAAGGAGAGGACCGAGTGTTACCTCGAGACTCATGGCCGGCACGCATGCACACACCTGCCCCACGTGCCCGTGCAGGAAGACACAGCCTCGGCCCGGGGATGAGTCAGACGCGAGTGGATGACGCCTCCAGCACCAAGGTGCCTGGCTGCACACTATGTTGTTTATTACTCAGGGTAGAGAAAGCGCCTGCTGCCCGACTCCCAGACTGTAGTGACTCATCGCTCTCTCTCGGCTGGAGCACTGACGTCACCCCTCTCAGCTCTGCGGAGCGAAACGTGTTTTATTCGGGGAGTGTGGCTTACCCATTCTGGTTGGATTTTTTTAGACAGCACACTTTATTCATTGCTTCCCTCTCCTGGCGCGCTTTTATAATGAAAACGGTTAACGATAGCCAGTGCTATGCAGGCCTAACTCTGATCAGGAGGTATCAGGTCCACACACACACACACACACACACACACACACACTCACACTCACACTCACACTCACACTCACACTCACACTCACACACACCACACTTCCCCTTAATCTTTCCTTCCCTTCCCTTACTGGATCCTAATCCTGCCCCCCCCCCCCAAATTGCAATCCCGTTAAAAGTAGCCGGAGCGCCGGGGCTGGATTAGCTTTGTGTCCTGTCCACTGGCTCAACGGCCTCCTGGATCATCTGGCAGGGCCCAGGCTGGTGACAGACGCTCAGAGGAGGGAAGTTGGGCAGCAACGTAAGAGAGGGCACACGGGGCAAAGACTCTCCTGGAGGCAGGGTCCCATCTGCTGGCCTGGCTCCATAGTGATGTTGTGTAATGTTGTTTGTTACTATACATCTACTATGGCCCCAGATAAGAAAGAGGCCTTTGACAAGTGGACTCCCGTTGATATCCATTGTTTTCCCCCCAGTGGAATAGAAGCTTGTGGAGTGAAGCTGATCGACCACTTCTTCCGTATAGTTCATTTAGTTCTGAAAGGTGTCCCGTCAGCCTTAACATCGCTCAAACATCCCCCCAGAAAACAGCTTCGACACGGCCCTCGGGAACTTGTTACTCGCTTTCCCCCTCCACGATCTGCTTTGCTCTTCTCTCTCCGTCCTCTGCTCTGACTCTCTCCCTCTTGTTGTCTGTCTCTCTCTCTCTCATTGTGTGTGTCCTACTCTAAGTCATTCGCACACACACACACACACACACGCTTCTTTCTTTCTTTCTTTCTTTCTTTCTTTCTTTCTTTCTTTCTTTCTTTCTTTCTTTCTTTCTTTCTTTCTTTCTTTCTTTCTTTCTTTCTTTCTTTCTTTCTTTCTTTCTTTCTTTCTTTCTTTCTTTCTTTCTTTCTTTCTTTCTTTCTTGTTCTATCCAGCCCCTGGTCTCTTCCTCTTCATCATCTTATCTTCCTCTCTTTTATACCCCCTCCCCCCCCCCATCTCATGTATATTCATGACACCCTGGTGTTGCTTCAACACAGTGCCCCCCCCGAGCGCCAAAGAAACAATCCCTGTTTTTGTCAGAGGCCAATTAGTAGGCTAAAAGGCACAAGTGGGTCCACGTATGAAGCCGCACAGCTGCGCTTAGACTTCAGAGTTCTCCTGTGCAGTCCGGGGGAGGAGTTTACACCCTGGGTGTAATCCACGTTGGGATTATACCCTTGGTCGGGGGCTTCCTCGCTGCAGTGGCAGATTCCCTCCTTCCTTCCTTCCTCTGTCCCATATTTTCCCTCCTTTTATTGGGTCGTGGCCATCTGGAATGTGGGCTCTGAATGCTCCTAGTTGGTTTAGGGCCTTTTGTTTGGACTCCGTTTGGCATGTTGAAGCTCCAACCACATCTACTCCAGCCCTGGCTGGAGGTGAGATGATAGACAAAGGTGTGTGTGTGTGTGTGTGTGTGTGTGTGGGGGGGGGGGGGTAGTGAATTAGCCTGGCTTTATATTTGGCGCAGAAGGTTTTCAGTTTTTGTGCATGCCTTTTGTTTTTGTATTAAGATGTCAAGATTAGTGTCCATGTCTCATGACCGATCAGATGATCTGTGAAGCCAACTTGGGGCCGGAGTAATATGGTCGCTACTGTCAAAGACTGATGAATCTGGGTTTTTAAAATGGCCATTAATGTGTGTTTGTGTGTGTTTGCACCTCAGTCCCCGTGTGCAGCTGTGAACTTTGCCCAGGGTCAGACAAAGATGGGCCTGTTTGCATTCTATATGATCAACACGCTCTTCATTCCAACCCAGTGAAAAGGACTTTTTATACTGACCTTGACAAGCGGATCTATCATGGGTTGAAATCCTTGTTTACAGCTGCAGGTAGATTTGGCAGACTAGCGATGGTAACGGAGGCTTGCCAAAATAATAATAAAGATTCGCACATGGTTTCTAATGAAGTGACCTTTGGAGCAACAAGGCGCTCTTCGGGTTGCAAGACAGAGGGTTGAGGACAGTGAAACATGACTGCAATATGGAACCCAGGATTTAGCTGTGGTGCGAACGTGTTTTTCTCGGTACTGCACACCCGTCCTCTGCCTTCTCTCTCGTTTCTCTGCTCTCCGTCCACGTTTCTTGCTCGCCTTCTCTTCGTATTGTTTTTCCTTTCGGGCCTTTTTGCTCTCGAGGTTTGGCGCGTTCTCTCTTCCTCCGTTGTGGTTTTCCAGACTGCTCCTCCACACCACGTATCGGCTCGCATTGATGGAAAGTCATTATCCCGCTCATTAGCGCCCCATCCGAAACACGCACACACACACGCACGGTGAGTTTCAATTTCAAACCTCCCAGACAGCCTATAAAGCTAAACTTTCTGCTTGTGGTCGCATCCAACACTTAGTCACAGTGACTCATAATCCAGTCTGTTCTGGTTGACTGTGCCACTGTGTCACCTCAGATAGCGAGAGCACTCCTCCTCCTCCTCCTCCTCCTCCTCTTCCTCCTAGTTTTATCACTAGGCCTTTAGAACCAGTCTCAGGTCAACAAAGCCTCCCGGCTATAGACTGTCACAGAGCAGGGGGTGAGTCACCACGTGCGTGCGTGCGTGTGCGTGCGTGCGCGTGCGTGTGTGTGTGTGTGTGTGTGTGTGTGTTTTAGCACTTGTCTCTGTCCACCTCTCCTCCTCTATGGTTGGATGAATTGGATTTATTTGTTTGCCTAGCCTCTTTGAGGGTGCATTGTGAATCACACACAGAGGCTACTCATCGCGAAACTCCATAGACGCAGACACACACACACACACACACACACACACACACGCATATGCATGGCCTGGGCCCATGCTGTGCGGGGTACACAGAGACAGCTGGCAGATGGGGGGAGGGGGGGATAGCGAAGGTCCAGTCCAGAGTGTGGCCGAAGATTGGAGACAGCTGTGGAGGGAGTGGAGACCTCTCGTTGTTTCTCCCATTCGCCAGCCCTGCCAATATAGGAGCCCCCCCCCCACACACAAACACAGGGTATTAAGAGAGCTAAGATGTATGGCACACATGCAGCACAATATAGACATACACAGACAGACGTACGTGACATCCTGCCAGTACACCAGCATATGTTTCATTCTTTACAGTTACTCCCACACACACACACACACACACACACACACACACACACTTCAATCACTTTTCCTCTCACAGTCTGCCTGTGTTTGTTTGTTCTGCCTGCTTATCCCTTTTAAAGCCCCTAGCCCTGCCACTGGGGGATTTTGGGGGAAGAACTAAAATGGGGCAGATTTAGCATATGCAGATTTCCTTCTGCAAGGAAAGAAGGTAAGCCTCAAAACAGGATTTAGGTTACTTTTAGAACAAATATCGGCAGCACGCTAGCTTGCATTGACTCATATTGACCGTAACAGCGAGCGTTACACCGAAATGCTAGCGCCACATCAGTGACCCACATATCCCAAAGTGCATTATTGACTGCGACGAGCCCGAAACCCACAGCAGAAATGTCTGTTCTGTGGTGCGCGCGTTGCTTTCCATCCCAGAATGTTTACAGTGGCTGTCCATTTGGCTTGTGGCCGGAGCAGTGTGGCGCCGGGGCTGCCTGATGGAGCGGGCCAAGATGGATGTGTGTTTACTGGATAGGGCACAAGACTAGGGGGAGCCATGGCCACGGGCCATTTCTCTGCACTAAGTCCGCTGGTCATCTCCTGCCTCCTATGGTGAGGAGACGAGCCTCCAGTCCCCGGTTCCGTCAGCGTGCGGTGAACCACCGATTCGCTTGGTTTAGTCTAAGCATTCAAGAAATCACGCTCAGGCACTGTGTGTGTGTGTGTGTGTGTGTGTGTGTGTGTGTGTGTGTGTGTGTGTGTGTGTGTGTGTGTGTGTGTGTGTGTGTATGCAAATGTTATATTTCCCCGCTACACAATATCTTATGGTCTACGCAGTCAATCGTGTATTATTGTTTCCTGTTTGTGCTCCCTGGGGGGCTGATGGAGAGGGCCCCCCCCCCCCGCCCTAGTATAAGGACATCAGTCACTGAGCCGGCTCCTGGTCCGAAGTGACAGTGACAGATGGAGTCTCAGTGGACCTCGTCTGGTGATAGGGGTCGGTTTGCCTGGGACCCGGGACGATGCTGTTCAGGTTGACTGGGTCTGTCCCGGGCCACACGGGGCCCATCTGTCTGTCTGGATGCTGCGCTTACCCCTCACCTGACCGGGCCCCGGCAGAGTGCAGAGGGAAATTGAATTTCAGCATTGCTAGAAAATAGGATTTCCTCCTGCCGAGTGGGACTGCTCTGGTTGTTTAGCCAACAGTTTCCTTAAAGGAACCGTCTTTTCGTGTTTCTCTGTAGGTTTTGAATGAAGACTGCGACCAGAATTGGTACAAAGCAGAGCAGAATGGCAAGGAGGGCCTCGTCCCCAAGAACTACATTCAAGTGAAGCCACGCGGGTAAGCCAGACAGTTTTCAGCCACCTCAAAAGAATTCAATTGGAACTTTTGCAAATAAATGACGAATAAATGATTGTTCTTTGGTCAGTAAAGGAAACCAAATGGAACACATTTTTTATAATTAACACTGTATAATATGCTGCATATAAGTATATTTTGGCTTGGGGTTTTTGTGATTGCATGAGCCAACTGCGCAACACGCTAAGTTCTGTCTTTTCCGTGTACTTAAATTGAACAAAATTGAAGTCCTGACTACAAAGTATGTGGTCACCACCATGCCATCACTATCTGGAGATATGCTAAGTAGCTAGCTAGCAAGCTACACCACATCAAAGTGAGCTCAATCCCGACTGCACCACAGAGCAGGAAGTGCTGAAGATAATAGGCGGATATCCCCGTTATCTCCATCTTAACCTCTGGGAGATCTAAGTCTCCAGTGGGCAGGGCCCATGTTCAGAACAATGTGGTTGCACTACGCTAGCTTGCTGTGTCGAAAGAATCAATCAGTTGCACGCGCAAAATGCTGATATTATCTAATTGGACTAAGCTTTTTTTTCATATATTAATCATATTTATTATTTAGAATGTTAACTAAGTTACCATTGAAATCACATGACAAGACAACCAATGTCCCAGGGCATTTGACAAAGAAGCTAGCCAATTGGATAACTTGGGTAAATATGTTTTGGGCCTAAAAGTGATTGCATTAGTTATTTTTAGCCACCATTGTTGACACATATCTGTCATGTTGGCCTTGCTCAGGTGGAAGCATTGAGCTGTGGAGTGACATTTCCTCTGGTTAAGCCATTAATGCTGATGATGCCCTTCGGCTTCGGTGTTTTCTGAGACCTCACCAAACCAGTTTTAAGACTTAGGGTTCAGTAAACTACCGAAACCAATTGACAGACAAATGTGTCCTTGTGGAAGGGCTGCTGCTCCCCCAACATTCAGCAACGCCATTTCTTATAACAGAAATTCTGTAATTGATTGCAAGTTGAAAGCATCAGAACAACAGCACCTGTTGAAAATACATAAAATACACACACACACACACACACACACGGCAGTTAAAGAGTGAGCACTCAACGGAGCCGGGAGCAGATGCAGTTGGCATGGCACCACACAAACGTGGGTTGGCAAGTAGTCATGATGCAGGCACCTTATTATCACATCAGGAACTGGACCATTAGTCACGGCAATTATAGTCAGGGCAAATGCAAAGGGACACACAGGACACTCAGAAAACTTCAGGCTCTTTTGCATGACAAATGTGATGGCATTTTGATTATGCTAGCCAACATTACATATGTCCCTAAAATGTCACTCCTTTAGAATTATATTAAATGTGTTTTTGTGGTATTGCAGTTTGGTAAATGGACCTGTAAATCTTATCTTATAACTCTGTCTGTATTTGTTCTACCCAGTCAGTCCGCGTTTGTTTGTTGGAATGACTGATGGTCTTTGATGTTGACAGTTGGTTCCACGGCAAGATCCCCCGGGCAAAGGCAGAGGAGGTGCTGAACAAACAGAGACTTGATGGAGCCTTCCTCATCCGAGAGAGTGAGAGCACACCAGGGGACTTCTCCCTGTCTGTCAAGTATGTTACCATAGTGCCATATACCCCTGAATACTGTGACCTTATTTCTAAACATGTATTTATATATTCGTATGCCTAGCTATTATTGCTATAAATGATAGCTGGGGAGGAAATGGGCATTGATTTTTTTCCACTTAATTGATTTTCACTAGCATGGCTAGTCAAAGGTAACTACAAGAATTGGAGCTTTGTTTCTTATTAAAATCAAGCATGTTTAAAATGTCTATTAAAATGATCATCCACCCCACTATATCCCAGGGTTATTGCATGTTTTGACCACCCTGAATCTCCCATTATGGTTTTTATATAGGCAAATGTTCCTTTATTTTTGCCTATAGTGCAACCTGTCATCCCTCTCGCCACAAATAACGCTCTTATCTACCAGTTCTATCAGGACACTCAGGTCATCATTATTTCTAAATGGAACATATTTAGCCTAACCGTAAATGGTTGCAGTTTTTCCTTTCACCGAGCTTCTTGTTTGGACATAATTTGTGTGTGCGTTAGTAATGGCTTACTTATAAAACAATAAGCACTTTTTGAGTGTGGGCACCGCTTCCTTTATTGAATTGTTAGTGGCACCACACCCATTATTTTTGTAAGAGAACAGTTTGAGTTGGCCAATGCGATTTCTTTTTTGTCCAAGGTAAAATGTAGTTCTGGTTAAAAAGCAGTAAAAGACAGGTTTTTCTTATTTCCTAGGCATCCCTCCACCAAAAACCGTAATTTAGTGCTATCGGCTATTTCTAGCACCACTCAGCATTGGACTTTGCCTGTGTCAGCCTCGTAGCAGTGTTTCTTTAAAAGGTTTTTGAAACACCACAGCGTACCACCAGGCACGGTGTTTCAAGTTGTCTCTCAAAGAGCTTTATTAATGCCCGTAGAGTAGGTGGTCCTTTGAATGCCACTGATCACCGTGCTATAAGGAAAGACCTTCTTACTCTGCTGATGGTGCGGGCATGATAAAAGGTCTTTTGTAAAGTAAATGTCACCGTCTTTCTATTGACGTTGCTCTGATTATAAAACAAACTTGGACAGGAAGCCCTCAGCCCCTGGTATAAACAATACACATTTCTAATGGCCGACACTTGGAGGCTGGAGGTGGAAATATCAAAACAACAGTTTAACCCTTAGCATTTAGAGAAAACAGTGACAGTTCAAGGTAATACAGGAAGGGAACTAAACTGAGATTTAAGTAGTCCCACTGTGTCGGTGTGTTTGTATCGGTCTAAAAGACATACACTGGATCTACGTTGATCTGTCACCTAACAGACAGCTACACATGATGACTGGAGCATCTGTCTAAACCAAAGAGACACTTTATTGAAACCCTCTCTCTCTCTTTGGTGCGGGGACAACCTGTTGCTAAAGCAGGTGGGCCACCCTGCTCCTATTCCCAGTGCTCAAGTCACACTGCCTCATTTATAAGTAAGCAAGTCATTAAATATACATCTGCAAAAATCAAAATCTAATGTTTTACGGGGGAAACTAGGCCACACCGCTTAAATCATTTATGGAGACGACACGCAGACTGTTTTGAAACGGTCCAAAGACACACCAAAATAACTCGGCCATCACAGCTAAATGTGCCAGACTTAACCGTGTTGTGACTGGTTCAACCAAGTGGAGTTATCCCAGTCCCCTTCGATGTCCCCACCAGCATCAACCGTCTCCTTATCTCTCTCCATAGATTCGGCAATGACGTTCAACACTTCAAGGTATTGCGGGACGGGTCGGGAAAGTATTTCCTGTGGGTGGTCAAGTTTAACTCTCTGAATGAGCTGGTGGAGTACCATCGAACCTCGTCCGTCTCGCGCAGCCAGACCATTCTACTGAGGGACATGGAGGAGGTTCAGGTTCAACAGGTTAGATGGGCCTGAAGGGTCACACTGTGTCACACACACACACACACACACACACTCACTTAACATGTACGTTTATGGGCATCAGCATGGGCACACACACACACGTGTCAACATGCAAAGACCACAGCCGAGAAAAAATCCCCGTCTCAAGCAGCCATTTAATCAGATTGGGTCGTGTAATCTTTTGAGCAGCCATACAAAACACAGTAAAGCTCCACAGATTAGCAGAGTCAAGTAGAGTTCACTGGTGAGGGCTTCCACACACCGTAGGTTGAGTAGATCAATGCAACTCACTTACGGATGATTGGATGACTAATGTTGTGCCCTCTTCCCTCTCCCAGCACATGTACGTGCAGGCTCTGTTTGACTTTGAGCCCCAGGAGGAGGGGGAGCTGGGCTTCAGACGAGGAGACCTGATCCAGGTCCTGGACAACTCCCACGCCAACTGGTGGAAAGGAGTGTGCCACGGCCAGGTGGGCACCTTCCCGCGGAACTACGTCACGCCCGTCAACCAGCACCTGTGATGGACGTCCGCCCGCGCGAGGAGAAACCGTACCGACGAGAGACTTTATGAAAGACAATCTGGAGGAGCTTAGGGGATAAGAGACGGAGGCTGTGACCACAGCACCGCGGCTGGGGGGCATTCGGTCAGCGCAGTCCCGGCTTTTGAGGCCGAGAGGAATTGTTTTGGAGGATTTGCATAGCGCCGCCAATTCCAACACTAGTTCCGTCAGCCCGCATCTCCACTGCCGTAGTCGTTTTTCTTTGTTTGTTGCTTTTTCTTTGACCATAAAATTGCCTCCTGTCTATGGGACAATAGACACTTTAAAAAAGATGTCAGTTCATTACAGTGGCCAAAGAGTGCTGGAGCGATGGGGGTTTTATGATTTGTATGTACAATAGACTGTATTTATTAACAGGATGGACTTTTTTTTTGTATTAATCCAGGGGTTTGCTCGTTTTATTGTGTTGTATATTCACTCTTTCTGGGAGGATCGGTGCTTGTCATTGCGTTTGGGGTTTCGGCTGGCAGATTAAATGTGTTTCTTGGTCTCATGCTACACTGCTACACTGTAATTCTTGTGGGGTGGCAAAAAAAACTCCTTTGGAAGAATAGCACTCCAAAGTGAAACTGTCTCGCATTATTGTAACAAAGATACAAAAGACCTCCATAGTTTATGTTTCTGATGTCAAGAGACCACGTTATTGAATCATGTTATTAACAGCAATGTTTTTAATCTGTCTTGTCATTGTACAAAACAACTGTGTTACTGCAATTGAGTTATGTGTGCATGTGAAAATATCACAGGATACTCTTGTCCCTCATTGTTTACATTTTTGGTGAGCTGTGGGGATGGTTTGCCAGAATTGTAGAGTGGTTTTAAGGCAAAGACTTTTGTTTCAACGTGTATTATTTATTAAGATGTTCTTTGCTCATAGAATCAAGCAATCTTACTATGTGGATAGCATAATGGAATATAGCTTATTTGTATTCTTAAAAAATATATGTTTTGATTCCTATCCACATTTCTTCATTTGATAATCTGTCATTGAAAGTTATTGGCAGCATTATGCTCTTTGGGTGGTGACTTCTCTATTAGAGTTTTGTCCTTCTCTGCCGGTTGACTTCTAAGCAGCCAGTAGTTATCCTGTCATATAGTTCATACTGTTGGTCAATTACCAGTACTTATGAAAGATCTTTATGAGTTGAAACCCCCCTTCTATTGTCTGATATGTTAACGCAGTGAGAAAAAAGGCCTTTGCTCCAGGATGTACCGATCTTTAATGCACAGTGGAATTTAATGTTTGAACATGATGTTATGACTCATTTAAGGGTTAATTATTATGGTCGCTTATGCAGCATTATTAGAAGGGCTTTTGTGATTTTTATTGAGATTAGAAGAACATTGTTCAATGTGCTTATTGTTCAATTTGTTTGTTGTGAAAGGAGCAGATGTACTTTAGAATGTTGAAAAATCAAACTTGTTTAAATAAAAATAACGTGTCTCTCTTAGTGTGATGCGGACGGACGGTTGCACTCATTTGGTAGACTCGGGTTTGTTTTAGAAAACATCAGTCAGTGCAGTGCAGGGACTTTGTCAGTGAAGGAAGTTGATGGGCCGCATCAGAGCACTGGAGTTGTTGGTGCTTTGGTAAGATGGTTGTTAATTAACCAACCAGTTAATTATAGGGAAGTTATAGATAGTCCAAATATATGTAGGGTAGACTGGGGGCAATCGTAACAGTTTTTGCTTTTCACCCTGTAACTTAAAAACTGCTTCAGCTGCACAAGTACGTTTTGTATGTGCAACTTACAACTGTCTACTAACTGTTAACAGCATTTAGAGGTTTCTAGGAACAACGTGTGGAGAAATTTTCATTTTAAGACAAGGAGTGCGGTGTTACATTTGCCCCCTTGTCAGGGCACAATTGTAACAGTGTTTGGGGTCAAATGTAACAACTTCTTAAAGACCTACTACCTAGGCCCCTACAAACCGTCTTAAAGACCTACTACCTAGGCCCCCACGTACTTCTTCTGCTGCTATCTCCATCAAGGTCTGTTCTGTTCTAGTCTGTTTTTCTGGCCTTGAGCCTAGGCATTCTGTAATCAAACAACTCGTCTCAGATATCTCCTCTGTAAACATGTAATAGTAACTCAAAACAGATATTTTCTATCTACATAGGCCTACAAAAGGGATATGTTTTAAGGATATAGACACAATAGCAAGGCTAAGTCAGTGTAGGAATGTTAAAACAAAGGTGAAAAAATACTGAATTTCGGCAAGAAAAATATTGTGATTCTAAAAAGTTACTTTCATACCTCACAAACAGATTTGTTTAAATAATTCCTGACGCGAGCAACTATTGCGCTTGTCCTTGTGCATGCAGAGGGGGAGTGTCATGGTGCATGAATAGACTGCATGTCAAGAGTCTCTCTTTCCTGATTGGTGTAATCTGTAGTGTTACAATTGCCCCCACTAGGGAAATACTTCATGCCAACTAATGAAAACCTATTCTAAGCAAAACAGAACATAGGGATCTGATAGCACTGTTGAGGGTGTGCCCATGAAGATTCCCTGCCTGAGATGATATGAGTGTATGACCCTCATAGTACGTTGTTCGCCTGATGAAACCTTGACGATACCTGAACTGATTGACTGAGCTCTTAGCGCCACCAGCTGGTAATTGTATTATTCGTTGAAGCCATTAACTCTTGACTGGCCCAATGCTGAATTGCCTCAGGAGAGACAGAGGTGGAATCAGTTTTAG
This sequence comes from Aplochiton taeniatus, assembly GCA_017639675.1. Classification (NCBI taxonomy): domain Eukaryota; kingdom Metazoa; phylum Chordata; class Actinopteri; order Galaxiiformes; family Galaxiidae; genus Aplochiton; species Aplochiton taeniatus. The sequence goes on from CM030176.1 coordinate 16,428,696, forward strand.
AGCAATCTGGATTTAGTAGCCTCGAAAAGTTGATAGTAATTTTAGTTGGTTTAAATGGTTTTAATGAGTGCATTGGCTATAACCGGTATGTTTTGATAGTAGCCTAAATTAAGTGACTGATAGTGACTTTGACCTAGGCTACACAAAAAAAAAACTGTATTTTGTGTTATAGATTCCCGTTAATCCATAATGGTAAGTAAAATAAAACAAATGAATGGTCGAACTCTAGACATTGTTGTTCGATAGGCCCCTACCTTGCTTGGAATTATTAAATGAGGTAGATTTCCGTTCAAGCTTATTTACATTACATTTTCATATTGGAGAACGTGGTGTGACTGTAAGATTATTATAAATCCCATAACAAAGCTTTGAAAGAGGGCGTGTGAATTTCAAGCCTGACTCGAGTCTTTCGTCATAGCGGTTGCCTCGCCACAGCAGACAGCATTCACCGTTAACTGTGGGAAATATGGCGGATACAGACGGCGAGTCGCTGGAGTCTTTGCTTAGTAAGTATAAAACACTGTTTTCCAGTTAACTCATATACTATATAATTACCTTATCAAATGCTACATTATGTGGTATTTATGTAATGTCGCTGGTCAAGGAAATCAAAAGTCCTAGTTGTCCTAATATTTTGTTTTCCCCCAATGTTTTGATTGCTCTTTCTCTGTCAACTCAGCAGCTGTGGCTAGCTCGCGGTGTAAAGCTATATATATAGTAGCCTGTACTGTACTAAGCTAACCCAGTCGCTACCTCCCGAGATCTACCTTTTTTCAGTTGACATAACGTAAATTATCTCACGTTAGCAAGCTGAACATGTTTGTTGTTATCTGGTGGCTGATTTGCTCTAGGCAGAGAAATAGCACAATTGGATCGTTACCTAACATTCAAGTCTTGCACCTGCTGCCTGCTTTGCTTCCTTCAGCCCCGGCCGTATGCATAGACAGTTCATTATTGCTCTCTCCTCAACAAGCTAACCGAGATCACGTCTGTCGTACTTAACGCCAGCTGTCAGGCAGATAATCTAGCTGTCAATATTAAAGTTAAATAGTGCCTTGCCTTCGTTTCTTGTTACCATGTCAACATCAAATGAACCACCTATTATCGTTATTTGAATAATAGGCTGCTAATGCTTTTCTAATGCATGTTATTTTCCATTGCAGACAAGGCCACCAACCCTTCCAACAGACAGGAAGACTGGGAGTACATAATTGGATTTTGTGACCAAATAAACAAAGAGTTAGAGGGGTGAGGGTTTCCCTATCTGGCAAGCCAAGTCTTAAAGATAATATATAGTGTGACATGCATTTAAGTACCTACAATATTGTATGTGCATGTTTTCAGCATGGTTGAAACTATCATTAGACTGCATGATTAACTGACTGCATGACCCACTGTTATTGCAAATGGTAATAAAAAGAATAAATGAAGACGATAATCGAAAAGACCAATCAAATTTTGTATTGTAGGTATGTCTTGTTTGCCTGTCAAGCCGTTGTTGTTATGGTAATTATCTTGTTTCTTTTTTTTCTCCCCCTCCCAGCCCACAGATATCCGTGAGACTGTTGGCACATAAGATCCAGTCTCCGCAAGAATGGGAGGCAATACAAGCTTTGACGGTATGTGGTACTTTGACAGGCTGTCATTCTTTATCTGTTTGGGATCTTGACTAATAGTCTAGTTCTCACATTCTGTAGGTTCTAGAAGCTTGCATGAAGAACTGCGGAAGAAGGTTTCATAATGAGGTCGGAAAGTTTCGCTTTTTGAACGAGTTGATCAAAGTGGTGTCACCCAAAGTAAGTTGAGAATCTCAAATGAATTTGCCCACCAATGTGTAAGGCTATGTGTTGCTTTGTTTACCAGTTCAGCAGCTGAACCCTGTTCTCCCCTCAGTATCTTGGAGACCGGGTGTCAGAAAAAGTGAAGGTGAAAGTGATAGAAATGCTCTTCAGTTGGACGGTTTCCTTACCCGATGAGGCAAAGATAGCCGAAGCCTATCAGATGCTGAAGAGGCAGGGTAAGATATCCGTCAACGGCAACCCTCCTAATCGACATTACTTGTTACTAAACATTACTTGTTTTTTTTCTGTTCAGGTATTGTCTCTGTTGACCCCGAAGTCCCACAGGACAAAACACTGGTGCCGTCGTCTCCCTTGCGTCCTAGGAACCCTGTATTTGAGAACGAGCTGAAGAGTAAAGTAAGTTTCTAGAGTAGGTTTCTGTTTTTTGGGGGTGTGTGTAGACTACTAACTAGCATAGTACTTGGTTTTGCTTATGTCACTACATTCAAGCTTTGATGGTAAATCTCCCCGGTTATTCCATGCCCTGGTGTAGTAGAGCAACATGGCTGCAGACTGGAGTCCAAGCTGTGTGTTGACTTGGCGTCGCAGACAGCTGATCTATGGTTGATGTTGTTTTTCTAAGTCCTGGGAGCGCAGTTCAGCGGGGCTGCTGTGGACTACCTGGTACTGTGGGAGACAGACTTAGACACTGACTAATAACAACCTTCCTCCCCACAGCAACTGGCTGAGCTGTTGAAGAGCAAGAAGCCCGAAGACCTGCAGGAGGCTAACCGGCTGATCAAGAACATGGTCAAGGAGGTGATCATGTGACTCAAAAACACTCTTGCCAATTGTTTGCACACCTCCTCTGGCCACGTGACACTTAAGCATAGTTTCTGCTTCGAGACCATTTCGATCTGGGATACTGTATCAAGCAGATTACGGGGACACGCAATGCTTTCCTCACATAGCAAACTCCGTAGCGGAGCAAGATCGTAGTAAGATTGAAGATATGCTTCACTCTCGTACATAAAAGCAATGTGTGTGGCGTCTAATCAGTCGTTTTTTGCGTTCTAGGATGAGATAAGGATGCAGAGGGCGGCAAAGCGCACCCACACCTTGGAGGAAGTCTATAACAGCGTCAAGCTACTCAACGAGATGCTGTCCCACTTCAGCACTGACGACTCCACAGATGGAGACAAAGAACTCATCAGGGTTGGTCTCCATTTTTATCTCTACATAACTAAGTATTCCCTGCCTGAATCCATTACAACAGTCTGTTACCCTTTTCTAACGTACTGCTGTAAAATTAGTCCTGTTCCACACAACAGTGAATTGTCTTCCTCAGTGTGTAGTTCCACAGCCCTAACCCTGGATGTTGCCACTCCCATGTTTGATTGTGGGTTTTATACGCTGTTGAATTAAACAGTCATGGGGCCGTCTCCTCTCTTAAACCCTACAATTACTACTAAGGTTTTACTTCAGTTTAATCTGTACACAGTACTTTAATTTCCATCTTTAAGAGTAAAATATGAATGTATTTTGGCTTATGCTAACTGTTTCAACTTGTTTTTTAGGTCAAAGAAATCGTTTCAAAACTGTTACTCTGCAAGGCCACATTTGGCTAGTTGTCTTTGATTGTGTTGAGTCAATATGTTGCCTGATGTAAGTCTTCTGATTATATGGCTGCCTTGGGCCGGCATGATCTTGCATTGGTGGAAAATTACTTCACTGAAAATAGGGTGCTAGGTGGTATTTTACTGCACCTTTAGAAACGGATCATTTTGCTCCAATCTGGCATCGAGTCCTTCACTGCTCCAGACAACAAAATTACAACTAACTACTTAACTAAACTCTGTTGATATAACAACAAAATCCTGTGGATACTTTAAAAAAGTGATTGTCTTCTTTTAAAATTTAAGTACCTATTATATATAGTAGATACCATAAAACAGAAGAGGACATTTTTTCCATGTATTTTTCAAAACAATTAACTTTTTTGTTATGAGTGTGTGTCTACTTAAACGTTCCTGAGTTATTTATTTAAATTTAAGGATTGTGGACCTTTGGTTGTGCACCTTTGTATACTAGCATACTAGGCACCTTTGGACCTGACTGTATAGCATAATAGAACATTATTATATTTGTTTTTATTCCATAAAGGAACTGTATGGAGACTGTGACAAACTCAGGCAGACTGTGTTCAAGCTAGCCACAGACACCGAGGATAATGACAGTAGCTTGGGTATGTCCTTGCATCCGTCTTGACTTTAGGACTTTTTCTCACTGAGCTCCAACCCTGCCCTTTTGACCCCTGACTTCTTGCTCTCTCCAGGAGACATCCTGCAGGCCAGCGATGACCTCTCACGTGTCATGAACTTGTATAAGCAGATTGTGGAGGGAGAGGCCATGAACGGAGAAACGGATGCAGCCCCACCATCGACAACACAATGTAAACGCTCCCATACACCCCATTGTTTTGTCTGTAACTATGCATAGTATGTGTAAAAAATATGTTGACCACATTAATCACATCCTACTGCTTCATTGACTTCATATTTGGCAAGTTATATATGTATACATGAACGTGTCCACTCACAGACAAACACAGTGTATATCAATGCACAGGTTTATTGGTGATGGTGGTGGTTTTATTTATTTTGAAGTAAATACATCTGTATATCCCTTTTTTTGTCAATCTATGGACAGGCACCAAAGCGCCCAGCAGCAGTAGCACTCAGTCAGAGATCCTGATCGACCTTGCTGGTCTGGACCTCCAGAGCCCCTCCCCACCAGAGCTAGCCCCAGCAGCCCGGCACCCAGAGGCCAGTCCTCTCATCCCTGTGGACCTCCTGTATGGCTCTGCCTCCCTTCCAACAGCCTGCTGTACCATGGACAAGACGCTGTCCAGCAAAGCCACCACATCACTCTCCTTGTTAGACAAAGAGCTCTTATCGTTCGGTAAAAACCTTTGGTAATGATTGAGACTTGTTATTCGACTCTGTCTGGACAAATATGATTCATGTTGTCATTATTATTTTTCAGGCCTTAGTGACCCTGTTTCTTCTTTAAGCAAACCTTCTTCTACTAAAAATGAAAGCTTGAATGACCAATTGGCGTCTTTCAAGGTTTGCACACTTATTGCTTTATGCTTTAGAAAAAACAATGTGTTATTCCACTAACTATTCTGTCATCTTCTGTAAACATTGGTTTTAACATTTGTCATCCTTTATCCGTAGGACCCCAATTCGGTTCTGGATCTTTTCGGCAGCGTCTCCCTCCCAACAACCCTGTCCTCCCTGTCAATTGACTCTCTCTCTTCGACGGCAGCGCCAGTCAGCTCCAGCTATGAAGCCTCCACGACGACCTCCTTCTCCCTCTCGGCTCCTACTCTCTCCCCGTCTCCCCTGCTCACCGCAACGGGGGACTCAACCAGCATGGTCCAAACCTCTCGCGCCCCATGGCCGGGCACAGCTTCCCTCTCTGTTCCAGCTGCCTCCCAGCCATCCTCTGCCTCACTCAGCCACAGTGTGCAGGACCTGGCCATGCTAGACCTCGGCAGCCCTAAAAGGTTGTTTTTTTTTGTTGGTATTATTAGATATCAATAAGGTGTGGAGGGAGTGTCATGGATTCTGTTTCTCTATTTATTGTCACTGATGATGGCTACGGATTGCCAGATTTTTTTTTTTTCTATTAGACTGTCTGCTTTAATGTAATTTAACTTGGCGTGTTTACTAATATCGTGCTCTGCCCACACAGCATGTCTGGGCTACTGGACTTTGGCAGCTTGCTTGGTATGGGGGAGGCTCTGGGTGTCACTACTGCCCCCTGCTGTTCCTCTGGTATCCCACCCTCCAGATCCAGCCCCCTGCCCTTGGGGGCGATGCCCTTAGCGTCCAGTGCCCCTGCCTCTGCCAGGACCCAGGCGGATGACATTCCCCTTCTGCGTTCCCATTCCCCTATCCTTCCCCTGGGACAGACCAGTCCAGCCTGGGCCAAGACGGAGATATCCCTGTCTAATGTCCATGTGCCCCTGGAGTCCATCAAGCCAAGTGAGTCCCAGAAAGTACACACCGTGCAGTAGCTTGTGGGAGAAGTCTCTCAGCAATGCATGGACACTGAGCCGTTACCTGAAATGAGCTTTATCGGTGACCTATGTTTAATTCAAGTGTGTTGCCCATTGTCTGTTCCTCAGGCAAAGTGTGTCCGGTGACGGCGTACGACAAAGATGGCGTTCGCGTTTTGCTGCACTTTGCCACCGACTGCGCCCCCGGGCGTCCCGACGTTCTGGTGATGGTGGTGTCCATGCTGAACACAGCCCCTCTACACATCAGAAACATCTGCCTCCAGGCTGCTGTGCCCAAAGTAAAACCCTTCACACCCACACCCCTAACATCCCTACCTAGACCACAGTAGTTGTATCCAGTTGTAGAAATCGTTGGCTCAGAGTTCATGTTTATACGTGACAGTGAAGGCCCTGGGTTTACAAAGGCCCAATTTGTTTCGTTTTTTTGTGTCAGGTGTCAAAATGTCGAGACCAACTTTGCCACATGCCAAGCTTTTAGGACAAACGTTTTCATTTTTGTCTGTGGCCTGTGGCTAACCCAAGCCTACATCCAGTTGAACCCAGACGTTAACATCCTCTTCATTTTTCTATATGGCAGTCGATGAAGGTTAGACTGCAGCCACCTTCAGGAACCGAGCTGGCACCGTTCAGCCCCATCCTCCCCCCTGCCGCCATCACACAAGTCATGCTGCTGGCCAATCCACTGAAGGTAGGATTTACTCTTAACTGAGCTGAACTTGCAATGTTACTTTACCTATTTAAGCCCATAAACAATAAGAACACCTGATGACTAAAGGCAAATCTACATGCGTTGTAACATTCAAATGTTTGGGCTTGTTGTAGTGCATTGCCATTTGTTTTGACTCATTCGTGGACGGTGTTATTTGAGCCTTGCATATTAAGAATGGATAAATAAAAAAAAGAGTAATATAGCGTACATGTGCACGTGAGGTTCCACACATGTCAAAGCAAGCTTCCCAACTGTCGCCCCGTCTGCTGCAGGAGAAAGTACGGATGCGATACAAGTTGACGTTCGTATTGGGAGAGCAGCCGTGCACGGAAGAGGGTGAGGTGGACCAGTTCCCCCCGGCGGAGAGGTGGGGGGCTCTATAGCCCCAGCTCCCTAGCAGCACTACTCGTCCTGGTGGCAGGAGAGTGCAGTAACACATGACACCACTTGAGCCCACCATCTACTGCGATGGCTTACAGTATGAGGGAGGACTCCATGTAGTTTCGTAGCAACTGTAAGTGATAGAGAGCATAATCGGACTCTTGCCATTTGTTATGTTTTTTTGTTTCTTTCTTTTTATGATAGATTCCTTCCCTCAGCAAAGATATATTTATCATATTTAAAAATCTAACAAACACATTCATTTAGTGTCGGCCATCATGTTATGGTAATAGGTGACACTTTTTTTGAAAGGGGTATATGCCCCTTTGGAGCACAACTTTTAAATTGTTACAAACGGCTTGCACTTTAAAATGCCAAATAGTGTTAAAGTACAATGTTTGGTTTTAGAGAAAATCAATAGTTATTAATGAGAGGTTAACTGGACATACAAGCAGTTCTTGCATGATTTTGTATTGTAGTTCTTCAAGATTATTGTCTTGTTACTTTTGACTAGGAGGGATGGGAGAATTCTCTTTTTCCAAACCATCAAGACATTAACTGGTTCGTACATTGCTACATTTTACATAGTTTCCAAACTGGCTGTTGGCATAGTTAGTTCCAAATCTATTTAGAAATTTTTTTAGACCATTCTGTATGTTTGGCATCCAAAAAGCTCATCCCACAGATTGGGTAAAAAGCGCCATTGTCACCCTTAGCAGCCCCACCAGGCTTGTTTTTGTCTTTGTTATGAACACTTGTGACGAGTGGTGGCCAGCGTTGGGGTGACAAGGAAGGAGGAGTGGTACACACAGTAGAAGCACTTCAAAAGACTACAGTGACCACAAAACAACCCTGGTTTTGGGATGATCTCTTTTCATCAACTCAACGCTGCCTAACATAGGTAGTAGCTAATGGATGTGGGGTATGAGGGTATGAGAACCTATCAACTCTGAAGTTTGACCACTGTTGCAATTCAATGACTTGCAACAGTGTGTGTCAATTTCCCCAAAATATGGATTGGGGCTTTAATATATTTCAGCCATCAGAAGAATTTGTATTTATTCATGAGCAATTAAGACTAAAGTAAGTGGGGATGAGAGAATCCCTTTTGTTTTTATTTATTTTTAGTTATCGTCATGATTGAATGTATTGTTTTACTGTTCTGGGGGTAATAAAAGCAATTGCCTGAAGCAGCTATGCTTACAATCGGCTTGATACTAAATTCCTTCATGGAGAGGTTTGAGACATATTTATTGACAATATGCTGACAGTGCCAGCAGGAACCTTTTCAAGGAGTAAAACTATCAATCGGACACATTGATATGTTAGGGGTTTGAACAGATATAGTAGGCTAATCTTTTGTAAAGAAAAGTCATAAGGTCTTACATCGGATTGCTGATTATGTCCAACACTGGGACGGTCTTTAGTCAGCACTACAATACTTGATTTAAATAATCAAAGCTTGGTGTTTTTTTTTATGTATTCAATGCAATACAACATTTGAATAAGTGTTTTGTGTGTCTTCATCTACTGTATCTCTTTTCTGGTGAGGTTCGGAGCTTAATGTAGGCTACTTTGTTACAGAATTTTATTTCAAACCGTTTTGCTGTAGCCTACTTACTGTCTGTTACATATGTTTTCCATATTGAAATTGAGGCATATTTTGAAGAGATGTTTGCATGAAGAATAAATGTCTTATTTTAACTTGGTTGGTTTGTGAATTATTTGATACCAATAGCAGGTTTCATTTATTATTATTATTATTATTATTATTACTATTATTATTAATAATGGCTTGCACTCATTATAATTATTCTGTTGCATTGTTGCATGGACGAGTTTTTAATGTTTTACTTCTTAAATTTAGCTCTGTCAAAAGCACATTTTTGCAACCTAATCAAACTGGCGCTCACATACAAGTACAGTGTGGACTATAGCTAGTTGTATGTCAACTTTGTGTTCTTACTTTGTTTAAAAAAATGAATCATTGTTATACCAGATCTGCAATTTTGATTCAAATTTAACTTTTTAGTTGGTACAGTCAAAGAAGTCAGGGTAAAATCCCTGGCATTCATGGTGATGTTGGAACAACAGTATCATTTTTTTCATCCCCTAGTGATTATGATCAATGAAGGAGTTTTTCACTATTTCACGATTGGTAATAACCTAGAGAAAGTGGTGCCCTCAAGTCTCCTTTGACCTTACTCTTCCTGGTACATAATTGGTATTTAGTCAAACTACAGACAGACCTTTAATTTTCTTTTCTTTTCACTTTTGTTCTTTTTAGGCTTCTCCAGGCCAGGCGTGTAGGCCCGCGTAGACCCGGGTATGCCTGGGTATGCCTAGGCCCTCCCAAAAAGATCACTGGTCTACCCACTCATGTTCAAGAATTTTTTTAATTATAGGATTTTATAAATACGGGGTTTGTGCTTTGTTCTTTGGAGTCGTTCATATTGCATGATGTGACAATACTGCCTACTGACCAATAGGAATATGGTTGGGGGCGGGCGGTTGTATTGACTGTCAGAAGTCCACTTGTGATAGTTGACCGATTTGGAAAATGCATGTTAATCATTGTGATTTGCTACTAGTGTTTGTAGCGGCAATGAAACATCAATTGGATCGATGCGCTTAGAAGATGAGCCTGAGTCAAGCTCGGCCAGGATGGAGCCGACAGGTAGGCTACAGAGGCTGAACAAACAGTAACATAATCCACAAAGTATGTGCCAGCCAGCAGCAGAAACCCATGAGTCGTCAGGACGTCTAAGAAGAGCTCTCCAAGCTCCTAGGAGTTCCATTGCATAGCAGTAGCAGGCCAGAGAAGACCCTCAGCCATGACCACTTCCCTGTCCCCACCAAGAACGCACATGACAAATCACAGAGAGTCAGCTTGGGGCAACGACAGTGCACTCTCTGCAAAAGGAGCACTCCCTGGCAGTGTGAGGAGTGTAATGTGGGCCTATGTCTGCAGCTAGAGAGGAACTGCTTCAGAGAGTACCACAAAGGCCAAAAAACGCCTGGACATTCCTAGGGAAAACGGGCCAAAAAATGTAAAATAAAAGTCCATGGCATACAATCTTTGTGTAACAAAAAAAAAGGTGTAACATTTTGTTTATGTGCAATCAGTTTCTACCTTACTAAAAACAAGTAAAATCTTATTCCGATTTGTGTTTTATTAAACTGTTATTATACATTCAAAACATACTTTAATGTCAAATAACTTCCAGATATTGAAGGTAAAGTCATCCTGGAAAAAGGGGCAAAAGCATTTACTCATAGCACATTTTATGACACTTTTACAGCCAAAACAACAAAACTAATCCAGGTGGTCTGTTTGGGCTAGGGTGTTAAAACTCGAAGCTTCAATCGTGGCCAGAGGGGCGCAACGTATTTAAATGAAGAGCAGAACAACCGAACTTGTAACTTTTCCTGTCCAGTCTGATCATAACAGGAGTTGGTGTTAGTTGGTAGTATGCTAGTTCTAACTTGTATTCTAGGGTGTAGTACATGTAACCACACTGATATGCATTGATAATAATGTCAATGAGAACATTTTATTTAACTAACAACGTTGGGTAACGAACGTTTACTAGCTGGCAAGAAGTTTGAAAACACGCCTCGCCACCTGAATAACGTGTTGCTTCCCTTTGGCCACAGGACAGGAGTCAGACAGATGTGAGAGACTGAACATTTCGCTGAAGAGACAGTTATTTTAGAAGATTTGTTTAGCCCTTATTGTTCTACTAGGCCGATATAAAGGTAGGGAAATAAAGCAATGCACGGAGAGCATAAAATCTGAGTTTTGTCTTGTTTTATTTTTTGTTGTGTCCTGTCATCCTTCATAACATTCACAACATTTTTGTTACTGCAAAAAACACATGGTAACCCATGATAAATTAAGCGACAGGGCACTGCTGCGACCTAGTCTCGTTAAAATAAAGGTAAAAAATGGTCTATAAGCTCAATTGACCTTGCAGGCTTAGTTAACATGGTAACAGACGTGGCACTTAACTCTATGACGTCAACCTTTCTGACTATTATGACGCAGAAGGCCAATTCAGTATAAAAAAGGTTCTCTGCCAACTGTGGGTCAGTTGGTCTTCGCACACCATCTTGGATGCCAAGCAAGCAAGCAAGGTAAGCTTAATTTATATAGGGGTAGGCTCATAGGCGGAGTTTGACATTGGCGTTTGGAGGGGCAAACTTTTTTTTTTTTTAACCGATGTTAATGTGTAGCGTGTATTGGCGTGGCGTGGGGGTGGGGGGGGCAGACATTTATTATTGATGTCAATGTGTGGCGTGCGTAAAGACTGTTATTGTTGTGCTACATTTTAAATATTGTGCTGTGTTGTAAATATTGTAACATGTTTATTATGTGCTTTCCCTTGCACATATTGTAATCTCACATATATATTATTACGTGCTTGTCCTTAAGGCCATGAACATATTGTAATTTCACATATATATTATGTGCTTGTCCTTTTAAGAGCATGCACATATTGTAATCTCACATATATATATTATTATTATTATTATTATATTATAGACTTTTTTGCTCCCCTACCTAGTTTTTGCACTTCATACACATGAAAGGTACCAAAATGTGCGGCTCGTACCCGATTAAGTTGCTTGTGCTTTGTAGAAGAATACCTTTCATGGTTTATTACATATTCAAGGTTTAGTGGCAAAAATATGTCCCAGAGAAAGTGAATGGGTGGAATGCTCAAGTTAGAATGCTGTGTATTGTTTTAGTGTTCTATCTCCATGGTTATAAGCTAGTAAGAGTATTATGACACAATAATAAAAGATTCTGAGCCAGTATCCTGTAACAATGTGCAGCTTGTCATATTTTGTGCAACACTCAAGCAGGAAAGCTCAAATTGCTCTGAGCATACTAGTTCGTTTAAGATCAGTACGTGTATCACATGGAAAATAACAATTAGTAAGTTGATATTCTTATGTTTATTTTATTTAGATAATAATGTTAAATTTTAATTAATTTAGGAGGTATAAAACATTGCATACACTATGCTATGATTTTGTGCATGCAGCAGCAGGCCTAGTGTCAACCTCAGTGACTGACAAGTCAATATCAGTAAACAGCTGGGGACTACAGACGGGTGGTCGCCAGCACACTTCATAATTTCCCCAGAAATTGTACCCCTATCTAGTTTTCTTTATTTAAATTTTGATCAACTTAAATAACTAAAGTTCAAATGACTAAAACATGTAGGCCTACATGTAACAAACAACCTTTTCCAGGTTGAAAAAGCTCTTAATTTTGAGCTTTACTCACTAAACCCATCAATCATTTTTTAGAGTGTAGGTCTACGTGGTCGTTCACACTCAGAAAGGATGTGTCAACATCCCACACACTTTTTGTGTTAATACTAACACTAAATATTAACACGTGTTGTGTTAAATTATGCAATAATATATGTGTTAAAAAATTCACACGAGTGACCAACACAACACAACATGTGTTCAATTATTGTCCAATGACGTTGTGGACTGCGGTACCGACGTCATCATCCTAATGAAACTCTCACCAAGGTCTAAATAGTTCGTTGTTTTTGATTGAGACTGAGCTTGTGGAAGCTGGCCGATGAAGAAGAGACGCAACGAGACTACAACAGCAAGGTAAGTTAGCGTTCGTAGCTATTTCGTGTGAATGCTGCTGAAAATGCCTGGCTGAGTTTGTTATATTTTGGCAGGGAGTTCTCGAAAATGTATTAATTGGATGATTGAACGTTACGTTACAATTAGTTTGGTTTTTGCCTTGCGCAAAGCGGATAGTCACACAGGCGTAAGTAGTGTAGCCTTGTAAACTGTAGACTGATAAGCATGTCTTGCAAACAAATCAAGGAAAATAAGGAGAGGGGTTTCAATCCTAATCTTTTAAGGGAGCTCTACAGACTAGACTATGAGTAGACAGGTCAAACTCATTTTCGTGTTTTTTACTTAGTGATCACACAGTCAAATCTTAAGATTTTTTGTTAATTGGTAAACGTTGATTAAAAAACAAATTATTACATTTCAGTTTGTCTAAAAGTGTCCCAAAAAGGTTTTTCATTTGTCCATATTTTGTTGTTAACACCTAACCAACACTATTTTTGCATTCATACAGTTTCAAATGGAGTTTGCCCAAGACACTTGTAGCCGTGTTCCTGGATGGCAGGGAGATTTATAAGAAGATGCATCAAGTGACACCAAGGCAGAAACTGTTTCTGCCTGCAAAAGTTCATGACTTGTGATGCAGAATGTGATAGACTCCTAAAATTGAACACAGATTTTAAATGAATTCATTGACACAATGTCCAAAACTTGGACAAATTTCACATTTAGTTTAAATCAATCAAGCCAAATTACTCTCAGAAGCAGCTGGTATGTATGTTTATACTAAGTCACTTTGTGCTTCACGGGGTTGGCAGTCTGAAGCTGCCATAGACTTACTTTAGATAAGAAATATATGGGTAGCTATTATTAACAATGATCTCCCCCACACCAATCAATTAAGCACTGTCGATGTGATTCACATTGTTTCTGTTCAATCAGTGACATTATTTTAGTTTTAAGGCTCAACCACCAAATACAGATGCCGCTGGTTCAAGTTGTCAAGGGGATGAGATGAGTAGTATTAGATGATGTTGGTCATATGTCGGTGAAAATGGCATTGCATCAAAGAATTCCACACTGCTATATATATATATATATATATATATATATATATAATATATATATATATATTATATATATATATATATATATATAAATTGTCTCATGGAAGCATGTTGGCTCTTTTGCCTCATTCTATAAGGGTAAACAGTATCTTTTGAATTTACATTGCGCTTGTTCAAGCCAGTGACATTTTCTTTTATAGGCTGAGCGATTGTGTGCTGGTGCAGCTCATCCAAGTGGTCAGCCAGCTAGAGGGATGTATCTATTGGAGATGCAATGATACTAGTATGGGGGGTGGGCATGTATATTTGAATATGTTCTCTGTAATCTGCTCTCCCAGAATAGTCAAGGGCAAATTGATGGTGTGCACAGATTTGATGCAGCCAGTCTGATAGCACTCATTGAGAGCAAAGCCCCAAGTGTGCTAGCCGAATATGAAAAATCTGGAACACTCTCTGTGATATCTAGAAAACTGCTTGTGAATATGGGTGTAAGCGATCTGGTGGCGCGAAGGGAATTGATTGAAAAATCATTTTACATTTTTCACCTTATTAGAGATTATGAATATAAAGATTTTGCCTTTCTATCAAACCATTATAGTTTAGTTACCCTGCTTTTCTTTTTTTTCTGGTCTCAAAATCCTTCATTTTACTTTCAGTTACCCTTCAAATGCTGACAAACTGATGTTGGCTAAAAGCATAATAACAGTCTTTCCGTCACTAAAGATCAAGATAGAAGAGAAAAAAGGATTTGTAAGTGTAAGCTAATGTCTTGCAGTAAAATACAATTCACATAGGAATGGTTGCATATTGGCTGACAGATTACAAAGCCACTTTTGAGATTAGTCTTTATTGGAGATCTGATGACTTAAATGTCAATGTGTTTTCTCCATGTCACCCACAACCATTTCCTTTTGGTCAATAGGCAGTATTGTCACATCACTATACTATATACGAACAATTCCGAAGAACAAATCACTGCTCGTGCCAACACGCCTTGATAATGTTACTGTCCGAATACTTTCCCACATAATTTAGTTGCAGTCAAAAGTGGTCAATGTCAAGGAAATCCTGTACTTTGTATTGGGGGGAGTACATTTTCTGAAATATGAGTTTGTATTGAGGCGAAAGTAGCATGGAACTCGCATTTTGTGTGTGTGTGGGGGGGTCCTTAATTAAACAAACAATTAACATTTCATTGAACTGTGGTCCATGAACACTTCTATGACGCTGCTTCCCACTGTGGATTCATTTAGCTTAAACTGAGGAACCTACGGAGAACCCCTCATGATGATCAGCGACGCTATCGCAAGCAGGGGAGGTCCAGTGATCCCTCTGGAGTTAGTGTAACACTGGAATTGATTACAGAAGGGGAAGAAGAGGCCACCAAGGAGTGGATAACCACCACCAATAGGATGAGACCATCCCCTGAGAATCTCGCATCCATTAAAATGGGCATGGAGAGAACCTTCACCAACCGATGGTTCTGGAGCACAAGCAAGTCACCAACAGTGACCGAGATTTTTCAGCAGTTCCCTTGCTTTGTAGACTTGCCATACTTGGTACGTTAACAGACTGTTGTATTGCAGATGCCCATCTGGAGCCTAGACAGAGGACTTTTGTATACCTTAATGAATCATTTAGGTTCCATTTCAATATTAATAATAGTAATAATAATTAATAATAATTCATTTTATTTATATAGTGCTTTTCTAACACCCAAAGACGCTTTACAGAAAAAGAAGAAGACAATAATGCTCAGACAGAGGGCAACACACTAGAGTACAACAGTTAAGACAGAGATGGACAGAAAGGCAAACAATAAGGCAAGGACAACTACAAATAGACCAAACAATGAGTTGACAAAGACATAAGTAAAAGATTAACTGTTTTAGGGTTAGCCAGGTTATAATCACATAAATACTTAGGGGTAAGCCAGATTGAAAAGATGGGTTTTGAGGTGAGATTGAAAGATGGGTGGTGAGTTTGAGTTGCGATTTTCAGGTTCCAAAGAGTTCCAAAGTTTGGGTGCTGCCCAAGAGAACGCACGATCACCGAAAGACTTTAGCTTGGTTTTTGGAATGACTAGTAGACCAGTTAAGGATCGGAGTGACAAGACAGGAAGATAGGGTTGGTCAGAAAGATAGGGAGGGGCCATGTTATGTAGAGCTTTGTAGGTGAGGAGGAAGATTTTATGATGAATGCGTTGATTGACAGGGAGCCAGTGAAGATCTAAGAGGACAGGAGTTGTGTGCTCGGAAGATTTGGTTGAGGAGAGGAGACGAGCAGCAGAGTTTTGTAATGCCATTACTGTATCACCTGCTACTTTTCAGTTGGATGTAGAGTTTGGGAAAATGTTTCCAGGGAAGGAAGACCTCGTCCTTCGGAAATGTTAAAGGCATAGTGTTCGAAAACTACTGAAAGTGGCTACACTTGAAAATTACCCCAATGTTCGGCCAGCTGGTGAGGAGAGTGATGGTAAGTTCACTTCCATGCATACCTGATACAATGATGTGACACTCTTTTTGTGTTTTTATTTGGTGGATACTAGGCCTGTGCCATTTTTTTTATTACAGACATTAGAGGGGTTTAACTTAAATATGAATGTGTATTAAAAGTCTGAGGTGGCATCAGTAATTGTAAGTATGCTATTTTCTGTGTGTTCTGCTCAGTCACGTGCTTCAGAGCCCTTCAGTTGCTCACACACTACCTACATCCTAGTGCATCAGGGAGGGACAAAGGATGGACCAGATGCAGTGTGAAATCGGCCCTATCTTACATCTTGGACATGAAACTGGTAGGAAAACTGCTCTTGCCTATTAAAGTACCACGCTTTCTTTTCCTATCTGTGAATCCTATCACCAGTGTCAACATATGTTGATTTGGTCTTTGCTATGATGTTGGGTGATATGGAAAAAAATAAATGTAACAATGTTTAGGGCTTTCGATATCTATCTCAATATCTGATAAGGTATGGAAAATCACGTTTGATAATCCAGTTGATGTTAATCACTGGACTGCATGGAAAGGGGGATGTATTACAATGTTCTGTGAAATCGGATTTAATTATATTAAGCTTTTTATCATGAATTTAGTTATTGTGTATTTTGATATAATAAAAACCTTGTTAACGATTAAGCAGATGATAAATGTTGATCTTTCCATCCCTATTGGATATAATTGTGTTTTCCGAGACTGGAACAAGCATTTCCCGGCCTCTAGAGGGATCTCCTGAGGCAGCAGTCGGAGTCCACCAGCCCAAGCTTGTTTGTCTGGGACACCCCAGTTCAACAGCTTAGTACATCCTTATCGCAAAGAATGACAAAGTTGCCATTCCTCTTCAAGATGAGGGTTTGATATGCGCCATTGACAAATTGTTTAAATTGTTAAGGGTTTGCAACGTGGCATATCCTGTCCAACTTGAATCAGTCTATAGTTTCTTAGAATATATTTGACATGCTCATCTCAGGTGGGAAAACATCTAAAGTTGTGGAGCTTATTGCAAAGCTCCAGGCAGTATTATAAGTCTTAGCTACCATGTTTACGTGTCCCAAGTGCAAGAAATCTATTTAAAAACTAGAAAAAAGTAAATTTCCTGAAGAAAATGCAGTGTGCCCACTGAACGTGTGTACAGTATGTTAGAAAGTATGCAATGTGTGTTATGTATGTAACAGTATGCAGTTACACTGAAGTATGTACAGTAGGCCAGTAAGACTGATAACAGTATAACTGTATGCAAGTATAAATGTATGAGATGTATGTTATGTCTGCATTTATACTGAAGCATGTGCAGTATGTATAAGTGTATGAATGTATAACTGTATGAATGTAAACTAAGTAGAAAGGTAAAACATGTATGTTAGTGTATGGAATGTATGTTAAGTTTGTAACCGTATGCAATTAGACTGAAGAATCTGCAGTATTAAGATTGACTGATAACAGTTGAACTGTATGAATGAATAACTTGTATGAATGTAAATTAAGTAGAAGAGTAAAACATGTATTGTGTCTGTTTAAAGTATGAGAATGTATGTTATGTATGCAATTATACTGAAGTATGTGCAGTATACCAGCAAGATTGACTGATTACAGTTAAACTGTATAAGTGTATGAATGTGTAAGTGTATAATTATATGTTGTGTGTGTAACCGTATGCTATTATATAATCTTGTGCAGTATGCAAGCAAGATTGACTGATAACAGTTAAACTGTACGAATTAATAACTGTATGAATGTAAACAAAGTAGAAAAGTAAAACATGTATTATGTTTGCTTAAAGTATGATAATGTATGCAATGTATGTTATGTATGAAATTAAACTAAAGCATGTGAAGTGTGCCAGTAAGATTGACAGATTACAGTTAAACTGTATAAGTGTATGAATGTGTAAGTGTATAATTATATGTTGTGTGTGTAACCGTATGCTATTATATAATCTTGTGCAGTATGCAAGCAAGATTGACTGATACAGTTAAACTGTACGAATTAATAACTGTATGAATGTAAACTAAAGTAGAAAAGTAAAACATGTATTTGTTTGTTTAAGTATGATAATGTCTGTTATGTATGCAATTATACTGAAGCGTGCAGTATACCCAGCAAGATTGACTGATTAACCGTTAAACTGGTATAAGTGTTTATGAATGTATAACTGTATAAATGTATGTTTGTGTGGTAACCGTGTGTCAATATACTGAAGGCAAGTGCAAGTATGCAAGTAAGATTGGCTTGATACAGTTAAACTGGTATGGAATGTAAACTAAGTAGCAAAGTAAAACATGTATTATGCTTGTTTAAAGTATGATAATGTATGCAATGTATGTTATATACAAATTTATACTAAACCATGTTCCGTATGCCAGTAAGATTGACCGATAACAGTTAAACTGTATGAATGTAAACAAAGTAGAAAAGTAAAACATGTATTATGTTTGTTTAAAGTATGATAATGTATGTTATGTATGCAATTATACTAAAGCATGTGCAGTATGTCAGTAAGATTGACTGATTACAGTAAACTGTATACATGTATGAATGTATAACTGTATGAATGTAAAGTAAGTAGAAAGGTAAAACATGTATGTTAGTTTAAAGTATGTTAGTGTATGGAATGTATGTTAAGTTTGTAACCGTATGCAATTAGACTGAAGAATGTGCAGTATGCCAGTAAGATTAGCTGATACCAGTTCAACTATATGAATACATACCTGTATGAATGGTAACTGAGTAGAAAAGTAAAACACATGTATTATGTTTGTTTCAAGTATGTTAATGTATGCAATGTATGTGACACTATGCAATTAAGACTGTAGGTCAATGAGGCGCCATAGACCACCATGCATTTTATACCTCAACAAGTATAACTGCTGTCTAAATGAAACTTTGCAGCTTTAATCAGTGTGCTCTCCTAAGTATGCACAGACTTGAATCATAACTGTAGTATAAACGGTGACTGAGCTACAATTTGACTGTAAGTCAATAGGGCTCCATAGACCACCATGTATTTTATACCTGAAAAAGTATAAATGTCATCATTGTTATAGTTTGCAACTTTAATCAGTATGCTCTCTTGAGTATTTAAGAAATTGAATCATATCTGGGAGACGCATGAATTTTAGTATGTTGGTTAGGCTGGCCACGCTGAGCAATATAAAGGAGAACCGGCGTTTCTATAAAAGATGCTCCGTTAAGAGTTTTTGTTCACACATCATACATCCCATTATATTATATGAAAATGTTGATTGTGTATGATCCGGCATAGGAAGCTGAGAATTTTGATGTATGAACCGTGTCTCTAGCATGAAAACTCAGGGAGTTATGAGCTCATTTGCATATTTACATAATTTTAAAAGTATAAAATATAAGAACCGTATGTGTAGCATATACGGTTGCTGAGATACGCGATGACGACGAAAAAAGTGTGAAAAATTGCAATTTTTTGCTGTTTATTAAATATGATATTAAAATGAATATATTTCGCATGACAACTATGCACACCGGGTCCGCTGCGGATTAATGTGTTCCATTTTTGGCTAAAAATAAATAAATAATTAAATAAAAGTCTCTTTACTGCTGATAATCTTGCTTGCCATTCACTTGGAGTTTTTCTAAAGCTTTTCTGCAAACAAATTTTGTCATTTCTGTCTAACTGACAAACAAGTTGCCCAGTATTGAGAGCAGTTCAATGGATGAATGTTAAGCTTTGATTATGGTTTTGCAAATGAGAAAAACAAACCTAGTGTAATTCTTAATTTGAGAACATCAGAGAATCCCATAGGACAAGCAGCCAGTCAGATGTGGTGTCTCATTCTCTTTTTACCCTTCCTAATAGGAGATTTTATAAGTGAACGTAATCAACATTGGAAATTGTTCCTTCTCCTCAGACAAAAATGTAGCATAGTATTTGCCCCAGTTGTTAGCATTCTGTCTAAAGCAGTTGGTTATTGATCACCATAATTAGTTTAAAAGTCTTTATCCAGACAGGCTGCTCATCCCGAAACATCATTTTATGACTCACTATCGGCACATTATGATCAAAATTGGCCCACTTTTAAAGTTATGGTGTATGAGATTTGAGAGTAAGCAGGGCCCCGTGAAAAGGCTTGCTGATGTTGTGTGTAATTTCATAAATATTTCTAAGACTTTGGCTTATAAGAATCAAGTTCAAAGTATGTTCAATTGGAAATGTAGTGATCCACTGACACAAACAATGACTGTCCCAAACGCTTTTCCACTCATAGTTGAATCTTTGGGCAAGTGATCTACTAATTGAAAATTTGAAGGCATTTGGGTATGATATTAGCACTTGCAGCACAATTCATGTGGCTCACTCGGTCTGTGTGCTAGGTCAGACATACAGAACTGGTTGTGTACTTGCTTTAGACTGTTACTTAAGAGGAGAGTGTCTCTTTGGAGAGATCGTACACATGGTTCCCAATTGTCAAAAGGAAGAGGTACTAATTTATCTTAGAATTTTATCTGTGAAATACTAGAATAACGAGTATGAAATGATCAATGTAATAGATGTAGCAGACATCAGGTCACTAGACCTGTAGTCAACTTTCAGTGGAAACCAACTCCATGTAAATCCAAGATACAAATTGATTGTTTTAATTTGCATTACTATTATGTATTATTCAATGACAAACCTGAGCCCAACACATACTTCTAACAATTTGTTAAAGTTGTTTAATGATTTGAATGTTACTTCAATTTTATGTAATTGTTTAAATTTGTTTCTGTAAAGTGTAACATTCGGTGACATACCGGAGCCAGCCACTTGTAACAATCTGTTAGATGTTATGATATGAGTTGTATACAATTGTTTAAATTTGTGTTACTGTAAAGTGTTTAACTTTTGATGACATACCAGAGCTAATCAATTCAAATTGATTGTTTTTATATCTGCATTACTGTCATGTACTTTTTATTCAACATCATACCTGAGCCCAACACGTACATCTAACAATTGGTAAATTCTTAAATGATTTGAATGTTACCTCAATTTCATATAATTGTTAAAATGTGTTACTGTAAAGTGTTTAATGTTCAATGACATACCGGAGCCAACCACTTGTAACATAAATGAATGAATGAAATGAATTGAATACAAGTGTTTAAATTTGTATTACTTTAAAGGGATAGTTCAACATTTTGGGAAATTGGATATGCTCTAACTTACCCAAAGCCAGACGAGATGATTGATATCAATTATCGCCAGGCTACTTTTGCGACGACCACGTACCTAACTCAATACTAGACATAAAATTGATAATCAATCATCTCGTCTGACTAGGGGTAAGTTGGGACATATCTTATTACCCAAAATGTTGAATTATCAGCTAATCCCATGTATAAAATGTAATAAATGTTGCATGAATTTTATGCGGTTGTTAGTTTGGAGCATTTCAGGTTATTTTAAAACAGCAAAACACATAAATGAACACACCCTTGTGTCTACTTAAGGACAACACATTTTGTGTTACTTTTAACAAATCTTTGTGTTGAAATATCTAACACACAGTATGTGTTAAATTTGCTAGCACACTGATTGTGTTGAAGGCAACACAAAATGTGATTATTATTATTATAATTTTTTTTTTTTTTTTACGTTAATGTTAACTTCTCTTGGTGGTTTATAGTCTAGACTCCTCCCAGTTCCCAGTGAACTGCATTAATTCCTTCTGGAATTAATATTCAATAGGCCTTTACTTGTAGTTTATAACCTTCCGACAGACTCTTCCTAGTTTCTCATCCTCTTGGTTCCTCAGCAAACTGTAACAGCCTTCAATCTTCTGGGAATGCTTTCCACAAGATGTTGGAGTGTGTCTGGGAATTGGTGCCCATTCAGCCAAAAGAGCATTTGTGAGGTCGGGCACTGATGTTGGACGAGAAGGCCTGGCTGGCAATCAGCGTTCCAATTCATCCCAAAGGAGTTCAATGGGGTTAAGGTCAGGGCTCTGTGCAGGCCACTTGAGTTCCTCCACACCAAACTCGTCAAACCGTGTTTTTATGGACCTTGCTTTGTGCACAGGAGCAGTCATGTTGGAACAGGAAAGGGCCTTACACAAACTGTTGCCACAAAGTTGGAAGCACAAAATTGTCTAAAATGTCTTTGTATGCTGTAGCATTAACATTATCCTTCATGAGAACTAAGGGACCTAGCCCAAACCCTGAAAAACAGCCCCAGACCATTATCCCTCCTCCACCAAACTCTACAGTAGGCACTATGCATTCCGGTAGGTAGCGTTCTCCTGGTATCCGCCAAACCAAAAATGTAATCTGTGTAAAACATTGTCTCAGCACTCAGAACAGGCACTCTGTTTTACGCAACTTAAGTCTGGTAACCATTCTGATTTCACACAAAAAGATTTAACACAAAATAATATTACTACCTTATTCAACAAAACAATCAATAGGGTCACATGAATACACTGCACCGCACATCACTAACTAAATAAGGGCATTGTTGCATTTCCAAAATATGAGGTGAGAGATTTTTGAATCCCAGACTCTCTTCACAGGTGCTGATGCAGCAACAGAGAGAAGCCTGATAGCTAGTGCATGCAATTGTGGGTATTTATCTATATTCTTTGCCCAATAGGAGTGCATTGTCTGCTTTACAGCCTTGAATATCTTAAAAATGTTTGCTGACTTGACTAGAAACATTTACAAATCTGTGGCTCGTGTGGGTTTTTTATGGTTCTTGTATCAACTATTCAACTATTATTTGGGAGTGTGCGAGCAAAAAATGTCACAGGGTCGCAATAGTGCGAGTTCATGATAAACATTACAGGATGTTGTTTTGGTGCCTCTGCAGCATTAATCGAACAGAATTATATTTATTGGTCGAACAGGCCGACTAGATGTTCCGTTAGTAGTACTGTCTACTGTTAGAGACAGTCTGAACATCTGCGTTGGCTGCTCGGCAAATATCTGTCTCATTACTTCGAGATCGGCATTGTTTTAAAGCTAAACATTACTGTGGATTTTTTTGGGTGGAAACTTTTCGTCTACTCCGGTGGTTTACCTATGTCTTAGTGCTACTGCTAGCTAAATGAAAACAAAACAAATACTCAGACTATTTTGCGATGCCAGCAGCAGTATTAAACATGCTAATAATGTGCTTCTACAACTGCATAAAGTCTTTCATGAACCAATTATTTCAATAATCTTACGTATTTTAGTTCCATGCATTACCACCAGATAATAACGTGTGCGCACGAGAGGAAAAAAAATCTCCTTTCGGGACTTTAGAGGCTCCGTACACAATCCATTTCGGAAGTGCACCAAAAAGGGTTCGACCAAATTAAGTGCCGGAAGGTTGGTCGCACCAGTGCTACCCGTGGAATAGTTAGTCTGAAGCCCTGACTAAGCATAACTCAGTAAGGGCTTTATGGTCAAGCCCTTTCAGCCTGTACCTGCTTAAATGTTGAGTTCCAACGAGTTACATAATTTGCAACTGGGATTGATTTACCATGACCAAACACTTATACAAACCTATTTTTAAATACTGTACTGCTATGTAAGAGTGTTGCAAGTTTAGATATTTTTGCAATGGCTTGAGAGACACCTTTGACCTCCTTCGTCCCATTTCCTATTACAAGCTTCAGTGCAAACTATGCACAAAACAGGATAAACGCACCCTTGAGTTGCTGAATGTGTACCTATAGTCTACTTCATTCATCACAACCTCCCATATGTCCTCGTCATCAAGTCCTCCTTGGTCCTCTTCATCCCTGTCCCCCTGCCTCATCCAATTGTGGCATAGCTACTTTAAATGCACACTTCAAATTAGATGCGTTGTCTGTAATGACATAGTCAATTTCATGATTAATCCAATATTCATCCATAACCCTATCAAAGGCTAATGAAATATTTTCGCCACTGTGACGCCCTTTTAAATTGCTTGCACTCCAGAAGGAAGGTCTTAAGTTCATATGCATGTTCTTTACCATTAGAGCTGCAGATGTGTGCCTACTCCCAAGTACAAGCGCAGTGTGCAATCAGACCATATGCCTGCTGTTACTGAAATAGACTTGTGACACTGTTGCTCCTCTTTAATGCATTCCTTCACTTAGGCAACTAACTGAGGTATGTGTTTATCAAATACAGTTGATCTTACAATTGGTATGTATTTTGGATCCATGACATGTAGAAAGTTCCTAAAGTGATAATTTTCCACTATGGATAAAGGCAGACAGCACCCAATGAGGCTATCACAAACTATTGCTCAATTGATGGCCTCTCCTCTAGAGGATGTCTGGCTGTAAACTTGAACCGACTGGGCGAAGGATGCAACACTAGGTTGTGTGTTGGTGTCTGATAACTTTCCAGATTTTTCTTCCTGGTATCTGAAAGCAGAAATGCGTCATAAATATTATATTTTTTGATCCAGTATAGCAGATACAAAAACAACGCAATGAATATTCAAACAAAAAATGCCAAATCATAATTTTTCATGTCCAGAATAAACCAAAGGAGACCAGTCTAGGTATACTCCATTTGGGGCAGACCAACTGTTGACATCACTTGCCGAAGTTTTGGCGGCATACTCAATCATATTAACATTACTCCCCTTATTTAGTTGCATGTTAAGTTACTCACTCAACCCCCCCCCCCCCCCCCCCCCCCCAAAGAATAATATTACACAAGCTCCACCGCTAACTCTACCAAGCAAGCTTGTGCCAATTATTAGGCTTATTTGAAAACGCTATGGACAGAACTAGCTGGCATGCAACTAAGTCAACGTTAATATTCCTTGAAGTCCTACAAGTGGCCAATATTAGCTGATTCGTTATTCTGTATTCATGCTAACTGGAGTGTTAACAAGCCCTTACGATCGGTAGGATTGTTAGCTAAGGTTGACTATAATGCTTCACACTGAAGTTAGCGGATAGGGTTTCATAATCATAGCTAACATTGGCTTCTTGTAGGAGTTGGATTTTCAGGAACATTAACGTTGACTAGCATGCTAGCTAGTTCGTCTAGCTAACACACAATGAACAATTTAGCTTAACTTCCCTCTTTGTGATGCCTCTGAATATGTCTGACGAAGTTGTCCCTGCAGTCTCCGTAATAGATTTAGCACAGAATTTACAATTGCCTTTTCTAATTTTTCTTTAAGGCACTGTTAAAATCTTTGTAGATGTAACGGTATGAAAATGTCATATCACGACTACAGTGAATAGATTATCACGGTATAGTTAAAATGTGCTGAAAAGGCTAAAAAAGTATAGTATATACAAACTCACTTTAATCATTTCACCAAGTTTTATATTGAAAAACCTAAATAAAATTTGTATTACCATGCACTTGTTGTCAACATACTAATGAAATGTATGAAAAACATATCAAATGTGCACTTAAAAGCAACACGACCATTATAAACAAACCAATGTGCATGTAAGAACAAGGCCGACATGTCAACAAATTCCATGTGGAGATGTTGATATTAAGACAAACATGTAAAACTAGGCAAATTAACAGCATGTTGTTGTATGTCCGTTCTCTGGGCATACTTGTGCGTAATTTGCTGGCAGCGCACCTTAGCCTATGGCTGTTTACCAATCAAAGTTTTATTTTGTCCGTTTGTTGCATTCTTGGTATTGATAAATAGTAGCCCCACGACCCGCACTTTGGTCCGGGGAAAGACCGTGCACACAAACGACCCGGACGGGTCTTTACTTGATGTGTAGCCTACGTCACTGCCATTATATAGTCTCTCTTGTGATCATTTACAGCAGAGGCTTTGTTTTCTTCAGTACTCTACAGTAATGGAAATGATTACAACAGACTGTTGGCTTTAACGTTTGCCACGCATAGACACTAATAAGGAATGTTTGCCCCAGCGCAAATGTCAGACTCCAGTAAGCATAACCCCCCCCCCCCCCCCCCCAGTCGGCGGAAAGAAAAAGTTTGCCCCTCCCAGCGCTAATGTCAAACTCCACCTATGGTACAACTACTACTGTTGTTGAGTCCATAGGCAGAGTTTGACATTAGCACTGGGAGGGGCAAACATTCTTTATTAGTGTTAATGCGTGGCGTGGCTTGTCTGTTTTATACTTAATGTAGTGACGTATTTCAGCCAATGCCGCCCCCCCCCCCCCCTGCCTCCCTGTATACTCCGCCAATGTGTTGAGTAGTACTTTGATGTGCGTGTAGTTTATATTTTTCGTGTCTCATGCACAGATCCTAACCAATAAGGGTTATTTTTTATTATAACCCAGGTCGAGTAACTTTCATAGCGCAGCCGAGCGGGAGTCCGACCCGGGAATAACCAAAGTTCCAACTCTATAGCTGTGTCCCAATTCAGGGGCCGCATCCTCTGAACTACGCGGTCTACGAAGGCCGAACCGAACGATGTTAAGATGAAATCAGACGTTCTGGTCTACTGAGGATTTCCTGTTTGCGCCACCAGCTGTTCCCACCCTTACCCTTGCACCCAATCATCACCGGCGCGCAATGAATTCTGTGATAGGTTTGGCCACGAAGGATGCAGAAGTTGAATCCTCCAAATTTGGGAAAAGAAGGCCGCATTTCTCGGCCGCATTTGAAGGAGCCTTCGAAATAGGACAACCCTGGCGCGCCACTGACATATTCGGTCTTCAAATGCAACTTTCGAAAGATGCGGCCCCTGTGTTGGCCCTTTTCACTATGACGTCAGCTAACATATGCTTTTCAACAAAGCAGGGTATCTTTACTTCCGTTTTACTTTCGCGCAGGAACTTCAAAGCTCAAGAACTTGAAGATATTTCGAAAGGTAAAGTTAAGACTAATTATGTACCTACTAGTACTACCCGCCGTTATCCCAACACCTTCACTAAAGTAAGGGCTAGTAAAGACAAAAGCACTTACCTTGATAGTCAAACAGGTACTGTTCGAAGAAGAATTTCTAGCCTTTGTTTAGTTTCGAACATTTAGTTCGCGAGAATGTGTCTACAAGTCGTTGGACGTCTCCTAGCCGTATTTGTGGCAGATGTACAAGCGACTGTAAACTCCATTCTTCGGTCCGGAAGTAAACAAACCCTGTTTCGTGTCAAATAGTTGTAGGACGTCATGTGAAAAGGGCCTATTGTGTCACAGCTAATGACTGTCACTGCCTCCCGCCATGTTTTCCTCGAACCCAAACAAACCCACTGTACATGCTGCACTTGTGCAGCTTCATCTGATATACTTGCAAACTTTGGGTGGTGCTGGAAAGTATTTGACAGTTTTTTAAACCGGGGATCATACCTTGACGGTTTTAATGATAGTTACATTTTCCACGGTAACACTAACCGTCGGGAATTTTTACCGTGGTTTATCATTAAACCGGTAACCGTTACATCCCTAATTATTTGTGGTTAGTGTATCCAAACCTAATTATGAAAGATGTAGATGACATGGTCACTAATACTTGGCTAGCATGAAATTGATGCTAAACTAGTAACGACACGTGAGGTCTCCTGAGCCACAACAGTGGCGGGATAGGTTGACCGGGTCACATGTAAATACTGCATGACTCCATAGCCTACCCAATCTTATTTTAATATCATTTTGATTGTGATATTTGTGGGAAAATATATATTTCAGCAGTACGCCCATATGTAATTAAAATGAATCCAAACGGCCGAGATTAAGTCAAGACTGTGACAAAATAGATCCGAGATCGCGTCAAGACCGACGCAAATGTTCTGACCAAGACAAAATTGGTCGAGTACTACTGCTCTGCGTAACGCCCTCAACTGCAACTCAGTCCGCTGAAACTGAGCTTAGATCCCTGTTTCGACCTGACAGCCCAAGAATTGTAAGGGCTAATGCCGCAGCACGAACTTAACAAGACATGTCACACAAGCACCAGTTGCCGAGTCTGCCGTTACACGGCTCCATTATAGCCGCTGGGGATCAAGGCCACGGCCAAGGTAAGTGGCAAATTGAGACACGATATATCATATAACTCTACAATAGTACTTGAGTGATAATATAACTAATTAGCTTTATGAATACATTATTAGGCCTATTAGTTTAGTTACTAGTTGGCTAGCTAACAAGACAATTCAGCTAATGCGGGATATGTCAGTTTCATAGCATCAGATAGGGCAACACAGCTAACTACATTAGGCTATCTTAAAATACACGTATTATCTCCAAAGATGAAAGAGAGCTTTTCATTAATCTATTGATTTTATTTGCTGAGAAAACAATTTTTTGTGTCATGCTAACTACATTTCTTGCTCTGTTGGTATTGGTAATTGATTAATGGAGAGAAATATTTCATATGCATTTCCATTTAGGATTCACTGTGTCCATTGAAAATGACAGTAATCTAGCAATAATTTAACATTAGTTGTGCCTGGTGTTCTCTTTAGGTTTAAGAAAACTCACTCAACTTCACTACAGTGTCTATGAAGCATTCAAGACCAACGTGGATTTTGCTCTAGCCAACACAAAAGGATTTGGTATGCAGTAAGGAGTACTGTACAAAGTAAGGAAAGCCTTTATTTCAAAATAGGCAGTTGATTCAACTGTGAATCCTATATTAGGGAAAGGTTGCAACTTGTTTATTTAAAGCTAAAATGTTACAATAGCCTATGTTACAAGGTGTATTGTGTTGTATGTAATTTGTGTCATTTAACTGTCTTAAAAGGAAAATTATGGCCAAAGAACAAATTATTACCGTGATTACCATCATCTTGAAGTGGGTTAAATAACTGTTGAATTATATTCATGTTTGTATCCTTAATAAAATAGGTTTTCTCTGGAACCGCCACATTATTAGGTGTTTCCAACTCTGGTAGTGGTCCATCTGGATCAGTTCCATAATTCTCATTCACATAAAAAACGCTAGTGATTGCAATGTTATCTGATCCTGCATGGTGGATAACACCTACTTGCTAGTTGCAAAGGTGTTTGACCTCCTTGAGTTGAGAGTCCATGGTGGTTCCACTGGTTTGTAAACTCTTGCAGCCCTTTCAATATGTGGTAAGTACATATAATGTAGGCAAAATAAATTAAGTTCAGTTAGGGAATAAAAATCCCTTGGTCTGCCCTAAGAGCATAATCTGGAGGGAGAAGTAAACTGAAAGCTGCTCTGAGAACAGACTCTAAAAGTAAGTAGAACAAGTTGCCCTAAGAACAGAATCTGGAAGGAGATGTAAAATGTAAGCTGCCCTACGATCAACCCTAAAAAGAAGTAGCACAAGTTGCCCTAGGAGCAGAATCTGGAAGGCGATGTAAAATGTAAGCTGCCCTAAGAACAGACAGAAGGTAGCACAAGCTGCCCCAGGAGCAGAATGTGGATAAAGTTGCGCAAACTAACGTTAAGTTGTTTTGCACCTCCAAATGAAAGTGTTTAATGCAGTGCTGAATTAATATTAGCCTGCCTCCATCATCATCTGTAAGCAAGTTAGCTAGCCCCTTCAAAGTACTAACTGCGTTAGCAGTACTGAATTATATATTTGCTAGCCTCTATCATCTGTAAGCAAGTTAGCTAGTTCATTCAAAGTAATAACTAGCATATAGCTAACCAGCTAACTGCCTGGTCAGCTAGCTCAATTCATCTACTTTTAAAACGTAGGGAAGTTTAAAAATAAGAAAGGACAATATGTGATCTTTAAATAGGGATCAAAAACAAGGTCCAAGTTAGAAAGAAAGAGACTTGCACGGTGACACCAAATACAAAAGTTAAAATGGAAGAACAAAACAAGAGGACCGAGGATTAGGGGACAACCCTGGCCATAACTCCACAGTTGCGCAATAGTGAAGAGTCTGTTCTGCCTAACTCCTACTCGCAACTCACAACAGACCACTTCCTCCGATTCATTAAATCTGTTTTATAATATTCAGTACTGGGCTGTTTCTATGGTCCACACTTTCTTTAAGTGTCGATGAATGACACTTGACAGATCATTTGGAGGAACCGACGGTCCTAGATCAGGCAAGTGCTGCGATCAGTGGTTTGTTTAACTGAGTACTAATGGCTAAATGATTAGCTTTTATGAGGATTTAACTGTAAATTCATGTGCAAACTGCTACTTTCATTATGCCATGTGTAAATGTTGTTTAGTGTTATTATACTTTTAAGACACAATATTACACATTGGAGCAAAATATTTTTAGCCCTTATTGCCAAATAAATGTTCTACCTTTGACTGTAGGATCGGTGACCACTTCCTCCCAGGAGCAGTTCCGGAATCTGACCCTTGTGACCTCTTATCTGGAGAAACTCCCAATTGAGGAGTAAGGAAGGCTTTGATAAAAATCTGATATCTGACAAACCCCACCATTTTTAGGTGTAGGAAAGTGTCTTTGTCTAATAGTGTTCCCAACAAGCCATTTCCTCTTTCCCTCAGAAAACAAAACTTAATTCTGGCAGCATTGAAGAACGCAAGTATACTTATCTATATCTAAACTTAGAAGTGAACAAAATACAAAGGTTTTACAACAATAGAAGAAGAAAAAAAAGACTGACAAGAAAATATTATTGTGCTTTATACATTTTTTTAAAGGTTCCAATAGCTCAACAAGTGGAGATGCTCTCAGAAATGGCCCAAAATAAGGATGCAGATTGTGAAATTCCGCCCTTATTTACTAGCAGAGCCATTCACTTTGAGGGTACAGAAATGGAGATAGAGCCTGGAAGTCAAGGGTCATGGTGCAGCTGACCAACTCCTTACCCTTCAAGACTGTGAGGTTGGTTGAATGTCAATGACTATTCAGCCACTCCCAATGACCTGTTGTATTGTAGTTGTTGTTGTTTATGGCTGACTGCTTTTGTGTCTGTTATATAGTATAGGAAACCAGTCCTCTGCTACGGGCGTGCAGGATGTAAAGGCTCTCTCCTCCACCAACCCTCTCGAGCCATTGTTCGGCATCTCAGAGGAGAGCGTGTTCGAGGACGCCAAAGAGACCGTGGTTGGTATTTTAGAGGAGCGTCTGGCGCGGACCAGCCAGAAACGGAGCAGCGGGCCAAGGCGTTGGTCCATGCAGTTCACCAGCCCTTTAACCTTTACACGCTTAGGTTCTAAAGTGAGTTTTTATTGCGCGTGATCTCAGACTAGGCAAAATATTCTCGAATTCGATTGTGACGCAACAAGACAGAAAGCCTCTAACTCGCAGTCATTTCATGATGATAATCAACCAAAATGATTCCTAAATGCATATCCACTTCTTGCCTATGAGAAACGCGTTAAATATATAATTTGTAAATTAATAATACAAAAAACGAATTTGAACAATGAAATTACTCGCTTTCAATAACAACAATTTAACAATATTTTTTTCAATGTTTCAGCGTGTGGTACTCCTCAAAACATGGGGCAACACACAGGGGAGTGTTGTACGGCCAACAAATGTATTTTGTAAGGCGCATCTGCTTTCGGCGAGAGCTGGAGAGGCAGACCTTGCAGTTTTGCCTAGTCCTGCTGCCCTGGGTAGCAATCTGAGGAACCTCAGATGGGAAGTGCCTGGCTGTCGCAGAGGATTGTCTGGTGGCTGGACGTCGAGGCGTATTATGCTCCTCCAGCAGCTCTCTCATCAGGTTCATCCTATATTCCTGGTATGTGATGACTCTCCCTATCAGTAATAGAGTAGTTGAGTGAGGTGGAGTGTGGAACAGTAGCATATGTGTTATTGTTGTGCAGATTATTTAGTTTTTTTGTTTACACCTTATGTAACCCAGGGTTACATGAAACAAAGGCATTAGTTAAACAGATATTGGAATAAATAATAATAATTTGTAATTAACCAGCAATAAATAAATTATATATATTCTCATCCAAATAAGGATAAACAAAATAGATTCATGATTAGAAAAACATTGCCAATATTGAAATCTAAAGCAACCCCAGCTTTAAAAAGTAAATATATGAATTGTTAAATCCTTTAGTAGATTAGACTCTGTTGTTGATTCTTAAATTGGCCTCTAACTGCAGCTCTATGCATTTATATATAGTAATACGTTTACAAAGATTTTTCATTATAAAGTGTGCCATCATAATGTAATATTGTTGTATTACTGTAATTTTGTCTATTCTGTGACCTTTACACTGTGAACTGGATTTCCCAGTAACAACTTTGACCAGTGTGAGATTTGTAGGAATACCAGCCAATCATAATATAGGACCAACTTTCAGCCTTTTTTTCTTTTTCTTTTTGTAAAATTAGCATCCCCGGTCACTTCTCGCAACAAGTGAAAAGGTAACCGTGGATGAGCGAACGTTTTGTGAATCGATTGAGTGAAGATATTTATGAGGACGAGATATTTGATAGATAGTAATTTGAAGTGAGTGAGTTGAATGTTTTTTTTGGTTTACAATCGGTCTTTATTTTCTTTATTCTGTGTGTGTGTGTGAGACAAATCACCTCAGAAACATTTCCCGCCGCTACAAGTTCTGTTAGCTCTGTAACCCCTTTCATTCAACTGGACAAGCCAACTATGCTAGCGAGCCTGACGATCGACTCTTTCCGACTGGCTGCCATATCCCTGTGGAAAGGCCGTATTATTTTGAAGACAACCTTTTGCTGTTGAATTATATTTAAAGTTCAAGAAAATCTTTATAAAATCGATATCGATTTTTTTTATTCAATTAAATGCATGACGTTTCTAAATTCAATGAGTAATCGTGTTAAATAATCGTGATTATGATTTTTGCCATAATCGAGCAGTCCTATTTACTGTTTATTATGTGCAAATTCTGTAAATTAACCCTTTCTGAAGTGAGTTTTGAAAATTCCAACGTTCCCCCCAGAGTGAGTTATTTTTACACGCGAGTTCCAGAATTCGATTGTTAAGTGATAGACGGCCTATTGCAATCGGAGTCTGCAGAGCAGGTCAATGAACTGCCGTAGTGTGGTAATGTGATTTATATTTGTATTTTCATATTTAATTTTATTCAGAGTTTGACCCGTTACTCGTCCAGATATCGTAAGCCACTTAAGTAGCAATAACTTATTTTAGACTGTTGTTAGGCTAATATTTAAGGTTAAATTACCTGGTCTTCATTGCAAAATGCTTTAAATGGACTGTAGATATCCAGTTAATTAGCTGATAATAGTACACATAAACAAAATTGTTTGTCAATGTTGGATATTGGTTCTAGCCAACTTAGTTATATCAAGTTAAAATTTTAATTCACTCAGTAATGGTTATGGATAGGCTAGGTAACGGTAGCTACGCTATATAGCTGTGACACGTGTCGCCAAATGTCTGAAAAAGAGCACACTTTGCCAGATGATAAATTAATTTGGATTAATTGCACATTTCAGTAAGTTAACACGAATGCCGAGTTTTGCTTGCAAATAAGTATAGCAAAAAATATATATATTTGTGTGGACTTAGGCTACTTTTTAAAACGTTAACAAATATTCAGCCACAAAAACTTCTGGAACAATAAATATTAGTAATAATTAAATGTAACCATAAATTCAGTATTTATTCACCAAGTCTTTTTAATCTTAAAACAGGTAAGATATGATAGTACATATATAAATGTGATATGAATAGGACTCATTACTAGCCTGTAGTAGTGAGCTGTCATTCATCTGAATTATATTTTGGGCTTTTTTTTAACTATTTAATTACTCACCAACACTAATTTTCCAAGGGGAAGCAAATAACCTGAAATCCTTCCACTAATTAAGTATTATCTGGAAAATTCTTCCCGGACCCTTTTCCAAAAAGGACAATCAAGTGAACTCTCGGAAAATGGTAACTATGTAAAGCTTTTGTTTTAGGTTGTGGTGGTTGCTGGCTGTGGTCAATGGTGCTTAATGGTGTGGTACTCTGCAAAACATGGCATCATACACAGTGATGTGTTACATGGGACACACATGTACTTCGTCTTGCGCTTGTTTTATCCTCTTGGTGGATGACAGGCAGACTTTTCAGTACCTCCGTGTACGACTGCCCTGGGCTTCAGTTTTACCAATTGCAGATGGGAAATGGCGTGCAGTGAGACGCAAAGGGTTGTCCGCAGCCGGTAGGCCCCCGGCAGATGGTCGTCGAGGAGTGTGGTGTGCCTCCAGAAGTTCTCTCATTAAGTTCTCTAGGTACTTCTGATATGTTGGCATATTTCCTGTGATCTGCTTATGGTCAATGTAGCAAATCAGGACAGCAGTGTCAACTAGATGAAACCGTTGGTTGTACCATTTATGTGTTTTGCGTGCACAGTCAACAAAGCTGGTAATCATGTCCATTCAGTCAACCGCCCCCATTTTCAAATTGTAATCCAGCACAGTCTGGTTTAACTTTATTTTCTCCTGTCAAATAGTCAATTTTCCCAGTGGCAAACATTGATGCAGGATGGATTGTGGAAACCATATGTACGTCTTGCTTGTCGCACCACTTCAATTCAAGCTGTTGTCTGTTTTCTTGGAACTCAACATCCCCCTTCTTCATTTTGTGAGTGAATTCTGGCATCCCCATCCTGTTTGACCTTACTGTACCACAGGCCCCTGTACCATTGCAGAGCAGGTGCTGAAACAGAGTGGGGTTACTATACCAATTGTGACATAAAGAGTATCTCCCTTCCCAAGTTAAGGGCCCAACATTGTCATGACTACACACCCTTAGACCCCAAGCCCCTCACAATGTGTTATGTCTGTTGTTGAACCCGTGTAGACTAAAAAGTCCTGGATATATCCAGTCTTCACATCAGCCATATTGAAAAACGTAACTCCAAACCTGTGCCTCTTTGATGGAATATGTTGCCTAAATGCAAGCCTACCTTTCCATAACATGAGTGACTCGTCAATGCAAAGGTCTTTTATATGGGACAAATACACTGGCAAATGTATTTGAAACCGCACTGAGAACCTTTCTAATCTTATATAGTGGGTCTCTGAGGTTTGCTGTGGCATTATTTACAAAATGTAGGTATTTATTTACAAAAAGGTATATAACTCACCAACATTTGTTGAAAACCATTTAGCAAGTTTGCCTACTCCAGAACCAACTTTGGCTTGGAGCTCGGAGGCAAAACTGTTTGTCTCTCTTGCTATGTCTTCCACCAGCTCCTCTGTGAGAAACGGCTCGAAGCAATCTGCCTCGTATGGAGATGTCAAGTGGCTACGCACTCCTGATCCAGTCTCATCAAACACCACAGCAGGGCCAGGGGGATAAAATTACTAGTGGGCCTCCAGTCCCCACTGCTGATCCCCTCCACTTCCATTAGTGTTGGCCTGCCTCCATCACCACTAGCATCCTCCCCTACGTCTTCTGAAGCACCAGAGACTGTTTGCATAGCCTCAGGCTCAGGATTTTCCATTATCTGAAGGTTTGGGGGCAGCTCCTCACTCTCGCTGTCAGTGGATCCTTCATCCTCTGACTCAGATTCTTCAGAATGAAAAAATGATTCCCTTATCTCGTCGTCAGTGAGTTTCTGTATTTGATAAGACATTTTACCCACTTTCATCAAAGATAAATAATAATCTTAACTTGTTAGCCACGGCGGTTACCAGTTACCTCTGTGTGTCAAAGTGAATGTCTGGCCATTTGTAAACATTTATTAGCGGGGTGATTGGTTGACTGGATGTTGCTAAGTTTGTAGCATCAATATTAGATCATGGTCAGATTATGAGGTAAAAAAAATAAAAAAAATAAACCAATGTTGTGACAAGTTCATTATTGGTTACGGACGCAGCCATGTTTGTTTACGTTGTCAGTGCATTATGGGTCTACGGCAAACAAAGATATTCAACAAAGATGAGATGGTCACTCATTTACATCCTATGTAAATAATGTTTCCGGTCTGATATCTTTGCTGAGGAAGGTCATAGGACGACAAATTAGTGGGAGTGGGACCTCTCTCATGAAAAGGCAGAGAAAACCAAACATGGCTGTGCGCGCAAAGTTACTGGACAGCTTCAGATTTGTACCACTATTGTTTCTAAAATTTGTCACAGACACACACATTACAGAGTGCTGGGCCAGAGTTGTGAAAACACGTTAGCAAACGTAACGCTATAGCTTTACCGATTACAGTATCTAGACCTGCAACGACCACTTGAATGATGAATGTCCACCTGCAAATATAAACAAATTGCTTATATTTATATTATGTACAGCGTGGTGTTATTTTAAATTTGGTGAATTATTAACATTGCAGAAAATTTTTGTTATTGTTGGCTCAAAAGGTGATTGAAGTGTGATGAAGTTACGTAGATCGGAGCAGGATGTTCTAATGTTGCATTCCAACCCCACCGGTGGGACCCTACCAACCAGGGACCACCCATGGCAAATCCCACCGGTACGCGTCAAACGGTTAACATAGCCCTGTCTTAATACATCAGCAAAAGGCTGGAGAGCTGGCAGGGCCATCCCCGTCACTGAGGGAGACAACGGACGAAGAGGTCATCAGGTCAGGTAACTTGGTGCAGATCACTGGACGGGTCATGACAGACTTGGCGAAATATTCTTCTTCGAAGCCGTTCCAAAGACTTTACAGCAGCATGGCCACCACCATGCAGAAACTGTTTGAGCGACTCGGAAGCAAGGCCGGATGTGAAGGAGACCCGGAGGATGTCCTTTCGACCCCTGCTACGTTCCCCCCCCAGAGTGGTTCTAGCCAAATCTCCTAGCTTGATCGGATCCTTCAAATATTCCTTAGGTGAAAATACTGTCACCTTCTCCAAGGAAGAATTTCTCAATAGCCTCTTACATCACTCTTGAGTCTGCTTTGTCGGGGATTTACAAGAATGTCCACAGCCACATTAAATGTTTCTTTAGCAAGTCTACTACCTTGGAGACAAGTGAGAGTGACACGGCCCCGGCTCAGAAGGCGTCTTCTGTGACTCAGTCTGTGTCTTCCTCCTTTATTTTTCAGAGGCATTTCAGGCTACGTTCTCCTCTCCCCAGGACTCCACTGACATGGAAGTTGATGAGTCAACAGAAAACAACGCGGAGGCCACGAAGATGACATTTTCAGAGGCCAAGTTGTCAGGCTTGATGGAGCAGATGCTCTTCATTGGAGAAGATCCTGCGTCAGTGGAGTCCAAACTGGATATTCTGCTCTGCTCGTGGACCTTCCGCCGTCTGACGGACGAGTTGGTCAAGCACCTCTATACCTTCATGCAGGCAAACAGCCATGCCAGGGCGCCTGCAACACGTCAATGCGCATCCAACACAGACGTCCCCTGTGCAAAGACCACAGTGGAAAATCAGAAAGAGGTCCAGGAAGGCTTCAAAGACTTGGTGTACATCTTTACAGAACCCAAGGTCAGGGCTCTTCTCGGGAACCTGATTATGTTCCCCACGCCAGCAGCAGTGGAAGTTATTCACTGTTCCCACTCGGCAGGGCTGCTTCCCATGGGCCGAGGGGGTTGCCGCAACTGTCTCTCTTGCATTGCACAGGAGATCACCGGCCTCTTCACCAGGATGACAGCTAAAAAAGTATCCAACACCATAATCGGGACCACCTTCAGCCTGCCGCGGAACAGGGAGAAGGGCGCCAGTACTCTGTCGCCCTCTCACTCGGAGCTGGTGGCTCAGAACATGGCTAAGATTGGAGGTAAGGTTGACAACCAAGAGGTGTCCAGGAGTGTTTCCACTCAGGTCTTGTCTTTGGTCTGCGCTGCCTCAGGACTAAAGGACGATGAGGTCTACCCTATGGACAAGGACGTGGATAACATTTACAAGACTGATGAAGGCACTCAGGGCTCAGTTTGAATCCAAAGAAGGTCTCAGGACTGCCGTGGCAAATAATGACCCTATCTTTGCGTCTGCTTCTTGAGTTATGCGCTGGTCAAGCCAATCAAGGAGCGGGAGGTCAATGTCAAACCCCTGAGGGAACCGTACCTACTTAAAAGGCTGTTCCAAATGGTAGGAGACATTCTTTAAGTTACATATAAAGTACATTAACTACTTATAGTACATTTAGATTTGTCTAGTTTATCTAGAGCTAGAATGTAACAGTCAAATTCATTTTTTTATGGATTTTAAAATGTATATTATTTAATTTCAAACAAGTTCAGTTGTTTTACTGGCGAGTGCACTTGATTACATTCTATCATTACATCCTTTCAAATGAAAGCTTGGTCTCTTAACTAACTCCTTCAAAAGCATTTGTAAAGTGTTATAGGTAGTTATTGATAAAGATTTCATTACATTGTCAATATAAAGAAGGTCAAGCCAGAGGAAACTTGTCAGACATTCTCCAATCAGAACAACACCACCAATCCAGCTGAGGAGCACAACAGTACGTGCTGGTAACCATTATCTTCAACAATAACATTCTCTTTAAACTCCTTATGTATAAGTTAAAATATTGCATTATATTCTAACTAGGACTGGCTATTCCTTGGAGGAGGACCAAATAATGCATATTCCTCCTATAGGACATAGTGAATGTTTACATATTTATGTATACACGGGTCATCTTCTAACTCTTTGCTTGTTGTTTGTCATAGTGGCCTCTCTGGCTGCACCCCCTGAGGAACCCCCAGCTACTGAGCAGAAGCTTAAAAAGACATTTGTGGAACAGGTTTTACTCTGCCATCGTCAAAACCTTTACCTGAGGTCCCTGCAAAACATCCCATGGTTTTAGGCTTTATATTCAAGTAAAGCTGTTTGCATTCAATTCCTGGTGTCTCATGTGTACTTCCTATTACAAAAGTGCAAGTGGTGAGTGAGAGTTGGTTGACCTCCTTCAAAGAATCAGCGCGAATTCCGAGTTTGTTGAAACAAGCAAAAAGGAACATAATCCTACGGTCTCTTTGAAATCGCGGGTTCTGCAACTCTATTACACCAATACAGAACAGCAAGCCATTATACATGGGTCCGTACACAAGTAGCCCCTTGGTAGGCATATTGCTTATATAGGCTTTAAATTGCAGGAGCAGGAACACACACACCAAAATTACATGGTTAGGCCTACCTCTGGAAATAGAACACAGGGATGAACTGCACTTCATCCGGGAAGCTCAGTTGTGTTGATGTTCTATGTAGCCATGCCTTCAGAAGAACAGGGTGACCTTTTGTTCCTCACCCTCACCGTTGACGTAGACAAGCACCTGGGAAGAGGACTTCTGATGAAACCACTTAGAAGTGTTCCCGTTGAGTACACCCTATGGGCAAACCAAGACACAAACAATTAGAATGTGGCAATTAGATTTTTGAGAGGATTATGTGATAGTTGTTAGTCATTGAATAACTGCATCAAATGCATACATACATTAAATATGAAGATACAACAAATGAGTCGCATAGTTAAATGATACATCTGTTGATGATATTCAAAAAAAGGTCCTAACAAAGCTTTTGCTGTGAGTTAGTCTGTAATGGCGTAAACATTCTCAAAGTACCACCAAATAGTGCTCAGCTCCCTGTGACTACAATGAAGTCCACCAGTTTCTTTTCCTCTGCAGTGCGGTCAATGACAGCTTGCATGCGGACTTCCTCAGTGATGGCACTCTGTCTTGGCACCCAGTAAACTGGCCGAAGAGTTCCCTGGAGCAGGTTTCTGGCCTATCAGTCCAGAGGGTAAACATCTGGCCATGCCTTTTAAACAATAATAACAACATACTTGTTATACTTTGTATACAGCTGTTACTGTATTATGTTAAAACTTGCATCTACTTGCAAAATCTGTGTTATTTCCATAGGGCAATGAAATTTAGAGGACATGTACATAATTCCTGCATGGAAGCATAAACCAAGCAACATAGTTACCAACTTTACAGTGAGTGTATTTAGAACAAACAAAAAATTGTCAAATTAAACATTGTTTTAGGTGCACATTTTCGAGTTTTATATAACAGAATTAGAATATTGCTTATTTCACGTACACAAGCAGAGCTTATAGTAACGTTACTTATCGAACAAATCTTAAAGTTCGAACTAGCGATGTGACGTTCACGAACGACTCGTTCATTATGAACGAATCTTTTGGGTAAATGAACTGAACTGAATCACTTCCTGAAACGTTTCGTTAATTTTTCATTTCAGTAGAGCTCTTTCGGTAAGTTGCGATATTTGGTAGCCCACACCAACTTCCTACTTTGAGACTTCTTGACATTAGAGGGAGGGAGAGAGGGAGGCGCGCGTTTGAGCGACTATATATCACTGAACCAATCACACACATGCACCGTCCCTATAGCTAATGTCTCAGCCATTCACAGTATATATGAGTGGACGAAGTGATCGTGACGTCACCCATTGGTTTGTGGACCACCGTTTTAAAGCCTCGAGTTTGGCATTTGGAAAATCGCCATGTTGGTTTCATAGGCCATCGCCATCTTTTTTTCTAAACCAGAAGTGACGACATTGACCATACTCGGACGACAGCGTGGGGCTGGGGAGGAGCTGGGAGGAGCGAGGGGTGGAGCCCGTTGCTACGTCTCTATCCCGATTGAGTAGCACAAGGTAGCCACGCCCTAAAGCATACCCTGCTTTATTGTCTATCATCAATTTTCAGAGCCGGAGCTACACCCTCGGTCTATATACTAGGGATGGGCGGATCAATCCTTACAGGATCGATACTTCGATACTCACAAGCTACTAATTTGTTATCGATTCCTTTAAAAAATAATAGCTATACTCAATTTTTATAAATAGTCTATATAACTTGGGGTGGCTGCATCACTTACAAACGTTT
Source organism: Aplochiton taeniatus (assembly GCA_017639675.1). Classification (NCBI taxonomy): domain Eukaryota; kingdom Metazoa; phylum Chordata; class Actinopteri; order Galaxiiformes; family Galaxiidae; genus Aplochiton; species Aplochiton taeniatus. Next base: position 16,469,402 of record CM030176.1, read on the forward strand.
TCAGCAGGCTACTTTTGTGTCATGTTTGAGCGAATAAACAGCCCAGACATATTTAGCTTGACCGCATGACCATGAAACCTTTCCGACTTTAGAACGGAGTGCACGCAGTCAGTGGCACTTCCCTCCATGTGAGAAGGGCAGAAAGAAAACGGCGTGTGGTGTGGTGCTACTTTTTACCTGTGGATAAAATTGCTGCACAGTGCACTATTTGTGACAAGATAGTGCCACACAGCAGCTTAATGTTCTTAAAGTGCAAATGTGCACGTTTTATGTTGTTGGTATTTAAATTTGTTATTATATATATTCATTTTATTGTTATTTACTCGCAGTAAATAATATTTGTGCGTAATACTGTCTGGTTTTTATTCTTATTTACACAAACATTTTTATTTAATTGTACTCATATTTGCTTTAGTAATAGGCCTACATTTTTTGTTAATGACCAGTATGCGTTATGTGATTTGCCTTCAAGCGTAATTGTCTTTTTGAAATTAACATTCTTTTGAAAAAATCAGATACCCATTTAAGATATGATCACTATCGGTACTATATCAAAAGTATCGGTATCGGTATCGTATCGAATTGAAAAGCTTTGTTATCGCCCATCCCTAGTCTATACAGTTTATGCTTTTAAATCGAACAGAAGCCGTTAAAATCATTTTAATTCCTTTTTATTATCAATCACCAATCAAACGCAGTAATACATCCCGGCTGTAACCAATTACATAACCAAGACACCAATTTGTAGGCGGGACTTTGATTGTAGCAACGCCTTGGATCTAGTGTTACTAACTGTCGCTTACCCGGCTGGACAAGAGGGTGAAGAAGTGAAACAACTGTTAATACAATAACTATTTGGCTAAGTAAACACACCTGGATCTTACTCATAAACACACAAAATGACGACGACAACCGTGTTTCAAGGGATGGAGGCCGGTGCAAAAAGCAGTTCCAGGTAACGCTATCGTAGCTAACATTATCTCGCTACCTTCCATCTGACCAAGCGTCTCTAGTTTGAGCTAACCGGGCTAACGTTAGCTTCTTTTGCCTACCTATTTGACGCCGCCAGTGCTGTTAATTTGTCCCATTCTTCGTTAGACAGGCAAAATAGCTGATACGGAAGATGCTTTTGCTGTTAACAGTTTTTAGAACGTAGCTATTTTCTTAATACAGGATTGATGGGACCAACGTTCAGTCACTAGCATAGCTGTCTGGTAACCACACCTCTGTCTGCCTTACATTAAATAAGAACATTTTGCATGGTTTCCCTTTGTGGAACGTTGCAGAAGCTAATCGTGTGCGGGCCATCTTTCTCACTGCTGGCATCTCAAGCTATACCCATACAATGCATGATACATATGCGTTTGTGTGTGCATGCAGTATTTGCAGTCTTAAAATTGTCATCTATCGTAATAGAACTAGCTGTACCTAAAGTCAAATAACGTAGGCTACTTGAAAGAAAATCTTTATCGTGAAATGTTTGATGCCAACCAACTAATATTACGGCATTGACGTGAGGTGTATTTTTGTAACTTGATTGATTGTGACTAGAACGCTTCACCTTTTTAATGTCAGCCAGGGTGGGGCCCCTATTGATCAGCTAGCCACAGGCACTAGCTGAGCTCAACACGGCAAAGATGTAGGCCCTAGCTAACGTAAATTTGCAGAATGAACTCACGTTTTTACTTTTTGATGCTCAGTCTGCAGGTGTATTTAATCCCTAAATGTATTGACTTTTTTTGAGAAAACAAAAAGTATTTGTCAAATTGTGATCTAATCTTCACACTCATGGCAATGTCCTCTCCTAAAGTTTAAGCATGTAATTTTTCCTTCTATAAAAGGAGAAACACTCAATCTTTAGAAGAGAAATATTTAGTAACTCTACAAAAGTAGCATATTCCAGTAATCAGCCATGCCTCTCTTTTTGGGCATTTTTACTCTGGACATACACACACACACTCTTTCCCTTTCTCATTTCAGAGTCCTACAGCCCCCAGGTGGAGGTTCCAATATATCTTTTGGCGCAGATGACGAGAACCCCCCTGCCCGAAAAAACAAGATGGCCTCCAGCATCTTTGCAGAGCCAGATGATCCTCACGCACATCGAAGGAACAATCCACCTGGTAACCTCACATTTCTACAACCTACCTCAGTGTGATGTGGAAAGTATTCCTTGTAGTTCTTGATAATAAAAGTACCGAAACTTCTTTGTGGAGTCTTATCAGCTTTATTGATGGAAGAGACTTCAGTTCATATTCAGCACCCACCATGGCCTGTAGTGGTGCTGACTTAGTGAAGCCTCTTTTGCATTCAACAGATAGCTTGCGCATGATTTCTGGACAGGATAATGTCTCCCAGTCTTCTCACACAGTAATCATACATTTTGCAAAACTGTTGATGTCAAATCATTAGACTAATAGTATAACTAATCATTAAAGTAGTAAGTTACCATGTGAAATATGAATATCATTACTTTCTTTAAACATTCTTTCCACAACATACACCACCACCACATACAACACCTTTCCACATCTCCTCTTGAATGGGAAATGCACTACTCTTTGTTTAGCTAGACATACATTCAGATGGGCAATAGTTTCCTTGAATCCATGGTCATTAGTTATGCCATTATTTTTTGTCCCTTATAATATTGAGGGCCTCCTGACACCAAAAAACACCACATTCTTGTATGCACATCTTTTCTTCTGTTCTGACAACTAGCGATGGGATGCTTTATTGTCGCTGCAATCAGTGTTCTTAAATCTGAATTATTCTGTTTAGAATGCACACCAGAGGGCGCACTTTGCTTTGTTTTAAAGCAGTCATTCCCAAACCTAAGAATGCCGCGGCCCAATTTGAAATCTGAAAATCTAATGCGACCCACCCAAACCTTTTAATCACAACTCTGATCAACATACGCGACTGAGGTGAAGATTTCCCTATATATGGTTTATTTCATAAGTAGAACAATTCTGTGTAAACCTGAACCTACTGCAATGCAACAAAATATAAGATGCTTTCCAGATAGTCAATAGGTCAGATTCAATTCCATGGCTTTGTTTTATTAGTTCTTATTACATTTTTAACTATGTATTAAATAATAAATATTCTATTGCAACTTCAAAGTTGCAGGTTCAAAATTAAAAACGTTTTATTTATTTATTGTAAATAACTTCCCTCATCCCACCTGCATTACTTTCTAGGGCCACAAGGCTATGGCCCACACTTTAGGAATCACTGTTGTAGAGCATCATGTCAATTCCCCTAGCCTACTTAATCACTGACCATTTCTCTTTGCTTCATGATGCGAGTTCAAACCTAAATTAGAGGGAAACAAAGATCTCTCATCAATACAGCTAATAATAAGCTTCTGTTGAAAGCACTTATTTAGGTACTGCAGACAAATTCGCTTAAATAAACTCAAATTGGGCTGTACATTCTTTTCGAAAATAATATTGTTAGTGTTGTTCGTGTTCTTATGCCAGGATCAGACTACACGATTTATTTCACAATGGTCACCATGTCAGATTATGCGATAAATGATTGCTGTGTCTTGACCGGGAGACAGGCAACACTCCAAGTATGACCCTGACCAATCATCTTATGCTGCCTTTCACCAAGTGTGATTTCATAGGTCGTTCGGGGGGGGACTCACAAAATTGTTAATCATGGCTATCAACGGACACGTCGTAGGAGATGTCAAACTAGGCAGGAAAATGCAAACAATTCTGACATGCTAGACTTTTCGTTGGGGAGGTGCCACATTGCAGCCCGCAGATTGTCACGCTACACGGCCGTTAGCCGTTCCCACCCGACGCTCCAGAGTCTTTCTGGACGTTGTTGGTGACATCAAGAACGGGCTGAATTTGTGCCCTCTGATCCCGGCATAAAGGGAAACGCAATGTAGGCCGGAGCAGAGTGGAACATGAGCTGCTCTGGTATGAATGTCCTGTTGGTCCAGTTTCTTTCTGACGGTGGAGCACAGATCTTAGCCGAAGACAGTGAGGACTGGTGACTGAATGTTGACAATTTAAATCTTGTTAGATTCTTTATTTTTTTTATTTTTTTTTTTACCAATGGACATTAACTGGATTTGTTTGAATTATCCTGGAAATTTGAGTTGTCCAATTGAGGTACATCAATTGAAGCAGCTCAGCATTGAAGAGTAGGCCAATAGTCATTCCTGCACAGTGTGGTGATAGATTGACGAGTGTCTAGAGTAAGTGTGCTGTTTTTGTTATGCTGTGACAAATTTTGGAGTAACCTGTATTTGAGTCTAAGGGGGAAGTTACTTTGCCACGCAGGGACATTATTTTTCACAACACTTTCTATGAGATATCAACTGCAAAGGTATTAGATATTATTTGGTTCTCCTCTTGTATTTGATTTTGGATTTGTTGAAGATTAAAAGAAATCGGTGTGGAAGATGAACAAGAAAAAGGGCCAGGTTCTTTATAATGAAGATTTAAAGTTGCATTCTGTGCTGTTTACAATTAGGTGTGTGTGGGGGGGGGGGGGGGTCGATTCAGTCTAACTCCGTTTAAACGTCAGGGAATTAGTCGTTAGGAACACCCCTATTAGTTACACACACTCTACTGGAGGTCAAATCCCTTTGGACATCTCAACCGTGTTTTAAAATGCTTAAACTTTAATCTTGCCATTGTCGGATCCACATGTAAGTTTCCGGTTGAGTTTCAAGAATGGTGGGCCTTTTTGTTTCCTGTACTCCACCAGGTGGAAAGCCAACAGGAGTCCTGTGTGGAGAGCCCTCAGCCCCCCTGAGGAGAAGCAGCAACCAGTCCACCAACCACTCTGGAGATCCGTCCAGTGCGGTACGACGAGGCTTATCTGGGGCTACTCAATACTGACACCTGCACCATGCTCGTAAATGTCTTGACTTCATGAATGCCTGGGGTGTATGCTGTGAAGTAACACATCTGATTGTACTTGTACACAGTCATTGGCTTGTGGATTCATCACATGGTTTTGCTAAACTGGTTGGGCAACAGTACACGCTTCTGCATTTTTTTTGCCGTGTGTAAGTTAAGTTGCCTTGATGATTGTCATACTGTTGAAACTTGTATGACCTGTTACATTGCTTTAATTGCTCTCAACCCCCACCTCTCCCGCTCCCCCCCCCCCCCCCCCCCCCCCCCCCTTCAGGATGTGAATAATGATGTTGGCAATGATGGTAAGGATCTTTTTTGTTATTACTCTTTATCTGACCCTGGGACATCTGTGGAGCAAGCAATAATGTTGGCCATGAGTCACTACTAACAGCTTTTTACCCCGGTGACTAGATCACTGTGAGGAGCCTGAGACTGTGCCAGAGCAGAGGGAAGAAGTGCCCACCAGCCAGCCCTCTGCAGCCTCACACCCTGCCGCAGGAGTGCCATCAGGCCGCAGGAATCCACCTGGTGGCAAGTCCAGTCTGGTCCTCGGTTGAAGCCCCAAGAAGCCGTTTCTATCGGAACTTTCCATTCCTTTTCTCAAAGAATCCTTTGTTCATATGTACACCATGGGATTCTGTCCACTCTACTCCCACGTCAGTTTTTTTTTATACCTTTTCTAAGTTTTTGTGTTTTGTTTTTTGGGTTGTTTTTTTACAGAAGCACTTTATGTATCTGATTCAAACGTGACCCAATTAGTGTCATGCCTGCTGGAGAAGGCATAGGGTTAAATTGTTTCTCAATGTCTGTTCCCCTCCTCTCTCTCTCTCTCTCTCTCTCTCTCTCTCTCTCTCTCTCTCTCTCTCTCTCATAGTCTGTCCGTCCGTCCGTCCCCCCCTCCCTCCCTCTCTCATAACTGCACAAGCTCTGATACGCAACACATTTCTAAAATGGTAAAATAAAAATGTATTTGAAGTGTGCTGCTGCTTCTGCACTGCGTTAATGGTTGACCAATCTGCATGCCTGGTCTGTATGAATGTGAGAGCATCAAAGGGACAAGGATTGTTTGTATTAAGGTTATGCTGGATTAAATTGTGACTTGTATCAAATCCTACATGGTGTTGTGTTGCATGAAGTTGGAAAATTTCAGTGCTGTCCCCCACTTTTGAGCTAAACCAATTACAATGTCATTGTGTCAAAGAAGCTTAAAATATTCGTCCTCAGAGTATTCTCAATGGTATTCCAGTGAGATTTCCCTTTTTTGTACTGTCTGTAGTCTTTACATTATTGTATTGTAACCCCGGTGCCAGGTACTTTCTATAAGGCAAACTTGCTGGACAACAATGTGCCTGCTTGTGTGTTAGTTGTTCCATCAAACAGATAAGTGCCCTTATGACTGCTCCACCTGTTTATGCTTACAATTTTCCCAAGTCTTGGAAATCGTTCGGTTTATATTTTGCAGACTGAATTAGAATACATATTTGTATTATTGGTACTCATACTTAAGTATCAAGGTATGTTTTTTTTTTTTTTTTTCTCTCTTTTACACCTTTGCCATGATTTTAATGTTCTGTCATTAAAGAGAACCTCAGTGTTACTACTGTCCAAAATATGGGGAGTTGTCCTAGTTCTTCAAAGGACGACTGATATGGTGTGTATTGTTGTACCGAGCAAATGCTGGACTGGAATTCACTGGGGGAAAATATGGAATAAAAATAATTGGTAACTGAGTAAATGTGTTTTAGTTACTTTGGGAAATGTTCTAATGCTGTAGAGAGCACAAACATTTAAAGTTGGAATCCTCTTAAGATCATACTGAGTATGTAGCACTGTTGGAAAAGGACAAAAGAGATGCAGAGAAGATCCTGCTGATCACACCCATCACCTACAGTCCCAGGCTTAGAACATCAGGAGGCAGTGAAGAGTTTGAAAGGAGACATCAGAATGGGTTTTTCAAAGGGAGGGATGGCTGATTAGAGAGAAGGAAACTGAAAGGTGAAGTTACAGAAAGTTCATTTTACACCAATGTAACTTTCATGACTTCATGGGATTTGCTGCCTGTGACCGGTTTATAAATGTATGAATGCAGTTCTTTCAAAATCCCTAATGCTGGACTAAATTGCGGTATATGCGTTTTGCTTTCAGATGTGGCAAAGAGGATGGAGGGAACAGAGGAAGAAAAACCGCTGACCCCTTAGAGTCCGAGTATTCCACTTCTAAAATCTTCATTTTACCTTGAACACCATTTTTTTCTGCTGGTGAGGCTGCGGGGTACACACCTTGGCCTTTGCGCAGTGTGTATGTACTTTAATTTGCCTTTTTGAAACGCCACACCACATCATGGGAAGGAGTAGGAAAAGTGGATGTTTTGCATGACCAACTATTGTGTGTTTGTGTGGGTGTAGGCCTACTCCACTCCCCATGAAAGTATGTTAACAAGAGCAACTCGACAGGATTATTAAGCTATCTTTAATAATGGAATGAGCTGGAGGCTTCCAAAAAGTAGTTTAGTGCCCTTGGATCACTTTAATCCACCCCATCATTCTATTTAGGAACAAATAGGAAAAAGAAAAAATGTTTATGGGTACAGAGTAACCAGACACCAACACCACTTTTTAATCAAGTTTAATATACTATATATACACAGTAAAGTGCAAAAGTGTGCAGGTGTGAATCAATGCCGTAAAGAATACTTTCAAAAATAGAAATGCTAATAGTTTATTTCTATCAATTGACAAAATGCAAAGCGAATGAACAGAAGAAATTTTTTTATCAAATCAATATTTGCTGTGACCACCCTTTGCCTTCAAAACAGTGTAAATTCTTCTAGGTACACTTGCACACAGGTTTTGAAGGAACTCGGCAGGTAGGTTGTTCCAAACATCTTGGAGAATAAACCACAGTTCTTCTGTAGCTTTAGGCAGCCTCAAATCCTTCTGTTTCTTCACGTAATCTCAGACAGACTTGATGATGTTGAGATCAGGGCTCTGTGGGGGCCATACCATCACTTCCTTCCAGGACCCCTTGTTCTTCTTTACGGTGAAGATGGGTCTTAATGACATTGGCTGGATGTTTGGGGTCCTTGTTCTCCTGCAGGATACATTTGGGGCCCCCCCTAATGGTATTGCATGATGGATATGTATCTGCATGTACTTCTCAGCAGTGAGGAGACCATTCATTCTGACCAATTCCCAAACTCCATTTGCGGAAGTGCAGCCCCAAACTAGCAAGGAACCTCCCCCTTGCTACACTGTTGCCTACACACTCATTCTTGTACCACTCTCCAGCCCTTTAGCAAACAAACTGCCTTCTGCTACAGCCAAATATTTCAAATTTGGACTCAGCCCAGAGAACCTGCTGATAGTTTAATGCACCCCAGTGCCTGTGTTTTTGTGTATAGTTGAAGGCTTGGCCTTGTTTCTACATCAGAGGTATGGCTTTTTGGATGCAATTCTTCCATGAAGACCACTTCTGACCAGACTTATCCAGACAGTAGATGGGTCTAGCTGGTTCTCACCGGTTTCTGCCAACTCTGAGTTGATGGCACTGCTGGACATCTTCCAATTGCGAAGGGAAGTAAGCCTGATGTGTCTTTCATCAGCTTCACCAAGTTTCCTTGGCAGACCACAGCATCTATGGTACTCAACATGGCCCATTTCTTTGTGCGTCTTCAAAAGAGCTTGAACAGCACATCTGGAAACCCCTGTCTGACTCAAAATTCCTGCCTGGGAGAGACCTTGATGCAGTACTACCTTGTGGCTTGTTGCTGTGCACAGTCTTGCCATGGTGTTTGACTTCTGACATTAAACTGTCTTCAGCAACCTCACCTTGGTAGCAGTTTGGCTGTTCCTCACCCAGTTTTAACCCTCCGACACAGCTGTTTCTGTTCTAGGTAATGGTTGTGTTTCAACCTGTATATTAAATTGATAATCATTAGCTCGTCTTTGGTATAATTGGTTAATCATACACCTGACTTTATGCCTACAATATCCCTGACTTTGTGTTAGTGTACCTAGAAGAATAGATGCTGGTTTGAAGGAAAAAGGTGGTCACACCAAATATTGACTAGATTTAGATTTTTCTTTCATTCACTCACTTTGCATTTTGTAATTGATGAAAATAAACGAAAACGTTTATAATTATTAAAGCATTCCTACTTTACAGTATTTTTCGACACCTGCCTAAAACGTTTGCACAGTACTGTACTGTATATACATTCACCGACCACTTTATTAGGTACACCTTGCTAGTACCGGGTTGGACCCCCTTTAGCCTTCAGAACTGCCTTAATTGTTTTGAGATGGGTACACTGTGGTCATAAAGGGATGGACATGGTCAGCAACAATACTCAGGTAGGCTGTGGTGTTTAAACAATGCTCAATTGGTACTAAGGGGCCCAAAGTGTGCCAAGAAAATATCCCCACACCAGTACACCACCACCACCAGCCAAAACCATTGGATGGTTCCAAGCTTTTATATTGTTTAAGCCAAATTCTGACCCGACCATCTGAATGTCGCTGCAGAAATTGGGACTCATCAGACCAGGCAACACTTTTCCAATCTTCTATTCTCCAGTTTTGGTGACCCTGTGCCAATTGTTGCCTCATTTACTATTCTTAGCTGACAGGAGTGGTGCCCAATCTTCTGCTGCTGTTGCCCATCTGCTTCAAGGTTTGATATTTTGTGCGTTCATAGATGATCTTCTGCATACCTCGGTTGTAACAAGTGGTTATTTGAGTTACTGTTTCCTTTCTATCAGCTCAAACCAGTCTGGCTACTCTCCTCTGATCTCTGCCATCAACAAGGCATTTTCATCCAGAGAACTGTCGCTCACTGGATATTTTCTTTTTCAGAGAGGGTTACGCGTGAAAATTCTGGTGGATCAGCAGTTTCTAAAATGCTCTAACCAACCCGTCTGGCACCAACAATCATGCTACGTTTAAATTCACTTAAAACACCTCTCTTCTGCATTATGATGCTTGGTTTGAACTTCAGCAGATTGCCTGGACCATGTCTACATGCCCAAATGCATTAAGTTGCTGCCACGTGATTGGCTGATTAGATATTTGCCTTAATAAGCAGTTGAACAGGTGTACCTAATAAAGTGGCCAGTGAGTGGATTTTAATCCATTCCTGCGTAGTGTATTACCAATGGTTTTCTTGGTGACTGTGGTCCTAGCTGCCTTGAGATCATTAACAAGCTGCTCCCGTGTAGTTCTGGGCTGATCCCTCACCGTTCTCATGATCCTCGATACCTCGCGAGGAGAGATCTTGCATAGAGCCCCAGACCAAGGGCGATTGATGGTCATTTTGTGTTTCTTCCACTTTCGAATAATTGCACCAACAGTTGTCTCCTTCTCACCGAGCTGCTTGCCGATGGTCTTATAGCCCATTCCAGCCTTGTGCAGGTCTACAATCTTGTCCCTGACGTCCTTAGACAGCTCTTTGGTCTTGCCCATGGTGGAGAGGTTGCAATCTGATTGATTGATTCTGTGGACAGGTGTCTTTTATACAGGTAAAGAGTTGAGGCAGGTGTCTCTTATACTGGTACCGAGTTGAAATTAGGAGCACTTTCTTAGAGTGAGGGGAACTAATATACCCGGCCTGTGGGAGCCAGAATTCTTGTTAGTTGGTAGGGGATCAAATACTTATTGCACTCAATCAAATGCAAATCAATGTATATTTTATATAATGTGATTTTCTGGATTTCTTTTTTTGATTCTATCTCTGAATGTTAAAATAAACCTACCATTGAAATTATAGACCTTTCATTTCTTTGTCAGTGGACAAACTTACAAAATCTGCAAGGGATCAAATAATTATTTCCTTCACTGTATATATATATAACCTATGTGTCGCCCTTGTTATATGTACTGAATACAAGTTGGCAGTAAGTTAAACGCCTTCCATTCTTCAAAACACTGGAGACAGTTATTCGTTTGTCCGCAGGTTTATTGGTTAGAAAGGGGTGAACCTGAGACCAGACAGAAAGCATAATCAACAACTATGCTCAATGTTAATACCTTGTAAAACATTGTTAATGCACCTTTATCATGAATTCAGTAACACCTTTTTAACTTTTACATGTTTACATATGAATTGCATATTTAACAACAATCAACCAAGCAACCAACTATCGCGATAACAGTCTTATTTGAATATGTTGGCAATCACTGTATTTTACTATCATCTTTTAGTGACCATAGGCATAGCACTAGTTATAAATGAAATCAACAGAGAATAGAGATGTAGCCTTTTTACATCAACCTTCACAAACAATGTTTTCATACCAAAATCATGATTACAATTATAGATAAGGATAAAAGATTACATCACATACCAATGATCCCATAAATTGCATAAGATGTGTGCAGATGTTTGCTGATGGAAAACAGGTAGCCTGAAAATAGTGGGAGTATTTGCTTGCTGACTTAAATGGATAGTTCAACACTTTGTGAAATGAGATACGCCCCAATTTACCCCTAGTCAGACGAGATGATTGACATCCATTTTATGTCTGTACATTTGTAGAGGATATGCTAAGGGGATACACTCACCAACAAATGTGAAAAAAATGATGTGTAGTTTTTCAAGGTGGTCCAGTTGTACAAAATCCAACACCAAGAGAGGCTTTTCTACCTGTGGAGTCTGGCATTATTTACCAACAAACATGTAACTTTCACCACCGAGCTATTGTTAATGGGAATCGCATTCACTCAAAAAGTGGAACCACCTTATCTAAGTGCATAACCCATGTTGTGGTTATCCATGATGGGTCTGTTGGGATTGTCAGGTCTTTTGCTGATATTGGTAGTGAAGTGGGCTATGCTTTTATAGACCCAGTATTGACAGCTAGATGGGCTGTAAGAGACAGAAAAACAGATTGCAGTGCCTTCGGGATTCTCAAAGTGTTTGGGATTTCAAATGTAATTCAACTAATAGACTGTAGAAACATCCATTGTAGGTGTGTCTATCTAAAACACATCCCTGGTTAACAAGGGGACTGTATGGTTACAGCCAAACAGATGGAGAGTTGACGAAAGACCCCAAGTATAAACTTGGAAAAGGAAATAGAGAAAACCGCTCATAATGTTAAATGCATTTGTTTGCTAAACTTATGTTACAAACAAATTGTGTTAGAACCTTGTGAATCTTAATAATAGAACAACAACAAATTTAACAATTGAATACCATCTCTATATTCTGTACATTAAATGTATATTATGCCAGGATACAAAATTTGAAATGTACTTCATCCTGTTATTTTATTGATTCTGTGTCTTTTAAAGCAGTTAACTTGACTGTAATCAGACAAATTCAAAACAAATGTTTATACTTAGAACTATTGATCAATCAATGGTCAATATCTATTTAGTTTTTCTTATTTATTTGTATAGCTTTTTAAAAATAAAAGCTTTGCGTGCAGATTTTTTTTTCTTCTACATTCTATGTCAAAACCCATGCTATTTTATTCATGATGTCAGGTCATAATAGGGTTATCAGCTGTGTGTACTAAACAAACAAACACAAACAACGATAATACCATAATGCACTATGGCACAATGCTCAATGATCATCTCAATCCTACAGGCATTGGTACATTCTGCAAGAATATTCTTGAGTATGTAGGATTTGAACGATTTCTGCAGGACCTGTTACATTCCAGCAGGAATATACATAAGTATGCAGGATTTGAAGGATTCCTGCAGGAATATTCATAAGTAAGTAGGATTTGAAGGTTTTCTACAGGATTCCAACAGGACTTTTTTGTGAGGGTAAACGTTCAAACCGAATATCACCCAGTTTAAATCTACGCTCACTGGGAGGCATATAGCGTAATTGCAACATACCAAGCGTTAGAATCACAGTATGATGGTTGGAATGGTAAGCCCTCCTATGCAAAGTTGATAGATTGCCGAGTAGACTGTCGTTTGGACTTTCCACAAATAATGATCTTATTCAAACGAAAGTCATAACGAAACTGAAAGTATTTCACCCAGAGTGCGAGCGGGAGAGAGACATCGACGATAGCTTCCAATAATCCTGGGTATGTTTTTTTTATAAATTATTACTAATTAACTATATAGTACTAACTATGTTGAATGTGCTTAATTGACATAGAAGATAACCTTCACCTAGACGACGATGACGTTCCTCTGGGCTACTTGTATAGTGTGCTCAATGTGTATTTTGATTCCAGTTCAAGGAGACAGAACTGCATTTGCCCAGTATTTTATTCTATTCAACTAATTATACAGTCGTCACGAACATGCAGTGTTTTGGATTGAACATTCATGGAATATTTACTCTAGGAAAGTATTACCAAAATACGATTCTTAAAGTTCTTTCAATTTTGTATGTGGGTTAAACGACTTTAATATTTATCCAAATGTAAGCTCAAATGTAAACTCTCCTGATAATTGAAGACAGTGAAGATCAATCTTTGTTGCCTAGAATCGACTTGCTATTAAGTTTAGGGAACTGATGGACAGTGCCAGTCTTGCATTGTTTTGTTTGTACTGTCAGATAGACTCAATGGATTGCTTTGGTTTAACACTAGTTAGAAGCCCGCTTATACATTTTAACATTTTCATATTTTTGTCAAAAGTTAAAACATCAGGCTTTATAGTGTTTTCAGCAGTTTTTGCCAAATTCTGTATTGATTGTTTTGTTCTAGAAAATCCTTTGTTTTAGGCCTTTGTCAAAATGGTAGTGGGAACAAAATACTTTTCGAGCTGCTTACAGTGACAGTGGTTGTCAAACGAGATCAGGAGACTGCAGAGTAGTGATGATAATACTATTGCTATTGGTATTCTAAAAGTGTACAGGTAGCCTCTGTGAACGGGCCTGCTTGTTATGTGATACCTGTATGATGCATGTCATTTGCATTTTCTTTTGGTGTGTGTTTCCATATGGCACATATAATGTACTATATTCTCATGTCGCTACAATTTTCTTTTTTAGACCTTAAAACATGGCCTCAGTAAAGGCAGTTTGCTGCTTGCTGGTAACAACAGTTTTGTACGCCACTGCTGGGAGTTGTAAGTTGTAGCAGTTATTACATTGTGTAAACTATATTCGGCTCCAATCTCTGTATTGAGCAAGCAGTGCCCAAAATGATCGTTGGCTTTGTTAATTTGTTGTCTTTACCTCTGATTCCATTACAGCCTTTGTAACAGTAAAATGCCAACGCGAAAATCATGGAGTGTATGGCCAGCAGTCAATGGTGCAGTGTGCTGTCAAACTCAAGGAAGAGGTTGCGGATACTGGGTGTTTCATAAAGTTGGTCATTTGGAAAAAGGAGGGCAAAACATTATTCAAATTCCTAAACAATACAAGCAAGTCCGTTGTCCAAGGCTTTAAATTTGCTGAGCCTACCTGGAATTCATCCAATATGAATGTGTCTCTGTTGTTGACCAACACCAAGTTGACTGACAATGGAGCGTACCAATGCACGGTAGATACAGATCGAGGTAACGACAGAGGCTCAACCAGCCTCCAAGTCACAGGTGAGGGTCATGTCCACATACAGCATGACGGACTGCTATGATTACCCACTGACACTGATTACCCAGTGACTAAAAGTTCAGCCCTAAAGTTATTTCCTTCATTGTGTCATGTCATGTGTTGATGTTTTGAATTAACCTTAAGGTACAACGTTCAATGTGGGGACATTTTCTTACTGTTGTAAGATTGTTGAAATGTAAATTGTAACGTGTTTCTGTTACTGTTGTCCCTATTCTCGCTTTATTTTCCAGCTAAGTACGAACAGCCAACCATGAGCACCGTACCCGAGAAACCTATAGAGAATACAGATGTGTCAATTTTCTGTAACACCACAGGCGGCCACCAGAAAGGCCGGATTGACTGGTTCGATGAGTACGGTACAAACTGGACAAAGAGTTCTGAACTGGCGGCTGAAACAACAAAGGATGGTCTCTTTAGGCTGTCCAGTAAATTCACAGTACAGACTGCAGTTCATGCCATCAAGTACCGATGTGTAGTGTACAATGCCAATGAAGTTCAGGAGGGGGAAACAACTTTGGACCTCCAGTTTCTTGGGAGAGCAGAACAAAGTAAGCCCCAGTAATGCTTTAAGTTTGGTAGCTTCTACTCAGCAATACTGTTCTTTATTCCAGCAATACCGATTCTTGATTTAGCTTGCCAAGCTTAATATCACGTTGTCCCATCTCAACAACATGTGTGTAGACTGTAGAGCCTACTAGTTTCTGTTTGGCTTTTCACCTAACGAAAGCATGCAGGTAGATGTAAAAACTGTTTTGGTTCCAGACAATGTCTGAGCAGCAGGCTTTTGATCAGATAGGTAGTGCTTAAAATAGGCCACGCACCACATTTGATTCTTCTCACTGGTCTGATAAGCCACACATACTGTATCTCTGTGTTGCAATCTCCCAGGCCAGATTATCAAATAGCTTCATGATAACCACTCACATTTGATGTAGGGTTGATAGCTAAAATGTGATGTACTCTCTTGTCCGTTTTTATTCTGGTTACTGAAGTTCAGTCACACTATCAAGAGGGATCTCATTATGTTCCGGTGTCTACTCTTTTGCAGAGACTCACATCACCTTTGAACAGCAATTGCTTGTGTCCAACTAAATCTAAACAACTTGTTATTTTATTAATTTAGATGCAAGTAGAACGGGGCCCGATGCATACTACAAAGTATTGGCTCCTGCGGTGGTGATTGGTTCGCTGATTGTTGGCCTCTTGTTTGCTTTGCTGATTTTTAAGAGACGCTCCAACAGTGAGTACTGCTACACCTTTATTTGACATGTGATTGTAGGTACAGTATTTGTGTAGATAAATGCACTGGACTTTTAATAAAGCAATGAGTAGCCAAGGCAGAACCTTTGCTGCAGCTACAGTAGGAACGAGACTCCTGGCAGTCGGCCAGTCCAATCTTGGGAAAGTACGTTCTCTGCTATTGTTAAAAGTGATGGGAACCTGTTTGGCGGGACAGTGAAGTCGCTTGCTTGTAGTATTGCATCAATGCTTGGTACCATAACCAAAACAATACAATGTTATCGTTTTTATTCAAGGCTAATGTGATCAAGGCTCTGCCATTGTGATTTGTTATGATTCAGCTTAAAACATGGCTCAGTTGATTTGAGTCTATCTATAAATGTTTTGACAGGGAACCGAAGGCCCTCTACAGCACCCCTAATGATGAGTATGTCAGTTAAGAGATTTCTGTCTAGCTTGGGGATCTTTAAATGTAGTTTACTGATACCCTTTGAGTTAATTCCTCGTGAAATCACTACTGCTAAATGTTATTTTAATTAAGCTTCATGCGTTTAGTTTCTTAACATTTGATTTGTTTTGAATAGATTTGACTCAAGCGCTTGTTCACTAACCTCATAAGAACTGCCATTCCCACAAGATTATAAAAACACTTTCTTGGCCTGTGCTGGTGAAAAGGAATTTTCTAAAAAAAAGTTTTTAGTTTCACTTATGCCCTGAGGCTATGGGAGACTGAAAAGTGAAACCTAACCCACTCATCCTGAACATGCTTTACTTTTCCTCAAATTTCCTCAGTCGGTTTGCTTTAGCCTCATATGGTTCACTGGCAAAAAATGGCTTGTTGTACAGTCCGAGTGACCTGGGCTAAATCACACAGAGCTCTTGAATCAGGCTGCAGGGTCTTCTTGCTTACTACCTTATAACTGAGGGCTTACGTTAGTCTTTCAGGTTTATACCAAGTTTATTTTTTCAATGATTCATTCAGAAACTGTATTTATTTCCATCCCAATATATTAAGTAGCTAAATTCACAATTTCTATATAATCTATATAAATTCTGTGTAAGAGTAGGTTGTAGCTGTGCCTAAGTATGTGATTGATTCCTTCTTCATGACGACATTTTTTAAAAGCTTATGGACTTCATTTTTGTGACGTATGAGTTTTAATGTTTAATAATGTATACACTACACAAAAAGTGTTCTGAAGATCAGAAATAAATTAACGGCGCCCCTCAATTCTTTGTCACAGGTGATCACCAAGAGATTGACGCTGATGTCTCTGTGGAAGCAGCAGGTATGGTAGAAAAAAAGATAAGCTTGTCTGTTTTCACCAAAACAGTTCAGAAAAATTACTTTTCTATCAACTCTTTTGGTTGTGTTTGTTTGTAGCCTGTTTGCGATACAAGTTAATCCCACCTTTATATCTCTCTTTCCATAGCTCTAAACCCAACATAGAATCCATGCTAAGTCATTTCCACTTTGTGTGATGGGAGACTTTTCACTATTCGCTCATCGTGTGGCATTCCATGCCTCCTTTGTAATCAAGACACCAATTTCTGTACTTCATATGATTGAATAATGCACTTTGTGAAACCTTTAATAGGAAGAAAGATTAAGCTCACAGTATGTGGGCAAATTTCACTTCCTGTTGCAAACCCTCCATGTTCTTCCCCAAGACATGTCTAGAATGATCTGTCATGCTCCTGCTGTACAATGTAATTGGTGGCCTCCTAGCAACAACAGTTACAGTTTCCCCCTACCTGTGTTAAGCTGGGCAAAGACTGTGCAACCCCCTTGGTCCTCATTGATGGGACCCTCACACTGCACGAGTGCTTGATCTTTGGCCCCACCCAAACATAACAATAGTACAGGCTTAAGAGGCATTATTTATAGGATATTTGATAAAACAAACCTATCTAATTAACTTCAGAAAGTCTTCAGTGTATCATTCATTTGGAAAACTAAGAGTGAAGCTCTGCGACACTAAACTGTCTTGGTTGTTTAACACAGTGTTACAACATTTTTTCAAAAGTCATCGTAATCATTTCATGATTATTAAAATGTAGTTACTTTACATCAGGTCAAGTTACTTAAAAGAAAAAAGTAATTTGATTACAGTGACACTTTGAGGGATAAAGATTTCAAGCTTACACTAACACTTGGACAATGCTGTTCGCTACACCAATGGGCAATAAGCCATCATATTCTTTATGAAATACAAAATGAATACCAACTTAATCAGACTAGTTAGAACCTTGCCATATAATAATTATTGAGTTACTACTTGCATTCTATAACTAATCTGATCAAAACTATATCAATATATAAAAATAATGCTGTGAATGTGGTTGAAAAATGTTTGAAGTGGTTATACTGTACAGCACCTTTGCCACTTACCAGTAAGAACACTGTTAACTGAAGCTTTTTGATTTGGAAGATACTTTCCAATCCACCTTGTGCCAATCATACCATTTAAGGAAATAATGGTCATGTAAATGTAAATGTAAATATTTGTTTTTACCAAGGTCAAGTAGATTTGTAATTGAACCTTATTGATCACCTTTCTTTGCAACTTGCAGCTTGATTTTCTAAATAAAGATTTTAAAAAATGAATAATATTTTGTTTCTAACTTTTCTGATTTGGGTTTATGTGTGTGTGTGTGTGTGTGTGTGTGTGTGTGTGTGTGTGTGTTTTCACCTGGTTAATACTTCCAGATTTGCTAAACTTGGCAAGGCTTTGCGTAAGTGAACAACTTGACATTTTAATTTATGACTTGATTTTCTACTATACAGTTAAAAGAGCTTCTGGAGTTCAAGGTTATATATTTTCATAAGTCCGAAGAGAAGAGTTTAATGTAGGAGTCCATTTGGACACTACATCCTCCAAAGGGCTCGTCGTTTTTTTCAGCAATAAGTGATGGACAGAGAAGTAGCTGCATTCATTTCTTTAAATCACATCCTCTGGGTGGTTCGAGAGGTACCCCATAGCAGTGGCAGATTTAGTGTGTGGGAGTCAGCGGTCTGGGCGTCAGATCCTAGTTTGATGTGCTTAGCTAAGCGATGGGGCTCAGGCCATGTAACAGTCTGAACATCTTGCCAGTACCTTAGCATCCTAGACTAGTTTTACGGATTTGGATTCCGACGCTCATTGAAACAGATCACTGCAGATTTCCATACAGGAAAGTCATACTTAGTGCATTGAATCATTTTCAAATCAGAAATCAGAAAGGCACAGGTGGCCAATTTTGCCACATGCACACAATTACGCTGACAAAGGATCTGAGCTCCTCAAATGGATCAGGATGTTCTGAGGTGCTGTCAACATGTTCGAACCTCAATGTCCCACACAATCATATTTACTCCCCCTCTCCCCCCGCCATCAATGCTTATGGATGCCACCTTCTGTAATCATACCTTTGCGTCCACAGATCCTGGAGAAGACCATGACTATGTGAGGTTCATTCTAGAACTGCCAAAAATGGGTACCGTGAGCATTGCGTAAGTGAGGGGGAAAAGAAGAGATTTAATATTTGAATTGAAAAATATAAATATAAAATATATTGGCCAGGAAGATTTGCACTTTTACATGGACCCCATACAATGTGAATTACAGTGTGAGTCTGACCATGGTAACTGGTTACGCATAAAACTGTACATACAACTTCTTCCACATTATATTATAGAAGATTGACAAATCAAGGTCCCTTCTCCATACAATCAGCAGGGATCATGTTTCCTGGGGATGGAGTTCCCAAACAGGAATTTTTCTATTAGGTCCAGCAATGGAGGAATTTTGATAGGAGCGGCGGTCAGTTTCCCAAGTAAAACAAAGGAAATGGGTCTGGAGTTCCCATACCGTATATGCACTGTCCCCACCACACATTGTCCATTGGTCCAGAGCTTACAGGGTTCAACCTGATTTAGTGTTGGGGACAGGATAAGCTATCTGTTACATTGCAAACTTCACTATGAGCCAACTAAATACATAAGTTACAAGGTTGTAATAATGTTTGGTGATTAATGTATTCTATAACATAGACAGTATATGTCTATATATATAATAAGACTATACAGAATAGAGCCTAATAAACCGGTATTAGCAGAATGATTGTGACTACCTAAGAGTAATTGTTGACTCAGAGCTTAGTTTTGAATCCCATATAAATATGATCAGAAAAACATTGTTTTTTTCATCAAGGAAATACAGTGGGGCCAAAAAGTATTTAGTCAGCCACTGTTTGTGCAAGTTCTCCTACTTAGAAAGATGAGAGAGGTCTGTAATTTTCATCATAGGTACACTTCAACTATGAGAGACAAAAACGAGAAAAAATATCCAGGAAATCACATTGTAGGATTTTTAAAGAATTTATTTGAAAATGATGGTGGAAAATAAGCATTTGGTCAATAACAAAAGTTCAACTCAATACTTTGTAACATAACCTTTGTTGGCAACAACAGAGGTCAAACGTTTCCTGTAAGTCTTCACCAGGTTTGCACACACTGTAGCTGGTATTTTGGCCCATTCCTCCATGCAGATCTCCTCTAGAGCAGTCATGTTTTGGGGCTGTCGCTGGGCAACACGGACTTTCAACTCCCTCCACAAATTTTCTATGGGGTTGAGGTCTGGAGACTGGCTAGGCCACTCCAGGACCTTGAAATGCTTTTTACGGAGCCACTCCTTCGTTGCCCGAGCGGTGTGTTTGGGATCATTGTCATGCTGGAAGACCCAGCCACGTTCCATCTTCAATGCTCTCACTGATGGAAGGAGGTTTTGGCCTAAAATCTCACGATACATGGCCCCGTTCATTCTTCCCTTAACACGGATCAGTCGTCCTGTCCCCTTTGCAGTAAAACAGCCCCAAAGCATGATGTTTCCACCCCCATGCTTCACAGTAGGTATGGTGTTCTTGGGATGCAACTCGGCATTCTTCTTCCTCCAAACACGACGAGTTGAGTTTTTACCAAAAAGTTCTAATTTGGTTTCATCTGACCACATGATATTCTCCCAATCCTCTTCTGGATCATCCATATGCTCTCTGGCAAACTTCAGACGGGCCTGGACATGTACTGGCTTAAGCAGGGGGACACGCCTGGCACTGCAGGATTTGAGTCCCTCTCGGCGTAGTGTGTTACTGATGGTAGCCTTTGTTACTTTGGTCCCAGCTCTCTGCAGGTCATTCATCAGGTCCCTCCGTGTAGTTCTGGTATTTTTGCTCACCATTCTCATGATCATTTTGACCCCACGGGATGAGATTTTGCGTGGGGCCCCAGATCGAGGGAGATTATCAATGGTCTTGTATGTCTTCCATTTTCTTACAATTGCTCCCACAGTTGATCTATTCACACCAACCTGCTTGCCTATTGCAGATTCACTCTTCCCAGCCTGGTGCAGGTCTACAATTTTCTTCCTGGTGTCTTTCGACAGCTCTTTGGTCTTGGCCATGGTTGAGTTTGGAGTCTGACTGTTTGAGGCTGTGGACAGGTGTCTTTTATACAGATAACGAGGTCAAACAGATTCCATTAATACAGGTAACGAGTGGAGGACAGAAGAGCTTCTTAAAGAAGAAGTTACAGGTCTGTGAGAGCCAGAAATCTTGCTTGTTTGTGGGTGACCAAATACTTATTTTCCACCATCATTTACAAATAAATTCTTTAAAAATCCTACAATGTGATTTCCTGGATTTTTTTTCTCGTTTTTGTCTCTCATAGTTGAAGTGTACCTATGATGAAAATTACAGACCTCTCTCATCTTTCTAAGTAGGAGAACTTGCACAATCAGTGGCTGACTAAATACTTTTTGGCCCCACTGTATATCTAGAGTGCGCCCATCTCTATCATAAAAAAATGCCAAAAAATTCACGCATGCTTTCATCTTAAGTTGCTTAGACTAGTGCAAGACTTTGTTCTCCGGTGTACCAAGCCAGTCAATTCAAAAACTTCAAATGGTTCAGAATGCTGCAGCCAGAGATCTTACTAGGACTGAAAAGGGAGAAAACATCTCTCCTGTCCTCTATGGCCTCCACTGGCTACCTGTATCCTGTAGAATAGACTTCAAAGTAATCGTAATGGTCTTTAAAGCGCTAAAGGGGTTGGCACCAATCTATCTTAGAGACTGCCTCGTTGATTATGTACCTGGCAGGGCCCTTAGATCCGCTATCGCTTCTTTGCTGGTAATTCCCAAGATGAATTATAAGAGGAGCAGAGAAGCTTCCTTCAGCTTTTTGGCCCCAAAACGGTGGAATTCCCTTCCACGCCATATTCGGGTGGCTGAATCAGTCATTACTTTCAAAAGTGATCTTAAAACACAGCTTTTTAATCAGGCTTTTAATTCAACAAAATCACAGGAAGCAGTGTATTGTCATTTTATTTAGTTTTATTGTTTTACAATCATGTTTTACCACTTTTAATCATATTTTAGTTTGTATTCTTTGTCATGTAAAGCACATTGAGCTGCACTTGTATGAAATGTGCTATACAAATAAAGTTTATTAATATTATTACCCTTCAAAGCTGACTAGGTTGACCTGTATAATGCAATTGTTGGATAAGGTTGATTGTTCATACAACAATAAGACAAGATATGTTGGCAACACACTCATACAATAGTAAAACTAATGTTTTTATATGAACAACAAAAAGCTAAAGCATAGCTGATGGAGTTGATGATGTATCCCTGACCACCGGCTATTTGCCTTAACTCTGGGCGTTAATGCAATGTTAAGATGGCTCAACCTTAGCTATCCTGGTGTGGTCAATTGGTGCTGTCTTACTGGGATGATAGGAAGTATAGATCAAGTGTCAAGATCAAGTGTGGCCTATTGCTTAATCCTCTAAGTAAAAAAAACGAATCAACTCAATGGAAAAATGCAACAGAGCCAAATACTTTTGCATGGCCCTGTGGCGGGTTTAAATTATATGTTGTCTGGTAAGGGTAGGCCAACTGTGGCATTTCTTTCTCTGGTTTCTAGGATTTACTATTGGGGGCATTATACAGCATTTGAAAACTGTTTTTCAAATTGACTATTTAGTTTTGTGCACATATCTAGCCTGGGAAAACTTTGATAGAGCCACAGACTGCAGATTACAAGTCTGATCACGATTACGCTTACTGAAAACCTTTGGCTTTTTTCAGAGTGTTATTGCTTTGGTGCCATTATGAAACCACCGCTAGCTGTTTTGCAGTAAGCCATTGTAAAGGGCTCCCTCCTACACTGTGTTGTCATGATAAGACGTAACCCTGCAGACAGAGTCCAATCTGTTTGTCCTTATCTGTCCTGTAGAGGGCTCAGAAAAACAAAACACAAACAAACACACAAACAAAAGCATTGCACAACTGCTAGTGACCTAGGCAGCTAAATCTAAGAAAAAAGAAGACAAGACAGATTCAAAACAATTGAAATCAAGACTTGAAAATGGTCCAAGACACTATTTCAAATGCACCTAATTAGAAAGGAGCACAGGACAGACCACTGGAATAACAATTAAGAAAACTTCAATAGTAAACAAACAACACATAGAAATGAGCATTTGGCAGGAGCTCCAGAAATGTCCAAGGTGCTAAAGTTCACCCTCCACTATCATGCCCTTTCTGCTGAATATGAATTGTGTTTTGGTATTGCCTCAGAATGCAATTTAAAAACACAGGGCAAATCCTTTTCCTTTTCTGGGTTTGCGCAATGAGCTAAGGGCATTGTGGTTTACAGGTAATCAACAATTGAAATGCCGGTGGTCAGAAAAATAAATGTATTTCACATACGTAGATAGTACTACCCAAACTCGTTCCATATACTTACTTCATTTAGCATAAAAAACCACATTTTCCTCTAAAGATATGCCTTTAACCTTAAACGTCATTATTTATACACGATAAAAGCTAAAACATGAGGACATCAAGGTTTTATAGATCAGAACCTACAATAAGTTACCTTACCAACCGGCAAGCATCTGACCCAAAAGAGAAGAGTACCAAGGAACAAGCTGACTTCATGCAATAATTAGCTTGACAGAACCGAACTATTGCAAATGCCACTCAATTAGTTGAGTATGAATCACGTCCTCAAATAATAACAACAACAAAACACAATATATATTTTTTATTAGATTGTACTTTTTTTCAATTTCACCTTGCAATTTGTCAGTCAAAATTGCATTTCTATACTTTACACCAAGGGTTTGCAGTTAGATGCTTGCCTAAATGCAGGTAAACTACTTAAGTGGTAGCTTTGAAATTGATTGGAATATGAAATATTTATTGTTTATTGTAAAAGGCCACCTTGAACTTCAGCTCCTCAGTGCTTAACCACCAAAACAGTGAAATGAAAAATAGGCTTGCATCAAACCCATAAGAGTAAAGGGTGTAACCCTTCAGGGTCAGAGAAGGCCAGTGATGTTTCTGCCTACATATAAAGGGCTTAGAAATACATTTCACCTACACAACAAAAGGTTACTAAGCTATACGTTTTTGAACCTAAGCAAAACTTTTCTTTTGTAAAATTCTGAAGTTATTCTAAGTGCAAGTGGGGCTGGCTTTAGTTGTAAGATTTGTCAAAGACATGTTTATTACCGAGGGCTTAAAGGTGGAACCAAAAAAGGCAGAATGCAAGGGGGTTCATCACAAAATGAGCGGACCAAAATGCAACTTTAAAACATAAAATATGACCACAAATTAATAGAAAAGTAAAGCACTTCTGCTATGGTGTTGCAAGGACCCAAGCGCAGGACACAGACACAGACATGGAGTTGAGTTTTATGTGAAAAGGGTCTATTGCAGGAAGGTTGTGGATCGAGGGGAGAGGAAGTCCGAGGAACAATGGAGGGAGGAGCTGCGTCCGGGAGAAAAGGCCGGTGAGAAGGTAAGTGTGGCCGGCCGGGATCGGGAGAAGCAGGCAGGGAAGCGGGCATGCAGTGAGGCAAGCAGGAACAGTGGCGCCCCCAAGGGGTGGCCTGGGGTGGCACGTGCTACCCAACAAAATGTACCGGCCACCCCAAAGGCCACCCCACGTCCCATGCTTTTCCCGCCTTTTTTTTACTTGAGATTCTGTATATATAGGCTACATTTCTATTCTTGCGACACTATCAATTGAACGCAGCACTACATAGGTGTTATTGCACTGTTTAACGGCTGGTGCTTCTACAGGACTGCCTGTGCCTCCTATTCTAGTCTAAAATCTGACCAGTCAGGTTGTTGTAGGCTAAACGCTGAGTGGTGGAACTTTCTTACAGTGACCGCACCACAACACATTTATACAGAACTCCCTGACCCCTGTTACCCGTGGTACACACTGGATGAAGTGCATCTCCCAAGACGTCGAAAACAGAACAGTTGCATAACATGAGCAAAAACTTGAGCAATGTTTGGTGTGCCACCCTAAGATTATTACTGGCCCAATCAGGCCACCCTAAAGAAGGTTTTCTGCGGGCGCCACTGAGCAGGAAGACTGTCAGGGAGTAGTGATCCTAGAGGCATAAGGGGACATGGGCTGCGATTGAACAGTCTTTTTTTGCTTAGGAAAGTTCCTAACTGAGTGTAATGACCCCGAAGTATCTAAGTGGCAGCCATGATAAGTGTGAGGGTTGTGCGGGCATCCGTCCAGTAGAGGGCGCTGGATGACCGTGGTGGTGAGGAAGCATTCCTCTGACAAGTCGCCAGGTTGCAACAGGTGAGTTCAATCTGGTGATTAGTCAGAGGAACGCTATATAAGTGTGTCTGTTTTGTTTCAGTTGGAGGATGACAGCGAGAGCTGTGGCAGAGCAGAGCGTGAGCCACACAGCCCGCCCTCCGACAGACAAGAAACTAAAATGGCCGAGAACCTTCACAGTAAGCAATGCAGGCACGAACGATAACGACATGAGATTACAACTCGGAATACACAGCTCCGGGGTTGAACCACCAATCTGGCTAAGAATGGTTGAGAAGCCGGGGATCACATACTGATGGGCTGATGAGTTGATGGACGGCAGGTGTGCAACTGAAGTGAATGAGTATTCAGGGAGCCAGGATAGCGAGAGAAGTGCCACGCCCACAACACAGACACTAGAGACAGACAACAAAGGAGACGCGAGAAAAGGGAAACATGGGACACACTAGGGATAGACTGGAGGCATTCCTCGCACACTAGCCGAATTCCAACTTGAAGGCATTAGAGCCTCACCTTTTCCTGTCTCTCTGCCCATCAGTCCTCCTCTCCTCCATCACTATCATTCTGGCCCCTCCATCTTTATCTCAAGCTCCATCTCTCTCTTTATGGCACACTCTTCAACTTTCTAACTTGCTACACTACAAGGCCGACGACTTCTTCCTGTCCACCTCATCTCCTGACCTCCCCCCTCTCTTTCGGTGGGGCAATCGTCTCTCTCTCTCTCTCTCTCTCTCTCTCTCTCTCTCTCTCTCTCTCTCTCCGTCTCATTTCTTCCTCTTTCTCGGCTCTCGTTCTCTGTCTTTGTCTAACTCAATCTTTCTGAGGTAGCTTTTGACTATATTCTTTTGAAAAAGACAATTGCCAGTCCCTTTATTACACCCTTTTCAGTTGTTCTCGAACAAACAATATTCTTTATGAAAACGACGTGTATGTTGGAATCATTGACATTATGTTATGAGGTTGGAATCCATACCAGCAGGCTACGCCTTTTGTGTCGTGCTTTTTATTTATCATAAACGTTCATCACAACACCAATTGAAAGAGCTTTTATGAATCGAATGTAAGCACAATGTCGGAAATGATCTGACTGTAATACAAAGTGGCTTTATAGTCTGTGACAGATGCATGTATTTTGAAATGGTCTATTCAAATTGCAAAACGTTTGTCTTGCCTTAATTATTTAAAGCTTAAACAAGAAAGAAAACAAAGTGAAAAAGGGATATTGTTCCACTCAAAACTGTTTCAATTAGAAATTTGAAAAAATAATGATCTTCAAATGCAGGCCTATCATTTCTTTAGAAATGGTGCATAGCCAGTTAAGGTTAATGTTTATGGGGGGAACCTGAAAATATCACCTAAAAACCATAAATAAGACTTTAAATGTTGTCATAGTATCAGTGAATTAATTAGAATTGCTTATTACCGCAAACAGCCATATCTAGAATCACATGACTGAAATGTGGTGGTTGGAGTTGTGTGGGTAAAACTCATTCATTAATAGGCAGCTGCTCTATGGGCAGAACCCCCTTCTTAATGAGACAGCTTATTTTGAGTCTTTACCCTCCCGTCTGTAATAACATTGCTGAATTTAAAAGGTTTATGAAAATATACTCATGATATATTATGACGAATTGACGTGATGAAAACGTAGCCATAAAAGCCAATGCCAGTAGAGAGCAGCAAAGTCTACTCTGCGAGAGCAACATGCGAAAGAATTCACTATAGTCCATGTAGTCGTAGTCCTCACACCAGAGTCCTATGTTTACATATTTATATTAGAAGTGGTTTACTTAGAAACGAAATGTTGAAATGCTTCCACTGGGATCACTTTTATTTGTTGAAATCGAGTCTCGAACTTTTACTGTGCAATTCCAACTTAATCGGCACATCGAAAACTACGGTGATTATTGCATGTCCAGGTAGCATACAAAATGACAAACTACCTAAAACACATAATATGGATCGCAACACGATTCAACGAGTTATCCACATCTGGGGCTCCTGGACCAACTACGACTAGGTACGGATGATGTCATGCAAGGAATGCACATAGCCCTCAAAAATGACATCATTGCATGACCTCCAATGGGATGTGCGTAAAAATGTGCCTCTATGTTCGTGCCATTAGGTTGCCCGCGATTCCTTAGGCAAGCTCGGGTGGTCTTTTGAATAGAAGCATCCTGCTAAGTGCACTTCGAAACTATTAGATACACTACATACACTGAATATTTTCTGTAATCTCCAAATATTCAAGACAGTTTTGAGCGTAATAGTTTGGCAGAAGTACAACTACGAACAACACTGAACGGAGGAGAGGACACCGGGGCCATCTCTGAGAAAGAGTAGGGGATTCCTTGGGAAAACAACTACTTCCAAGCATCTGACTCAATCAAATTAATTGCCGTTAAGAAGATGAAGAAAACTGCTAATTCGGGTAGGCTAAACCTGGAATAAATTGCTCCACTTTCATACATCCTTTTGTGCACACCTTGATGTCTTTAGTAAGTTAGTCTACAGTTCAAATACAGATAGCACCATTGATTGTGGGAACACTGATAGATTTGAGTTGCGGAGTTGCTAATTTATGACAAAATAATATTGCCGTGTAAAAATGACATTATGTGTATTGAGAATATTATTCACCTCCTGACGTTAACTGTTACTCATTATCTTTGACTTTCAAACAATATCTTCACGAAGGTTCACTGCTTTTTCCTTTTTGTCTAATTATTTCATCATGAACATAATGATCATCATAATAATCGCCTTGATCATCATCATCCCCATACTTTCTGTCTTCCTCTAAATCTTCTGTCTCTCTCTTTTGACGAGTGTTTACTTACTACATATAGCACCCTAGGAAAGACCTCATGCCTCCCTGGCTATTAGGGGCTGTCTTATGCATCACTCTCCCTGTCCTTCCTCCCTGGCACGTCCTCTATGCGAATGTGTTGGCCCTTTAGGCTGCACTCTATTTAATACTCTTAGTACTATAGTATGTTCCTGTGTGTTTTTTTCATGTGTTTGCATGATTCACTGAAGCTTTGTGTTTTTGTGTGTGTGTGTGTGATTGTGTTTGTTATGCATCACACTACATTATCCGCTTATCATGCCCCATATGGTTCTATACCCTTGCAATATTACCAAAGGAATACTATGCATCAGACAGTTGTAGGCCTACACTGCTGCTTCCAGGGGTGTTGGTGTGTGGCTTGAATACATTCTAAAAACCCAACCAATATTTGGAGGATGGAATAAAAGAATCAGCAATACATTTTTCCTTTCTTTTTAAGGCTCTGGTAAGTGTGTGTCTAAAAAATAGCACAAAAGATACATGCATATTGTTTGCCATTAGATAAGCAAAGCATCCTGAAAGCTTTGTTCATTTCAGTCATGCACCTTTCGTTGAATGCGTAGACAGACTCGGTTTTAAAATGCACGGCGTTGACAGTTTCTTGGTCGATCGGCTTTTTAGGGACTCCGCGAGTGGTAATGTGGGAAAGGGCCCGCTTCAGGACAGCTGAGTCCTATCAGAGATTAACTCTAGGTGTCAGTTTCTATCTCTGTTTATCTTAAGAGCACCTGCCAGAGAGCCCTGATAGCTGGAACCCCTTGTCTCTTGGAGGACAGGAAACAGACACTGAGACGGAGATTCTTGCCCTCGAGAACCAGCCGAACAAAATGGCTTGGAAACTAGCTCAAACAACGGCCTGGCATAGACCGCCGATGGTTAAAGCACGTCCGTGCCTGGATATGAAAAGCATCTATATACACACAGACATGCTTTCCATTCTGGTTTTGGGAACATAACCCCTCCATCCCTGCCCATATCACCACTCAAACGGCTCTCTGAATGCAACCAAAGCCTTGCCGATACCAACCAGGACTTTAGCTGTGACCCTAGAGGAGCAGGGCGTGTGTGGTTCAGGAATAATGCCATGTGGAACTCAGCCGTCTGACCCACATCGGCTCCAAGGGACTGAATGCGGCCATGTTGCTCCCTGCTTTTCAGTGTTTTTTTGAATAATGCAACCATGGATGGCGCTGAGACCTAGCGGAGTAAGTGCACTCTGCTTTTCTTTTTTTTTTCTCTCCTCTTTTTTGATTTCTCTTTCTTTGCTTCTTCCTACGCATGAGGGACTCCAGTCAGCGGCGCTTGGCTCATCTGAGAGGGTTTTAGTCATTACAAACCCATCAGCCTTGTCCTTATACTGAATAGGCTCTTTTGTGCTAAATAGCTGCTTGTCATCTCTGATAGAAGGTTCAATAAAAGGAATGTGATGCAGGGTCACAGAATCCAAAGGAATTACAAGACCCTCAAAAAGTCAGTCACTCTTTCAACACCACTTCTTCGCATTATCACAATGTTATCACATTGTTTGGTGGCATATTGTTTTAGGCCATGATAACTGACGTGTAACATGTCCCAAGTCACGTTGGTATGCGGTAAGAGACTCTAGTGTTTGTGTCTGAACGGTATGTTTGAACAGTATGCCATTTTGGGTTGCTATGTTAGCATATGCCAAATATCCAGGGAGAACACCCCTCTCTGCCTTTGAAACCAGGAAATGACTAAGCGCCATGATGTCCGAGGGCAATGCAGTGTTTTAACCCAGGGGCTACCGATGGCCTGACTTTGGGCCTGGTGAATCAGGGGCAGATTGGATTGGATTGGATTCAAGTGTATTGGGTTCCAGAGTATTGATCGTATGATTAAAAGTTGCTATCACGTTGCTGTTAGAAGATATCAAACGTACCACTGATACCACACAGTTACACTTTGACATTAACCTTTAATCAAAGAACAGAAATAGCAAAAAATGAATGACCTGATAGCTAGATTGTAAAATGTGAAAATGTAACGGAAGAATCTAAGAGTCTGGCACAGGTTCAAAGAGCCTTCTTCATCGCCAAGTTTTACATACAAAAATGACGAGTCGAACCCGAAAAAAAACCACGTTATTTTTTCGTTGGAAACCCATACAACGGGTGTTTGCTGTTACTGAAGATGCTTGCACCTTATTCCAATGAAGACTCGAAAGACTTCTATCCTAGCCATCCTGCTTAGTTTATTGACATCTTCTTTAGTGATGTTACCCACCAACGTGTTATTGAAAAGGACACCACACTGTGAACAATACCACTGTAGAACATGAGAAGCATAGACGTATTCGTGTCAAAAGGTCTAAGAAAAAATCACTGGGCCTTTTATAAAACCATTTCTCAAACGATCTTTTCAATCAGGTTTCCCGTCAATAATAACACAGAGGTATTTGTATGACTTCCCTCCAACCGCAACTCCTGGGAGGAAGGCAGATGGGACCCAGAAGGCCCCCTCACTTCCCTGCTCGACCTGGTAGAGCCTTAGCAGTAGGGGGCGCCAGCCCTGGGATCCACCCCTCCCAGTATGAAGGCCACAGTGTCCTCCATCCTCCCACTCACCACCCGTGTAGGGCCTATGGAGACCCGGCAGATGAGGAGAGTCAATACGTCTCTTTATTAAACTTCAACAATGGCTCCTTAGTCCCAGCGCACGCAGATTTTCTCAGGCTGAGTCATACTGAACTAGCCTGCCACCAAGTCCTCTCTAAGCTGATACGGCTGTTGTTGGAGGTCCCGCCGTGCTGCGCTCCGCGCGAACCGAGGGAAGATCTCCTTCCCCGTTCATCGTGTAGCTTAGAGGAAGCCTGGCGGTGTTCTCTGACGAGTATTACATCTCTCCTCAAACCTCCTCTATTCATTTTTCCGAAGTCATAACCCGAGCAGCAAATCTCACCTGCTTATCCTAAGACTGCCAGTAGGACTTTTTTATACACTGTGAATTTAGCCCAAGAAAAAAGATTGAACTTCTCCCTCGGATACATTTATTTTCATTCAATAGGCAAATATTTTCCCTTCCACGGTAGGAAGTGACTCATGGCTTCATTAGACCCCGTGTGAGGCTGTTCACAGTTCAGATTTGATATCTGATTGAAAGCGCGCCGTGCGGGGATGACGAGATTGCCGGCCTACGGCTGCTCGCTCTCGGTGACATCATCCGCCAGTGGGTCAGAGTTCAACTATAAATAGGGAGGAGAGGATGACGTCGATGGCACACACGAAAAAAAAAAACGCGCACATACGGATGAGAAAGAAGGCCGTGTCACTCCTGCTTACTTTGATGAGCAGCCGCCGAGCGTGAAGAGATTTCCCCACGTTCATTAGGGAAAACACCTGATGTTACAAGCCAGGGTCCTTAGCGAAGCGTGGTTAACGGGGTCAGCTCTGTTGCCATGCAGACGAGCCTGTACGCGTGTGAAATGTGGTAGTGAAACGATGGCATGCATGCTAGGGTTTCCATGTTAGCCGAGCTAAATGGAGGCGTCTAATCTAAAGAGTAGATTCTTATATATTATGGATCCAAGTGAATTAGCCTTGTCGTAGCACAATGTCAGCCACGCATGGCCTCTTTCACGTTTGGCGGTTTTGGATTCATCTGGCCCTCACAGAGAGTTCCCCACAGAGTTCATGTGGAGCTGTGCGTTGTTTGTGTGTGTGATTTGTAGTGTTTGTGTGTGTTTTGGAGTGTTGTGTGTTTTGGAGTGGTGTGTGTGTGTGTTTTGTAGTAGTGTGTGTGTGTGTGTGTGTGTGTGTGTTTTGGAGTGTTGTGTGTGTGTGTGTGTGTGTGAACTGTCTGGTTCAGGGCAGCAGAGTTAGACACCAGGAGCCTGGCACTCTGACCGCGGGGTCTTGCAGCCCCCAGGAAACCACAGAAACCTCTCCCTCTCCTGCTCTCAGTTATCCCTCCCTCTGTCAGTCCTCCCTCTGCGTCTGGTTGGAGGAGGAGTGCTAGCATATTATTATCGCTAATCTGTTCTTAGTAGTGTCAGTATGAGATGGATAGATGGAGGTCCGATATACAGAGCAGATATGGTTCCAGAAAGAACCTCTCTGGGCTTCCAGCTCCACTGCTCGAAGCCCCCCCCCCCCCATTTTCATTGTGACTCAGTCCAGCCTAGTAACCCTAATAGGCAGCAGGGATGGAGGTGTACGCAACAGGCCTGAGGCAGGCCTGGCCGCACCTCCTCACCTTCCGATTGGGAGCTGAGATAAACAGGGCTGACTAAACTGGCGTGCCATCTTCCGTTTTCATGTCCTACGGGCCTTGATGGTAGCTGGATACGGCCGCGTGGAGCAGACCCGAAACTAATGGAGCAGGCCTGGGGGTTATGCCGGTAAACCGTTGAACGTGATTCCGGCTGAATTGTGGTGCCAGGTTCCCCTAATGGCTGCACCAACCCACAGCCACTCTGGGAAGGAGACGCGCCATTTTGGAGGCGCTTTTGGAGGAGATGGCGTTCCGGTAGAAACGTTCGGCTGACCTGAAACCAGGGGGTTCACGTCATCGGTCTGGGAAGAGGGGAGAGTGCTCGAGTTATGGTTTGCTGTAAATCCTTTTTGGCGTGGAGCGGCCGTCTGTGTTTTGCGTTACTTTCTCCGTGTTTGTTTCGACGTTCTGTCGTTGGCCTATGCACGTTGGCTGATTAATTGCCTCGGACCGTTTGTGTTTATCTTCACGGAGTGTTTGAAGCTCAGGCCAATGCTTACTCAGCGTCCATTCTATCAGACCCAGCCAATTCAACTCTTCTTTTGAATGCAGAGGAACGTCATGCTGCTAAAGCAGACTGGTGACATGTGGCATGTTGAACCACCTTGGTTGTCTGGCCCCTGATGTGAAGTAAGTGGCTAGAAAACAAATGAACAGTTTTCTATTCGGATATCAATTCGAACAAACCGTTTGGAAGTCTTGTTTAGTCTTTCATGTTAAGGTTGGAATTTTTATATTTCAATAAAGTTGATCTTTTGTTGATCCAGAGCGAGTCCTCCGTGCTTTTAGTGCTAATATTAATACCCTCAAACAATAACATCTGCAGAAATGCCTTTAATAAAGGAATCTATCTCATTTAAAAACAGCGCAGTAACTCCAGTCTTAAAACCCTGTATTGGCTTCCTGTAGAATTTAGAATAGACTGTAAGATATGTTTAATTACTTTCACAGCTTTAAGTGGTTCAGCCCCAGCTTATGTAAAATAACTTTTAATTCCTTACCAGCCAGAGCACAGTATTGAGGTCTTCAGATAAGTCTTCTGAATACATTATTTCCATTTAGCTTGTTCAACCCAGCCCTTCCATACTCACCCTCGGGTCAAGGGAAGGATCCCGGCTGTAACCTAGGAGTAAATCTAGTGACCTAAGATGTGCCATAGCTCTGGATCCCTCTGCTACACCGCCTGGTCTCCCTCCCCAGCATTCGGACACCGCCTGTGGGGAAGGACTGCTGGAGGATATGGCTGCCGTCAGGAGAACCAGGGTTCAGTCAGGAGCGTACATGTCAGAAGATTGGATCCTTTTATTGCCATGAGAAGGCAAGACTTTGCCAAACACTGTGTGAAACTACATTAGGCAGATTTGGAGGATAGAGGTCAAACCACACTGGGTAAATGATGGTTCACTGTGTCGACTAGGAAGACCAGAGCTATCAGGGGGGGCATGTGAGAGGAGGAATACAGCTACTCCAGATTAGAATGTGCAGTATCCCTACAGTCAAACCTCCCTCCCTCTCTATAACAAACTTGCCAGGATACCACCAAACCTAAGCACCAAACTCTTACAACCAGTATCCTCCATTTTTGTTTTATAGCTTGGTCTGGATATGTCCTTTACCGGATATGATAGAATTTTCCTCTCTTTGTTGTTGACGTTATGCTGTTTACTTGTTGACAGGCATGGCCTCCCGCTGTAGAGTTGTCCTGAGCCGACACGGGGTGGGGGGGTGGGGGGGGCTGGAGGGGAAGGAGCCGGTGGTTGGGGAGGGGGGGGGGGGTCTGTCTGGGACAGATGGAGACCAGGGAGCGCCGCGCGGCACAGCGGTGAGGTCATCTTATCGCGCGCACATGTGTGTGTGTGTGTGTGTGTGTGGAAGAATACCTCGCCGCATGCTGTGTACGGAATGCATGCAACTATAAGTGTGTGTGTGTATTTGTGTGTGTGTGTGTACGTGCTTGTATGTGGACGAAGGTCTCGGCGCACACTGTGTACGGAATGCATGCAATTATGCTCAAGTGTGTGTGGCTACATTTGTTTGTAATGTAGTATGACGTGTGTGAGGGTGCAGTGTGTGTCGTAACACATGTATGTGTGTGTGCTTGGCAGACCCCGTCCCCAGATGTGCTGACACAGGGACACAGAGATCCTCTCTTTCCCCCCCCCCCCCCTCCTCACTACCTTCTCCTTTCGCCCCCCCCCGCCCCCCTCACTACCTTCTCCTTCCGCTCCCCCCCCCCACTACCTTCTCCCCCCCTCCCCCTCACTACCTTCTCCTTTCGCCCCCCCCCCCTCACTACCTTCTCCTCTAGCTCCCTCCCCGGCTCGTTTGATCTTTTATCACGCTCCGACCGTTCTCTCAGCTTCAGTGTGCCTCGCTGCCCCACAGGCATGCCTTTAGTGTGGGTGTGGTGGTGGTTGGGGTGCTGGTGGTGGTAGTGGGTGTTGGTAGTGTTGTTGTCGGTGATGGTGTTTTTACGGTGGGGATGGTGATGGTGTTGGTGATGGTGTTGTTGGTGTTGGTGGTGCGGGTGATGGTGGTGATGGTGTTGGTGGTGGTAGTGGTGGGTGGTGATGGTGTTGGTGTTGGTGGGGGAGGTGGTGGTGATGGTGTTGGTGTTGGTGGGGGTGTTGGTGGTAGTGGGTGTTGGTGGTGATAGTGGTGGTGTTGGTGGGGGTGTTGGTGGTAGTGGGTGTTGGTGGTGATAGTGGTGTCTTTATAGTGGTGGTGGTGTTTTTATAGTGGTGGTGGTGTTTTCATAGTGGTGGTGGTGTTTTTATAGTGGTGGTGGTGTTTTTATAGTGGTGGTGGTGTTTTTATGGTGGTGATGGTGTTTTATAGTGGTGGTGGTGTTTTTATGGTGGTGGTGGTGTTTTTATAGTGGTGGTGGTGTTTTTATGGTGGTGATGGTGTTTTATAGTGGTGGTGGTGTTTTTATGGTGGTGGTGGTGTTTTTATGGTGGTGGTGGTGTTTTATAGTGGTGGTGGTGTTTTCATAGTGGTGGTGGTGTTTTTATAGTGGTGGTGGTGTCTTTATAGAGGTGGTGGTGTTTTATAGTGGTGGTGGTGTTTTTATGGTGGTGATGATATTTTATAGTGGTGGTGGTGTTTTTATGGTGGTGTTATATAGTGGTGGTGGTGTTTTATAGTGGTGGTGGTGTTTTTATAGTGGTGGTGGTGGTGGTGGTGTTTTTATGGTGGTGGCGGCCGGACCATCGGTTATCTAAGCGGAGGGAGCCATGTCCGAGTCATGTGTTTGGCCATTGGTCCCGTTGGAAAGCAACAGCGGACATGAATGTGCTGCCCAAGGCTAGCCATGTGCTCCTTACTCACGGAGAGCACTGCTTTTTGTGGGATACGTCTGTGTCTGTGTTTGTGTGTGTATGTGTGTTTGTCTCGCATGGTTGAATGTGCCTACGTGTCTGTCTGTGCCTAATGCCCATCTGCCCTACCACACAGCAACATAGATTTATATTTATATTTGTTCTCTGTGAGTGCAGTTGTCTGGATGTGGGAGTGTGTGGAGCCGTGGAGATGCGTGTCTGTTTAAAGGATGTACTGTCATGCGAGAGGAATTTGCTGCATGGGATGGCTAGGGATACTTTTGTGTTTGTCTGCCTGTTTGCGTGTGTGTATTGATTTATGTGTGTGCGTGTGTGTGTGTTTGCATGTGTGTGGATGTGTATATGGCTGTGCTCTCTCATTCATGTGTGTCGATACAAGTGTTTGTGTGTGTGTGTGTGTGCGAAGTGGGAGGGTCTGACTGTATCCATAAGGCAGGTCTGGGAGATGGAGAGGAGAGGTGGTGAAAGGTATGAGTGAAGGAGAGAGGCCCAGGCTGTACAAAGCTAAAGCTGCTCTCCTCCCCCGGCTGGGTCACACACACACACACACACACACACACACACACACACACACACACACACACACACACACACACAGTTGTTTGTGATTTCATTGAGACGTCCCAGGTTCTCATTGAGTGGTTCAGAGAGAAGAGCTTAGATATGAGCTCACTATAGATGCTGGCCTGTCATTAAATAGTGTTTGTGTGTCTGTGTGTACATGTGTGACTGCAGATGTGCGCTTTTGAGTGTGTGTAAGAATGTGCGAGTCTTTGAAAGTGTGTGTGTTTTTGTGCATGCATGTGTGTGTGTGTGTGTGTGTGTGTGTGTGTGCGTGTGTGTGTGTGTTTTGGCTCAGGCCAACGATCTTTGTGCCACGGACAGCTGAACGAGTGAGTTACCGGGGGCCTCCTCTGCCATTTGGCCCCTTCCAAAAACCCGTCCCCTTTCATTAAAACACGTCCAGAGGTTTCACTGCCTCTGAATAACTTTCCTGCTCCACGACCAAAGAAAAACTGCGTGTGTGTGTCTGGGTGTGTTGTATGTGTGCCGGCGGTGGTGCGTGTGTGTGTGTGTGTGTGTGAGAGGGAGTTTTGTGTTGACATTGGAGTGAGTTGACATGCTCTGTTTCTGTCGCTCTGTGTTTTGTGTGTGTGTGTGTGTGTGTGTGTGTGTTGTTTGAATTGACCCAGTGATTAACACTGCTTCAGATGTCTGAGGACTTGAGGCGGAATCCGCCTGGGGCCCGCAAAGACGAGTCTCTATTTTTAAAAGCAGTCGTTACGTAACTCCAGCAACAACGTCCTCCCCTCTGATGGGAGTGCACCATCCAGCACGCCGAGACAAGGCCTGATGGCGTATGGACTGGTGCCTGGGTCTCTGAGCTATTCCCCTCTCCTCGTTTGGAACACAGCAAACACACACGTGTCCACACACACACGCACACACACACACACACACACACACACACACACACACACACACACACAGGGAGAAGACACGTGGGAGTTAGCCGTTGTCCACCCGCTCGCAGGCAGGGGGAGAACCGGGCGGGGGTCCTCCCAAGTCAGAACTTCTCTCGTCCGAGTTCTCTCTGCTTCTTCATTCACCGCGGAATAAGTCACGCTGGCCTCAGGTCTGTGTGTGTGTGTGTGTGTGTGTGTGTGTGTGTGTGTGTGTGTGTGTGCCATTTTACATAATAAAACTTAGCGGAAATTCCCGCGAGCCACTTTTATTTCACCCACTCGCGTTTACACAGCCTTTGGAGAAGAGAACTCGAGGCCATGTGCAAGTCATCTTGCAAATTGAATTCAAATCCAAACTTTACCTCAGGCTACTCCCCCTGGTCAGCTTGTGTCACAGGTCAGGTACAAAAAACATACATGCACCAACACACAGACTGTGACACCCACACACACACACACACTGTGTGACACACACATGTACACACACCCACAGTTTGGCCCCGTGTTAAGCACTTCCGCTATCAACATGGTTGTAATCTGTTGTGACAAGAGAAACCTCCGAGCTTGTCACATCTTTGTCCTAGCCCTGTTAACCCTTAACCCGAGAGGGTTTTGTCAGGTGTGTGTGTGTGTGTGTGTGTGTGTGTGTGTGTGTGTGTGTATGTTTTGGAGGCTGTGTATCAGCTAGCAGGTTAGCTATGTCCACAGGATATGGGGAGAGACTGGCTGTCCCCCGGAGAAAGAGGAAGAGGAA
Source organism: Aplochiton taeniatus (assembly GCA_017639675.1). Lineage (NCBI taxonomy): Eukaryota > Metazoa > Chordata > Actinopteri > Galaxiiformes > Galaxiidae > Aplochiton > Aplochiton taeniatus. The sequence goes on from CM030176.1 coordinate 16,507,339, forward strand.
GTGGAGTGTCGCAACCTGGGCTGCTCCCCCACCCATCGGACGCACACACACACACGCGCATGCGCGCGCACACACACACACACACTCTCTCTCTCAGACACACACACACCCTCTCTCACACACACACTCACGCACTCTCTCTCACTCTATGATACTCTCTGTCTCTCTCTGTCTGTGACAATTGCGTATATATATATATATATATATATATATATATATATATATGTATACACACACACACACCCTCTCACACACCTTCTCACACTCTCTGTCTCTCTGCCTATGACATATGCACATACACACCCACACACGGTCAGTTACCTGGGCGAGCCATTATTTGTCCGTGCCCCACTCAGATGGAGGAGCCCTAGTGGCCCTTGACCTTGTCGCAGTCAAAGGTCAGCGGCCGGCCGCAGTGGGGCGCCCATTGTGAGCTCCGGAATGCCCAGCGTCTGTTCAGTGTCTCAATGTTTGTTTTCAGTTTTTTTTTTTTTTTTTCTTCTTTCTTTTCTTGAAGAGTGCACAGTCACCAAGCCATATAAAGGTTATTTACAATTTTGTTTCGATTGCTAACATGCATTGGTCACAGTGTCAAAACTCTTCACACAGTAAGCGAAACAGACTGTCTACGTGGCCTAAACTGTGAATCATTTTTCGTTGCTTTCACACAAAATGCATTTAATGACCACTTTCTCCAAAATCCATGAACTCCTTTCTCATTCATACTCCACCATCTGCAAAACACGATATAATTGGAGGACATTTTTCAAATGCTAACACACTGTTTTCAGAACTGTTAAAAACACATTCAAAAAATGAATTTCTGCAGTGACCATATTGAAATATAGAGGAAAATCTTAGCTGAATAATAAAACTAAATAATAATTATTCCGAACACAATTGATTGCTATTACAGCTGAAAGCCTACCCAGGTGTCCTGTTTTAACCTTGTTACCAAACAGATAAAAGGGGACGGCTTCAGAATGATTTTGTTTGGAAAGATGGATAAAGGAAGACATGTCAGTGGGGAAAGAAGAGTGGCAGAGTTCGATTAGACATTCCAGAAGATAATTTAGCCAGAGAAGACATAAGATGTGACGTTGATGAGAACTTGTGGCCAAATGCAGGATTATTTTTATTTGTATTACAAATGCGGGTTATTTTTTATAAATATGAAGTTTTGCAGCCCTGGAATTAGAGTAATTCGTTTTTTTTGTTTTTTACAGTAATTCAACATTAGATTTTTCCCAATTTACCGGTATTACTATATCCAAAGATATAGAAAAATTAATTATATTGAAGCAAAATGCTGCATTTCTGATTCATTCATATATTTTAGTACAGTCAATCAAGTGAAATGGTGTTATGGAGGTGAGATTAAGTGTTTGCCCAAGATGCGTGTTGGTAATGCCGACTGTATGAAGAGTTTTGAAAAAGTGGCTTCAGTTGTGAGCGATGCTTTTTAGCAACTGAAAAAAACGAAGATTTCTCCCCAGGTAGGTTTCAGTTCGTAACCCTTGCCCCTGATCCAATGTATTTCATGGTGGGGGGGGGTCGAGGTTGGGGCGCGGGCCTCTTTGACTTTCCGGAGCATTCTAGCAAAAAGTGGACGGGGTTCCATTTCGAGCAGCGGACCTAAGGTCAGTTGGGTCATGGTTCCATTTCCAGCAGCGGACCTAAGGTCAGTTGGGTCATGGTTCCATTTCCAGCAGCGGACCTAAGGTCACTTGGGTCATGGTTCCATTTCGAGCAGCGGACCTAAGGTCAGTTGGGTCATGGTCCCATTTCGAGCAGCGGACCTAAGGTCAGTAGGGTCATGGTTCCATTTCAAAGACACAACGCTGCTTAGGTGTCACGGCGGAAAAGAGGGGGGAAAAAGAGAGGGAACGGGGAGAGACGGAGAGAAGGAGAGAGGAAAGCACTACGTGTGACTGGCTCATGGCCGCCTGTGTTTGACACTGGATCCAGTCGCTATCACAGCAGATGGAGACATTAAAGGTTGCAGTAAAGGGGAAGTAACACGCAGAGAGGAAAAAGAGGGTGGAGAGAGGGAGGGTTGAAGGAGGGGGACTGAGTCAGAGAGAGAGAGAGAGAGAGAGAGAGAGAGAGAGAGACGGAGAAGGAGAAAGGGGAAGTCTCCAGGCAAAAAAGGGAGGGAGGGGAGAGAGAAAAGGAGACGTTGCATGTGGCTTTTTGCGGCAGTGATCGAGTTATGGAGCGAGACAGAATAGCCGGTAAGTCTCTCCAACTTCTCCAGCCTTTTCTCACTTTGATAAGGGGCGCACTAAAGGGAACTTTGTTTGTGAACTCTGTCACTGGGGAGGAGACAGATTTTTGCCCGCTGTCAGACAGTCTGTCTGTCTGTCTGTCTGTCTGTCTGTCTGTCTGTCTGTCTATCTGGCTATCTGTTTGTCTGTCTGCATGCCTGTCTGTTTCTTTGTCTGTCTGTCTGTCCCTCTGCCTGTCTGTTTCTTTGTCTATCTCTCTGTCTTTCTTTTTGTTTGTTTGTCTCTCTGTCTTTATCTTTGGCTGTCTGTCTCTTTTGTCTGTCTGTGTTCCTGTCTTTAGATTTTCACATCTGTCTGTCTGTCTGTTGCCCTGTTTAAGCTTCCCAAAATTGTATGAGCAAAAATAATGTGTCAGGGGCTTTTGGCCTACCTAAATGAGGAAGCTACCCAGCGATGAACTTTTTTTGTTGTTGTTTTGACGTGTGGCCAGCCTTCCATGTACAAATGACGGCGTGTGATGATGTGTGAGTCTCTGTGACATGCACTCTGGCATGTGTGCTCCTTACCCCCCGTGGGCTGAGCCCCTATTGGCGGTGGGGCTTATTTTAAGATGAGGGATGAGCAATGAGCTCATGTCTGGCCTCAGAGGGTTCCAGCGTCAGGGTCTCCTTCCAGCTTGAAAGCAATGTTTAGCCGTCACAGCCTCCCGTCAGATTGGGTTTTGGGTTGTCTCCTTACGCCTGCGTGTGTGTGTGTGTGTGTGTGTGTGTGTGTGTGTGTGTGTGTGTGTGTGTGTGTGTGTGTGTGTGTGTGTGTCGTCTCCGTGAGTCTTCCGGCCAACCTTCAGCCCGTTTCCGTGTACCGCGCGCACACTGACGTCATCCCTAGTTCACTCGGAGTGCGGCGCCTTAACTCCCCTAAAATCGCTGAGATCAACTGGTGGGAGGCAGTTGGCCGTTGTTATGGTGATGGGAGATTGTTACGGACGAGGGGCTGACTGCCGGTCCATCTGGGCCCAGTCTGGACGGAGACGATAAAGGGCTAATCCAGCAGCCTGCCGAGATTAAAGCCCCACATCAAACTGAGCGACATAGCCGCAAATTAGCCGTCGCTCACCCTTTTAACAAATCAGCTCAGCTCCCGCGCCTATCTGGATCCTGTGAGCTCCCCCCCCCCCCCCCCCCCCCCCCCCCCCCCCTCCCCCCCCCGCTCCCGCCTTGGATCCACACCGAGAGCGACCACCCTTCAACGGCCACTTGGTGGCAGCGTTGCCGCGCCATCCTTCCCGCCTCTGCGTTTAGGCGGAGGAGCCCCCGTTTTCACGGCCCGCTGTGATAAGTTCCATGTGGATGATTCATATTTCACAGACAGGAGGAGTTTTTTTATGGCGTGGCGGAGGAATTTCGAGCCGTCTGACTCCAGGTGGGGGCAGGCGATGGAGGTGTGGGGGAGTGTTGTTTTCTCCACGGTTCCTACTCACGGCGTCCTCGGTTGCCCCCCCTCTCCCCCCTTAATCCAGGAAGCCCAGGTCCCTGCTACTTCCTGCTTCTCGACCTGACAGCTTTTCTTGCGGGCTTCGTACCCCTTGCCTTCAAACCAGCCCCCACTGAGCCTCAGCTTATTTTGACAGGGATAACAGGAGCGCAAACCACAACCCAGGGCTGAGTTTGTCGACCCTTCAGCTTATACGTTCACAAGTCTCTCAGGTTTTACACCTGTGACCGTGGCTCCTCTCGGGTATGTTCACCGTGTGGGAGATTGTATCAGGGCTCCATATTGTACTGTCCTCCATTTATGAAGAGTTCAAAAAGTGAGATCGCTTGCCACCAAAATGACGTATGGGAATGAGAACTAAATAATGTCTGGAAATGGTAGGAATTCCCACTTTAGTGACGTGTCACCGATGAAAATTGATCAAAGGCTGGTCGGATGTCCTTTTTACTGAGTTATTGGTTTTGTTGGAAAAGGCTATCATTGATCCATTCTGAGAAATCTGCAAACATCCTAGTTGGTCAGGTTGGCTGTGACCCGTGATGTTTTAACAGAGGGACAAGTGACACCAGGGCGTCCTGGGCTCCATGGACACGTTAGCCTGGACGCTGAAGGGCCCTGTTCAGCCAGTGAGCCACGGTCAGTGCACGGAGGTCAGCCCGTTCTGGAAGGACGACTGGGCAGAATAATGGTCTTCCCTCCGCCTTCATGGTGGTTGTGTGAGGACGTCTTTGGTTTTAAGCGAGCCTCCTCTTTTCTTCAAAGTCTGTTCGCCGGCCCTTTTCCCAAAGTATTATGTATACACCCACGCCCGCACACACACACGCACGCATGCACACAGGCACGCATGCACACTCACACAAACACGCGTGCACACACACGCACACACACACGCACGCTCACACACACTGGAACCCTGGGAGGGAAATGAAGGAAGCCACCCTCCTCGCTGTGTTCCCTAAAAGAGGTGTACAGGACGTCCTCTATGAGTCCGCCCTCCATACATGGCTGCCCTCTCCCCCTCCCACTTCTCCCACCTCCGATTGTGTGGCCCGTATTATTCCTCTGGATCACCATAAGAGCGGGACCCTGGGAGGCGGGACGGACAGAGAATACAGGAAACCGATTGGGCGAGGAGGGTGGAGGAAGCCCCACCTCTGGCGTTGGCCGTCGTTTTGACCTGCGCTCTCTACTCAACGCCAGGGAGGACAGCTTTGGTTAAGCCAGTGGTCGGTCTGGTAGCGGAGGACGTCACTGCTTCCCTTGGGTTGACCGTGTTAGCCTCACTTCTGCCTCGGGGCCTTCACAACAAAAGTGGTCGATCGGGGGATGCGCGTTTTGCCTGCCTTTGGTTCAGAGTTTGCGCGCAGTTTGCGGCCATCTTGGCGCGACACACACGCACGGGGCCCAAGGGGAAGGGGCAGGCGAACACGTGAAGCACACGTGGGAAAACCCTTGGGCGTGTGTGTCCTGAATGGAGTCCCGGCGGACCTGTAGCGTGTTACGTAACGACGAGAGTCCCAGCCTACTTCCACACCTGCATGTTCTCTCACTCCTCCCTTTCTCCTGTGGGGGCTCCTGTCGGCCCGCTACGCCCCGCTCATCTCTCCTCCCTTCTCCCTCCACCTTTCTCTTGCAATTTGATTTATCTTTGTTGTACTCTCTCTCTCCCTCTCCTTAATTAGGGGCACTCTCACTCTCACACTCTGTGTAGCACTTCTAATAGAGAACGGTTTCGTTTTGGGTCGACTCAAAGAGGAACATGATCGACGTTGAAAGGTGACATTAGGATACACGTTGAAACCACACACCCACAGAGGAGATATAATTGCTCTCACATCCTGCCGATGTGAATGTCTGTGGCTTGTCAACTTCCTGTGTGTCAAAACTGAAGCTGGCCATCCCATGACAACTAAGCTTGACAGCTAAGTCTGTTCATATTTTTGAACAGGTTCAAAGGGAGTCTAGGTGAACAAATAACAACACTGTTTTGGGAGTTATTTCACTTTTCGATTTCTTAAAGGCATTAAAAAATTGCATAGCTAGGAGTACTGTTTACGTCTTGCCCGAACATTTTTGAGTTCACTTCTTGGAGCAAGCATTGAAACCATACTTTCTCTAGTTATGGATCAGTCCCTCTGCACTGTAGTGCCACTTGGTCAAAGACAGCGGTTTTCCCCTGCCATATCATGTGTACGGATTTCAAAGGACCTCAAAAGGTCTAGTTGACATTGAATTGTCACTGCTTTGTGGAATTCTCTCACACACCTGACCTGAATTCAGTGTTCTTTTAGCCATGGCAGTGAGCCCTGGAGCCTGAGCCTGAAACCATCTCCCAACCATGCGAGTCCCTTGCATCCGGAACACACCGTCTTTGGGGTTCATGACGGGAATGTTAGGACATACAGAAATACACGTTCAGGAAGATCACGCTTCCCTCAGATGTCCCCCTGTCCATGTTTGATGGCACGCTGCAGGGCCCGTAGTGGCGCCGGTTCGGGGTTCTTTGCTGCATTCCAATCTGGACCACAGGGCCATAAACCGAACACAAAGAGTTTTCATTTGGGAATTTTGGAAAACGGAGAGAGTGACTAGCCCTGAAGCAGATACACACAGCGCCCGTTAGGCGCGCGGGTAAACAACAGACAAACACAGCCCAGCCATCTCCCTCTTCTGCTGTGCCAGGCAGCAAATTGACCTGGTGGGGCGTTTCATCTTGCTAACACTATTGGGCCTCCAAGGATTGTGTTTACAGTGCTATTTCAGAGGGACTGAGTACTGACACACAGTCACACACACACACACACACACAGACCAGATGTTGTTTTGGAGCATTCCCTATTTTTCTCGCTCTCTTTGCCTTGGAGCCAGCCCAGAGTGTGTGTGAGTGTGTGGTGTCGTGTTTAGATAAATATATGCTGGCCAAGGTAGGTGTGTATCTTACACATCGTGTGTTTGGATTTAATTGAGCACTCAGGCTGTGTGGCATATCCTTTACAGTGGAGCCCACTGGGGAGGGGGGGCGCACACACTGTGCTAAATATGATACGTAACACACACACACACACAAAACACACCTATAATACACACATGAAACAAACAAACACACACACAAACAAAAGTACAGCTGTCAGTATGTATTCGCTACATTTTGTGCATTCTTATGAGGTTTGCTCAAAGCCATAGCCTTGAACCTCAAGACACACACACACACACACACACACACACATACCACAGCGAGCGAACGAGCCCTGTATAGCCGAAAGTGGCAGGCACCACTACCCACACTTAACCTGGTACTTGTCCCGAGACACCCTCCGGCCATACAAAGGAACCAGAGCACCCCATAAACTCACAATGTAACATTGTCTTCCCCCTGACCTGGTAGGTGTTAAGGTGAGGGGCCACCAGGTGGCCTTACAGACCTATCGACAACCTCTAGAAGGGAACCATTCATTCCGATGAGCTCATTTCCTTGCCATCCACCCTCATAAAGTTCCAGGCGCTAGCATTGTACACCGCTGGCTACGCTAAGGGTCAAATTCGACACGTGATTGGTCGTAATGTGACGGCGGGTGAAAGCGCTCTGATTGGCCGCGTTCAAGGGTGAACATGTCAACTTTCTCTTCGCCTCACTTCCCACGTAACATGTCTGGCTCCACACAGGAAGCGAGGGATGGAGGAAAACCCATTCACTCATGGCTAATTAGCGTGATAGCGTGGCTATTGCTTTGTTAGGGTTGGGTGCTAGATTCTCAGATATGAGCGACTCGCGTCACGGCGCAAGGAGACTGGACCTTCTTTGAAAAGAAATGCGACGAGGACAGATTGAGATAAGAACCCTGTTATTTGGCGATCGGGTTTTCAACACCCCTGACTCCCACAGTGAGCGACTTCAATCACTTGAACTTAAGGCACGGCCCACATCAAGCTTGCCTGTCAGCAAAGCCATTCTGCATTCTGAAGTATTAGCTTACCCGTCCAAGACCTCTACTGAACTTCACTTCCTGTGGACTTCCTGGTGACGTGGGGAGACAAGTTTACCCGTGACCTGCAATGCCCATCAGGGCTGTTTAACACGGTCTTTGTAAAAACAAGACTTTTCAGGCGTTCTGTCCAAAAGAAACTAGCGAACCGAGCAGAGACTGGTCGTGAGGCTGTGCATGTTGTTTACATAAGACTACAACAGACGGTTAACCAAGGTCTGCTGGGTAGGAAAAGCCAAGAACAGCAAAGCCTAAGTGGTGGTCATCTTGTGTTAGCGCATCTGGCGTGAGGCAAACTTTTCTGAGGGGGGGGGGGGTGCTTGGAAGGCTCGTAGGCCACGTGAGGCCAGGTTGACATGCTTAAAGTGACAGGGTGAAATGCAGACCCCGTCTGGTTATAACTACTGGGGTTTGTTTATGTGGGGGGAAACCAAAGCTCAGAGCCCCCCCCCCCCCCCCCCCCTCAGTGGAAGGATGTTTTATTAAACGATAAGACTTTGTGGCGGGGGGGGTGTTTGTCTTAGAACGATCTGCCCGGTGTGTTAGGCGCTCCTCAGCAGGGTTACAGCTAATTTACAGCTAACTTTTTGTCGTCTACCAGCATTGTGTTGGCGTGTCTCACGTCTCGCTGTAAACAGCCGGCTGCCATGTCTCTTGGCACTTGTCATCTCCGCGTAAGCGTTGATGGCAGGAAAACAGACTCGCACACAAACGCGCGTTGACACCGCTGTGAGAGCGAGGCCAGCCAGGGAGAAGGGGAAAGAGGCAGCGACTTACTTTTTTTTTTAACAGAAAGGGAGGGGAAGAGATGGAGGCTTGGCTTTCGCTCTCTGAGGTCTGAGTGCAGCGATATAGGACGGCAGGGGAGGAAAAGAGAAAAAAAAGTCAGTTGTTCCTTTAAGAAAGTTGCAGGCTTAGATCTGCGCAAGTCACTGCTTTCATTGACTCCTAATTGGGGATTTGTTTAGAACTGGTAGAAGTGTGCGTTTCCCTACGGTGCGTTGCCTCGACTGGGAAGAAGTCCTTTAATAGCGATCCCAAACATGTCTGAATCCGGGACGAACCCACACTTGGAAGGAATTATCTCTGACTTTGAAGGTTTGTGGTTTTGCTTCACATCTTCTTCTTCAGTCTGTCTGCTGTTGTTTTGTTATTGGAGGGCCGCCGTTTTCAAAGACTTGTCGGTATTTCAAACGGGCAGACTGGTTGTGAGTCACTGGCTGACAACATCTGTCAGAAAGGCAGACAGAAATATGATAGCTTCGGATGTTATTGATTATTTTTCTTTTTGTAGAATGTACTTATTGTTACAATGTTAAACTCACTGTGGGTCTGTCTATTTCTTAATTGCTGTTTGCACGTCACAGAGATTGTGGTGTCTTTATTCTAGCGTGTACACACAGGGCAGTGGGCTGCTTCTCAACCTAGACTGTTATTGATCAGGCCTGCCCCCCTGTTAGGTCAATAAGGAAACCACTGCATGGACATGGTGCTCCATGGAGACCTCAGCTGAGCCCGTTCGGGGGGGTGGGTGGGTGCTCAGGGAGGAAGCCACCGAGCTAAAGGCTACCATCTGGCTAGGCCATCCTCCCCTCCGTTACCCAACGCTGTGTTCTTCCTGGTTGTTTTCTCAGCCAGCGTGGAGCTGGCATGGCTTTCCTTTGTCCTACTCTTCCTCCTTTTCTTTCACTCCCCCCCCCCCCCCCCCCCCCCCCCACTTCCCTCCCTCCAGCTGTTGGGGGGGCTGACAGGGAGACGCTGACTGAAGGCTCTGGGAGCGTGGCTGGCGACACCAGGGCTGTTCAGTGCCCACTGGGGTAGAGGCAGCTGCTGGAACAGGCACATGGCTGGCTGACACACCCCTCTGTCTTGGGGCTTAATCATTTCCAGCACCACATATTTTGGGGCTACTTGGCATCGCAACTGAAGATATGATGTTTACACTGAACAGAAACTCTCAGGGTGTATGAGTTACGATAATATTTTATTTGTGCACCCTGGCCAGGTAAAATACTCAATTCTAATCGTCTGGAACCCAAGTGTTATTCCAGAATATATGTCGTATTTCAACCTGCTTGCTGTTCCAAATCAATCCAGCGTCCTTAGATGTGAAATTGAAGGTCAACCTCCTTTGGCCTGTGTTATTCTCAATCAGTAATTTACTTTTCATAGCAATAAATACTTCAAAATTCTCAAATTCTCTTTGCTGACTTTAAAGAAGCAGTCAATAACAACAGTCTGTTAAGCAAACGCTGTTGTGCACTCAACCAGGAAAGGTGGTGAGACATTTGCAAGGCCAAATCTCACATTCGGAAGTGCCTACATTAACCACATCATCCTGTTGGCGCAATTTCCCCGGAATTGCTGTGTTTACAGTTTACAAGCCCAGAATAGTGTCACCATCGGCAGCTAGAGAGCGTTTGGAAGAGGAAAGAACAGATTTCCTGTTAACAAAATAAAAGTAACAAATGACTTCAGCGGTGAATGCTTCTGGGAAGCCGGGGCCTCTTCCCCCAGGGCTTACTAAGGGTGTCCTGACCAACGCACTCCCCCTCGGGGGCCCAGCCAAGCTGGGGTGTTCGTCCACTGGGCTTGGACGGGTTGTGCGTTCCCCATTGCCGCTTGCTGCTCCAGCATGGAACATGGCACTTAGTTTAAGGGAGAGGAAATTCCACAGAGAGGGAGCGTGTACGGTACCCTGCCAAAAACCTTGGCACACACACTATGTGGAGGGAGCATGTGTGTGTGAGTTTCTAAAAACACACACGCTGTGAACTGTTCTTTAAGACCTTGTCGACAGCTTTCAATGGAAGGATATTGCCGCAGTAGGAAGTCAGTGTTCTTGATTTTGTTTTTCATTATATTTTCCTCCTTTTTTTTGGGACTAAGTATTTGGATGCCACTGGAAAAGGGCATCTCGGGGCGTGCCACCTTTGTGACAAAATATGAAAAGTAGGATTTTCCTGACTAACAGTCAACCAAGCCGTCATCATGTTGTCTCTGTAAATACACGACACACACTATCTCTCTCTCTCTCTCTCTCTCTCTCTCTCTCTCTCTCTCTCTTTCTCTCTCTCTCTCTCTCTCTCTCTCTCTCTCGCTCTATCATACACATACAAGTGCTTTGGGAAAGCATATACATTTGACAGCTTTTGTCTTATCAGAAAAGCTAAAATAATTGTCAAATCCATCCTGGCTGTCTGCATAAATGTAGCAACCTTTCTCCGCAGCACATGCTTAATCGGTATTCTGTGTGAAACTTAGCTGACTTCAGTAAAAAAGAAAAAAAAAGTGCTGAGTCCACGTTTACGTTTCTCCTTTTTGATGGAGGAACATCAAGCTGCGCCATGTTGCCTCGCAGTGGAAACCCTGCCGATCACGACCCCCACGCCATCTTATCCAAAGGGAGCCCCAAGCAATGAGCTGCAGGTGTTGGATGGAAACGGCCCACGGGCTTTCCCAGTGGTCATGCTCTGGAGTCAATCAGGAGTGCTCTTCACAAGGCACGGCGTCAACGTGTCGCTGATCACCCTCCGAGATCTGACTACACTGGAGGATCCTGTCTCAGCTCCGATCATCAGCCACCTTTTAGACAAACCAAAAACTGGCCCAAGAAATGCACCGGCCTCAAGATTGTACATCCCCCACTCCTCCTGTTCCCCACAAAAATCCTCAAAACTTTCCCAGAATTCTTTTGTGCTGGACCCCGGTGCCGGCCAGACCACCATGGAACCACTCCGTAAATCTGCGCCAGTGGGCTTCTGTCATTGGTCAGCATAAACGTCTGCTTGGTGAAGGAGCCAGAGGAAGTGAATGTTTGACACCCTAGCATTAGGGCCAGCTAAGCCTTTTGACTGACCAAGTGGACTATTGGAATAGAGGATCCTCTTTCACTCGCGTTTCTCTGTTTGGCCTTCCTTGTCAAAAGTCGGTTCAGAAATATATATGTGTTTGTGCCACATAATCTCTTATTTTCGTTCAGTTGACACCAGCCAAGCCGCTATGCGCGCACAACGAATTAAAGTGAATTAGCATCGTATTTATTGCAGCCATGAATTGGGGGACCTTGACATTGAATTAAGTAACAACAATTAGACTGTAGGCTTGGCTGTGGATTCCGGGCTCGTACTGTAAATATTTGAGGCTTTGTACTGTAGGGCATGTGGTTCTTTGGGTTGCTGTATCATTGTGTCCTTCCTGCCCCGGGCATCATCAGGAAGTAGATCAGGCTGGAAAAGTCTAATACCACCACAGATAGTAACTCACACAGACAGGCAGGGAGACAGAAATACAGGTATACAGACAGAAATACAGATATACAGACAGACAGGCAGGCAGACAGTCTGGCAGACAGACAGATAGGGAGGGAGGGAGGGAGGGAGGGAGGGAGGCAGCCGTGGCCATAGATGAATATCCCCAAAAAACCCACAAAAGACATCCTGGACCCAGACTCAATGGAGGTGAAACTCTAGCAAGCGAGACAGAGAGAGACGGAGGCCAGGGGCGGGGGGGGGGGGGGGGGGGGTCTGCAGAGCGTCTGGCCCTTTTGGGGACTCCCAGAGGACGCAGACCCAGACAGGCGCTACCCGGCTGGAGCGGACCCACTGAAGGGTCCCCGGATACCGTCCTTATGTCACTCCATCGCGATGGCGATGACAACCGTGGAGACAGGACCATCCAGGACAACCCCCCCCTCCCCCCCCGCCCTCAACGGCCTCCCTTTACGATGCTACGTCACTTGAGGACCGGGAGGGCTTGCCCGGTTTGTTGCGTGTGTCCGTCACGTGTTAATGCAGCTGCACTGGGGCTGATAGCACGGCGATAAGAGAGGGTTGTCTCTAGCCCGGCTCCTCGGCAGGATGTCCTAGAGAGAGAGAGAGAGAGAGAGAGAGAGAGAGAGAGAGAGAGAGAGAGAGAGAGAGAGAGAGAGAGAGAGAGAGAGAGAGAGAGAGAGAGAGAGAGAGAGAGAGAGAGAGAGAGAGAGAGAGAGAGAGAGAGAGAGAGAGAGAGAGAGAGAGAGAGAGAGAGAGAGAGAGAGAGAGAGAGAGAGAGAGAGAGAGAGAGAGAGAGAGAGAGAGAGAGAGAGAGAGAGAGAGAGAGAGAGAGAGAGAGAGAGAGAGAGAGACCTGACTCCGGAAAGGACGCTTTGGACCAAGATACAAACACACACTCATTCGTTCAGACACAGGCTCGCATACACACAAACACCCACGCACGCACGCAAGCATGCACACACACCAACAGAGACAGGTTGTTGTAGTCTCATATGGCACAGTGGGATTATGGCTTCTCCTGGCTACTAGGGGAAAAGGTCAAACGATACCCTTGACTGCAGCCAACGAGGTTCCATTGGGAGCAAGCGGACCTTGTTTTCCAGGACTTGGTCTGGGAACGCCGTGTGACTGGGAGTGACGTTCATTCATCTGTCTGGCTGTCAGTCACTCACTCACATCATGGGATCCCGCACTTGGGAGAAAAAAGCCGAGGACATCCTGGATGCGTCCTGGGAAAGCGTGGATCCCGTTTCCCCCCTGTGCGTACCGTAGTTGAATGATACGGGGGAAAATGACCCCCCTTGACAGAATGGAAAAGCTTGAAGACTGGGAAAAAAAGACTGTGGAAGAAAGGATTAAAGGGCTTTGTTCACAGCCCTTGGAATGTCTCTCCCCATTCATCTCGTTTCCAGATGATGTTTAGGCCTAACCTTTAAAAAATCTCCTAATTTGAATGTCACAGTGATATGCCGTGGAATACTGATAAGGACAAATCCAGGCGGACAAAAGCTAAACTAAAATAGTGCTCAACTTGGCTTCGGGGTGTTATTCTTTTCCCCCTTTCTCGGCCTTCAGTTTGGAGCCCGTCCACGCCAGCGGCCCCCAGTCCGACGCGATGCAGCAGTGGACAATAGGCAGTAAATCGTGGGCACTCTCGAAGGAGGCTCGTAGAGTTCCTCCCGGCTGCGTCCAGGCCCGCGCGCGCCTGGCCCTGCGGCTCCCAGCGTGAGCAGCCAGCCCACGGGTTTTGGCAGCCCCCTGCTCGCCCTGGACCCGGTTAAAAGTTGCCGCAGCCTTGGAGCCGCTTTCGACAATCATAAAACAAGAGAGGGAGGATTAGGGAGGGGAGGGGGAGGGGGGGGGGGGGGGGGGTTAAAAACGACACGGTCCAGAAGCAAAGGGGTTTGGAGACGAGACGCAAATCACAAGTTTTATTGCCGTTTTTTTTTTTACTGAATGGAGTGGCTGTCCTTTATCAGAGAACGCCTATCTGGGTTGTCACGGCAAATGCAGTTCACGTCCATATAGGGATTGTTCAATTATTTATAGTGCGTGAGGAAAGAATTTGGTTATTTGTTGAAGAAGGGAAAGCAGCGTGAGAGAGGGAGGTTCACGCCAGGCATTGCCTCTCTGGTTAGTTCAGCGACCTTAAACAACCTGTATGAGCCCTTCAAATACTGCGGTGTGGATGTGACTCACGGTTAGGTCGGACACACCGTCCGAAAGGAAAGTGGGTGAAAGGTCAGCCTTTAGTGGAGGAACGACAGCGTTCTACCGTACTGTCTCTAAACCTTCCAGGGGAATCCCCAAAAATGTCCTTGACTCGGCCTTTCGACGACTTACGTAACAAAGCAGGAGACAGTTGCTCGTTGAATGAGCATTCGGCGGGAGCCAAGTTGGTCTGTGGGGGAGAGAACGTATCGTGTGTCCCTGTGTAGCGCCGTCTGACGGCAAGTGAGTTCAGTGGGCGTGGCTGAGGTGAAGGCTTTGATGGGATTGTCTTCTGCTTTGGGCCCTCCTCACGGCGCGGGGGGGTGGGGGTGGGGGTGGGGGGGGGGTTGGCACTGGGAGGGCGTTGGGGCCGCGGCCTGGCACTGTCCCTGCGGGCGCACTTTCACACGATCCCAATGAGCAGGCACAAGCATTTACACTTGAATGCTCCCACACACACACACACACACACACACACACGCACACGCATGCACATTCCGCTCACGGCCCATAAACCCACCAAGTCGTCAGTGTGGCGTGTTGCTGGGTAACGGAGAGGAGACTTTGGGGTGGGGGGAGAGAGAGGCCTGGTGTGTCTAACTGGTCATTAAAGGACCATCTCATCGCCACTGGCTTGGCACGGCACACTGGAGATTCAGACTGACTTTTATCTTTGCTGCGGGCTTGAGGCTACAGGACCTCATCTTTGTTTTTTAGCCCAGAGCCAGCGCTGAGCGTAGGGCCCTGACCCTTCAACGGATGTGTCTCTGAGTGCGTTTGATGTGAACACAATTGCTCGGTGACCACTTTCCTCTGGCGATGTTGAGGTCATTGTTTCGGAAGGGTTTCGGCAACATTTGGCTCTTTGGAACGGTTTCTGTCGAATTAATCTGTGTTAAACTGAATTTTTACAAGTTGCTATGCCACACAACGTGTCCAACAAAATCGTACCAAATACATCTTCTCAGAGTTTTGCACTGGGAAAATGGCTCCGTTTAAAAAACGATGTCTGAATGGGGTGGGTTTTTGGTCTCTTGGCTATTGATGTTGGGGAGTTATTAAAAGGAGTTGAGCTTTGCTTAATTGCTTCTTTTTTGCCTTGCTTTCATTTTGTGAAGTTGTTGAAATAGCTTTTCCAGCTTCTTCTCCACCCTCAAACCTCAAGCTATTAAAGGCTTTGGTGCAGGAACCACCACACAGCTGGGATGGCTCCTTAATTAGTAAGGGAAAAGGGTAAGGGATCGAAATACCCGACGGCAGAGGTGATAGGGCATTTTAAACCCGAAATTCCCAGCCCCGGGGTACATTTTAATGTGATCAGAAATATAGAATTTGATGGAGATTCATTTAAGAAACTTTGGGAGGCGTATGGCATTGCTTAGCAACCGCAAATTGCCAAGCTAATTCCTTAGTTTACAGCTAGCGGCCCAAACATTTTCCACTAGTAAGACTATGGAAACATTAGTTTGACTCAAATATGAATACTTTTATTATGTGGCATATCTTTGCAATACACAATAACACTGACCCCCATTGTAAATAAGCCCAAAGAAGAGATGCAGCCATTGTTTTTGGACTGGCTAAGTGTGTAAAGTGAGGCCTATTCTCGACTCTTCCTCCTCCAGTACCATGCGGTTGTCACTGTTCCTCCCTGTGTAACTGAGACCGGTAACTCATGGCCGGCGTTGTGTTGTTGTGTGTTGCAGCTCTCAAGCGTTCCTTCGAGGTAGAGGACGTGGACACCTCGGCCCACTCCCCCGGCTCCCGCCGCACGGCCCACCCCTCGCGGCCCGCCATGTCCCCCACCAGCATCTACTACCGGGACCTGGGCACGGCCGGCAACAACCACGCCTCCGGCCAGCCCCGCTCCATCATGGGCGGCGGCAGCGGCGGCTCCAAGACCCCGGAGCCCGTGTCCCGCCGCTCGGAGCTCTGCATCGACATCTCCTCGGCCCCCAAGCCGCTGGACACCATCACCAGCCCGGGCTCCAGCCGCTACGGGGGCGGCCTGAAGCGCCCCGAGGTCCTGGGCCACTCCAAGACGCCCGACGCGGGCCACAAGCGCGAGGTGACCTTCGCCAAGACCCCCACCGACGGCCCGGGGGGGCGGCGCATCGAGGGGAGCAGCAACGGCGGCGGCGCCCGGACGCCCGAGCAGCCGCACGGCCGGAAGCTGGAGGCCCCCGGCCCTGGGGCCCGGGCCCCGTCGGAGAACAACGGCAAGGGCCCCGAGAACCACCACGTGGCCGTGCACCACCCGCACCACCCCAACCCCCACCACAGCACCATCGTCACCACCATACGCTGCCCCTCCCCCAACCACGTCGGACGCAAGTCCCCCAACCCCGAACGTAAGTCCAAGTCTAAGCCCTTCCACGCACTCTGGTATTCTTATTCACCGCCTGTGCTGTACAGGGGGGAGGACTGACCACCGGCATGTAAAGGGGGGGGGGGCATCCCGACAATCCCAACACTTCCCAACACATCTTAGAGTCTTTCCTGGGGGGTAAGGTTGTTTCGGGTTTGCCCTGTGGCCTCTGCCTCTGACCCTTCACCTACCCTTGGATGGGTTTGAGGACCATCGTTGCCTTCAGCTCGATTTTTCTCACAGGATGTACACTCACATGGGTGCATGTTGGATGCTAAATATAGGTTTCCTCCGTGGTGTAGTCCTTTTCCGTTTGTTAGCGACTTTTTTTGTGTTTGTTTTGCTTGTTTTTGTGTGAGACAAAGACATAAGATAAAGGAGACAGTTGCCCAGACTCACAGCTGGACATTTGGTGTGTGTCTTGTTTGATGCTGGCTCCCAGGCCGGGGAGGTCCAATGAGGCGTGGAGGCGCACACACGCACACACACACACACACACACACACACACAGGGCTTCACCCTCTGGGTTCTGGGTAGGAGGACTATACAAACGATCTGGCTCGCTCTCCTAGTGGCCAGGCCAGTGCTGTGGTGTGAATGTATTCCAGCACCGCGTCTGGACCCAGGCTGTTTATGGGCCTCCTTCTCGCGCTGCCTCTGGGAAAAGGATCTGGACCGCTTTATATTTTTCTGTGGCCCTCCAAGTGTAGTTTCCAGTAATTATGGTGCGCGTGTGACCTGCTTATGGTGAAGCTCACAGTTAAGCACGGTCCCCTGGTGAAATGTTGAATTGGCACTCAAGCGTGTGTGTGTGTGTGTGTGTGTTTGTGTGTGTGTGTGTGTGTCTGCATGTGTGCATGTGTGTGAGTGTTTATGTGTGTGACACCTCTTTCTTTCTTTCTTTCTTTCTTTCTTTCTTTCTTCCTTCCTTTCATTTCCTCGTGACTAAATACCACCAGCACTCACCCAGTTCATTCTGTAGCAGTTTGACGTACAAACCTACAGTCCCAGACCACAGCGGTGGCTAGTAAGTAGTAAGACCAGGAAACATTTTCCAAAATACATCATCTGTGTTTTTCCACCCCCTAGACACCCATCCCTCCCTCCCTCCCTCCCTCCCTCCCTCCCTCCCTTCTTTCCTCCCTCCCTCCCTCCCTCCCTCCCTCCCCTCACCTGCCTCCCTCCCTCCCTCCTTCTCTCCTTCCCTCCCTCCCTCCCTCCTTCCCTCCCCTCCCCATGCTCCCAGTGAGGTCCCGGGGATCAGGTCTCCTGCAGAGTGGGGTGGGGTGGGGGGGGGCTTCCGAGTGGCAGCACTGTAAGAGGAGAGCTCCGTGTGATTAAAGCTTGACCTGGCGCTCGTCCGTCACCGGAGCTGCCTGTTGTGGTGTGCGCTGCCAGGGGGCGCTGCCAGGGGGCGCTGCTCCTCCGCGTCGCCTGTCTCCACCCGTAGGTGAGGTGAGGTGGTGGGGGCGGACCGGGGACTCCCTCCACTCCGGTGAGACGGGCCCGTCCTCGCACGTACCGGAGGAGCTCGCGTGGGGGTGCGTCGCACATTTGGGTTTGATTACTGTGTGAAAGATTCACACACACACGCACACACACGCACACGCGCGTGTGTGACACACACTCTGTCTTTCACACACAGGCACACACAATCCCCTCCTGTATGTACTCCCAGAAAAAAGGTCTCGCCGTCCTGAAAAAAAAAAGGCTGGCTGACACCAGC
This sequence comes from Aplochiton taeniatus, assembly GCA_017639675.1. Classification (NCBI taxonomy): domain Eukaryota; kingdom Metazoa; phylum Chordata; class Actinopteri; order Galaxiiformes; family Galaxiidae; genus Aplochiton; species Aplochiton taeniatus. The sequence continues at coordinate 16,525,623 of CM030176.1, forward strand.
CAAGGAGATTCCCGTAAACGCAGTGGGATAAAAACCGTTGGCCAACTATGATCTAGCGGGTCCACGTTTAACAGTGGGGCCTTCTGAGCGACTTTCAAACAGAGTTTGGACGGTGTTTGTAGATCCAGAGCTCTGACACGAGGCCAACGGGAGGGAAGGCTGCAGGACAGTGGCTCCACGCTGGGATTCCTTTATCAGGTGGACTCACCTCACCCAAAGTACTCGGTGTGCTCCCTCCCGAAACCACGGTTGCAGACAAAGCCGTGGTAACAAATCAATCGTTTTAAGCTCTTTTCACAGCCTGGCCAAGTGATTTAATACTAGCTCCTAAATCAAATATGATTCACGTCCCCCCCCCCCCCCCCCCCCCCCCCCCCCGCTTAATACCGTCAAATTTATGTTTAGACGTTTCTGATTTAAGTCAAAGTCATTTGTAAATGGAGATACTTTCTGTCATTTAGGGGAAGTTGGAACATTCAATGTGTGTGTGTGTGTGTGTGTGTGTGTGTGTGTGTGTGTGTGTGTGATAGAAGATAATAGCTCCATTAGCGCCAGTGGCTTGCCTTCGTCACCGTGCCAACTCAACATTAGCAAAGATGGGGTGAGTGCCTTAGCTGGTAACCACGGTGAACCGTTCTACACCGGCGCCACGGACTCCATCTTGGTCAGAAACAGTATGTGTGTGTGTGTGTGTGTGTGTGTGTGTGTGTGTGTGTGTCAGTGTCAGTGTGGTTTTGTTTTTGAGCATGGGCGTATCTGTGTGTGTTTGTCTGCGCGTGTGGAAGTTAGCAATCCTGTGTGTCACAAATAGCCCTCATTTTCAATTCCCCGCCTGCGCATGCAAATAAATCTGTCTGGTTATGTGTGCAGCCAAGGGGGTCTGGCCAGCTATTTGCCCATAGGAGGAGATCTTATCAGGGGTCTCAGTGGAGGGTGACCCGCCTGGAGGGGTCTGGGTCTGGGGCCCACCCTGTCAGGCTGTGCCCGTGTGGCCTAGAGATACTGTGGAACCACGAGGGACAAAACACCCATAACAGAGTCCTCTGCGTTTCAGAATGTAATCGACTCCAACAATTCTAGCATTCCCACCCAAGATACTGTAGTACACATATATACACACGGGTACATACATTGGACGTGGAAAACTCTTCCAGCGCAGTTTTCCACACGGCTGTCAATGTCAACGTGTGCTTTTGGGACTCGGTTAGATAAGCGCACTTCCTGCCCATTCAGTTTTTCCAAGGAGAAATGACGCCACACGCACACTGACTTCCCAGGCTTCCCTTCCTGCGCTGTCAGAGCGATTGTTTTCCCCCTCGGTGTGACCTCACTGCGGTGAACTTCCTCCCTGCGGGTCATGTGATCGGAGTCTGTCAACTTCCCAGCCACTAGTAGCCCAGGCTTTGATCAGGCTAGCACAGAGAACTCGGAGAGTCCAGGCTTTGATCAGGCTAGCACAGAGAACTCAATTTGAATTTTTAGTAGGGTCGGCACGAGAGGGTTACGAACAAACAACACACACACACACCCACACACACACACACCCTTAGTTTACCAAAAGACATCCCCCAGTGTGGTCTCCAGTGTGGTGATCGCACAACAGTAATATTAGCCCATTCAAGGCCCTGGTTGGTCTGTCTGTAAGGCCCCTCGTTCTCCTCTCTTGGGCCCTCATATACACCTAATAAACAGGGAGGAGCTGAATCAAAATGGCTTCTCTGTGGCTGGGCGAATGCACCTCCAGTCTGGTTGGACGTCAGCACTCATGAGAGGCGGCCATTTGAAGGTGAAATGAACTTGTTTTGTCTCGTGGGTTATCAAGGCCAACCCTTTGAAGGGGGGAGCGTTGCAGTGCCTCTGCCTGTCTAGAGGAGAGGGCGAATGATCACACACACACACACATCCTTGGGCACAGGATAATTGCACTGGGCTCATGTATTAATTAGACATATTAGTCATCATCACTCGCTAATTACCCAGGCTCCCCAATGAGAGAGAGAGAGAGAGAGAGAGAGACAGAAAGACAGACAGACAGACAGACAGACAGACAGACAGACAGACAGACAGACAGACAGACAGACAGACAGACAGACAGACAGCAGACAGACGATAACCCATTTTTAGCCTGGCTGTTCGCCTTCGTTTCTCGTTCAGCCTCCACTCCTGGGCCCTTTTCGCTTGATGTGGGTGCAGTGTTCCCATTGAACAGCAGGGGGCGCTGCCGGACAGGTGAAGGGCAAGCTGACGCAGGACCTGGCTAGCAGGTGATCTTGTGCTTTGCAGGTTTCTTTGGCGACGCCATTATGTTTCGGATTTTTTGGTCTCCCTCCCATCCTTTCTGTATCCCTCGTTTAAATGGCTGTTGCGGAACCACATCCTGCCCCAGTTTCACGTCCGTCCGTTTCGGTATTTCTCCAAAGCTCACCTCAGCGAACCCGGTGCCGCCCCTGTTGAGTGACGTAAATCTTTGATCCTCCGATTTATCAGCATGTAATACGTGGAGTTTCTGTAGTCCGCGGGTCCGAAAAGGACTTCTTCGGTCAGTGGACATCTGCCTCCCACCCCGGGCAGAGAGAGAAGTGGAAACAGGACAATCCCCCAGCCCCCCCCTTCCCCCTAGATAAGGCTTCCGGAAGCTTCAGTTTACATTGAGCGTCTGGTGGAAGTCGGGGGTTAAAGAAGTTTCCCACCACTGCAGCAGAGAGCCTCTTATCCCTCTGCTGCTTCCCAAAGCCCCCTCCCTCCCTCCTGACCCTCCCCCCTACTTTTATCATCTCCCTGCTGGGGCACGCACACACACACACACACACACACACACGCACACACACACACACACACACACACACACTAATTCACTCACTCAGTCACTTTGTGTCTGTGTGCCTCTCTCCCCCTCTCTCTCTCTCTCTCTCTCTCTCTCTCTCTCTCTCTCTCTCTCTCTCTCTCACAAAATGTTCTCTCTCACTCCCTCTTGCTCTTTTCCTTTCAACCTCTCTCTCTCTCTGTCTCACCAACACGCGTTCACACCCACCCCCTCTAGTGCGGCCCTCGTGCTCCATCTTCCTCCCCGCGTTTCTCCCATGCGACCTGGGCACAGTGACCTACCCAGTGACCACACCTTCAGCAGATACACCAGGAGTTGGATGGGACCAACGGAGACCGATGAACCCCACCCAGATGGCCCAGTGGTCTGACAGCGTCTGGCCTCTCCCCAGAGGGCTGTCTCTGTTGTTTATCTTGCAGCTATCTGGGCCCAGCTGCCCGGGGAGAAAAGCCCTCTGTTTCTCCCCAGTCCTCACCGCTGCTAGGACCTCGCCGTCAGTATATCGTACTCTAACACACATATTGCAAACAGTGTGGTTTACAAAGCTCCATTTGACCACGCCGCCGCTCTAAATTCTCAACGAATTACCTTTGGCCTGTTGCTCGGCTGATAAGAGCCGCGTTAAAGGGATGATAATTGCGTGTTGGGGCATTTATAGTCTTCTATTACTTAGATGGCCGATTGGTTCCCAGATATTAATGTCTGGTAGGATTGGTTTTGGGGAGGGCAGCCAGGGTCGTGAAGTCCAGCAGCTGTGGGGGATTTTGACCGTTGCTACGTGTGAGTGTGTGTATGGACAGCACAGACGGACATGTGGGCCACTGTCATACCGTCTGCTGGTTTGAGTAGCTGGGTAGATTGTATGTGTGTGTGTGTGTGTGTGTGTGTGTGTGAGGGGGGGGGTTCTGGGTGTGTGCATAAGACAGAGTGTGTGTGTGTGAGTACGTTGTAAAATTCATGGACTGTGAGAGCGAGGGAGAGAGTTCACAGGGCTAAACATGTTTTCCCAGTCAAGACGTTGTCCAGTCTCCTCTCTCTACAGAGAAATCAAACGGGGCACACTCAGCAGCTGTGGACCATCCACGGTGATCAGTCACACAGTCACATCAGTTCCCTTGATTCAATCAGTGTCCTCCCGTGATAAAGCGACATCGGTGTTACTGTTTCTGACCAAGATGGAGTCCGTGGCGCCGGTGTAGAACGGTTCACCGTGGTTACCAGCTAAGGCACTCACCCCGTCTTTGCTAATGTTGAGTTGGCACGGTGACGAAGGCCAGCCACTGGCGCTAATGGAGCTATTATCTTCTATCACACACACACACACACACACACACACGCACGCACACACACACTTCCATTCTGTGCCTCCAGGTACAACATGTTTAACAAGGGCGGTGTTTTGACTAGGCTTCCCACACTTATCCACCATGAACACAGCCATAGATCAAACAAGCTCTGGATTAGCCAAGCAAGCATTCCTACAAGAGGGCTTACCAGCCTGACTGACTCCTCACCTCTCCGGGACTAGACGTTTGAGCTGTCTAAACGTTAGCTAGGACCTACACTGGGATCCATTAGGAAACGCGATGACACCCATCCAGGGATTGATGTTTTCATCCATTAGGCTTTCCCGTGAGGATTATGAGGTAGACCGGGCTGTTTTTGCTGAGGAAGAAGCTGGAGGTTTGCCAATGAAGCTTGGGGGAACTTGTGAACTTTGACCCGGTCAATGGTCAGCATTCTTTTCAGTGATGCTGCTCAGAGAAACTGGAGACATGTAGATCAAGGGGAGGGATGCCCAGCTGAATATTTGGGGTACAGGTCGATTATAGATCGGATAGATTCTTTACGGTTAGCTTAGCAAAACCAAATAAACAGATACATTTTCAATGCCACTACTTGTCTTGACTTGATACATAAAACATGCAATTCACCACAGCCAATTCGGAATGGAATACAAATATACAATGTCAATTATATGAATTATGCTTTATATAATGAAACATAATGTTTATCTCTGTACATGAAACATGTTCAAGTATCCTAGCTCTCTAGCTGAAAGAGACAAGATGGATTTTTTTTCTTCTCTCTATCTCCAAGCTTCTTATAGGAAGGTTTCCATTACAGATAATTGGCATCATAACTTGGGGAAATTTCTGGAACAGAGACCACACAGAGAAAGTAATCAAAGAGCTCCCCACCGTCATCGACACACTGTGGAGCTGAGTCATTCGCTGCCCCCACCCCCCCCACCCCCCCCGGACTGAAGCCGTCAGAGAGGGAACAGGGAGTCCCCGGAAGGCCAATCCCACACAGCGCTGTCTATTTTTCAAATTGTGCAGCCTTGAGAACACTTCGAGTTGAGAAAGACCGAAATTAAAGAGCATCTCTGAATCAGGACTCAAGCAGATATCAGCTGTCCCAGGGAGAGATTTCAGTGTTGTTGTTTTTTTGTTTTTTTCTGGCAATTTTGTTGCGACACGAATTGCGTGTTCTCCGGTCGATCCGACGGCGAGAGGAGAGACAGCGTTGGTCTCCGGCGCGATGTGTGACAGCTCTGAGACCCAAACCTGCTGTGAGTACCTCTGTCTGGGAGAGAGCTGGAGCATGTGGAGACCAGACGACTGGTTTGAATTATGGCCGGTCGAGGCTGTGGGGCTGAGGGATCTTCTTCACACGGGAACCCGCGAGAAACCGAGCGATGAGAAACATCCCGAGGAGCTTTTTCTCAGGCTTCCTTTGGCTGAGTTTAGGCTGTGCACTCGGGAAAAGCAAGGACACCTATTTCTGTGCATTGTTCTCTCACTGACCCCCCTCCTCCCTCCCCCCTCCTCCGCTCTAGCCTGTGCTTGTGGGAGTTAATACGTGTGCATGTTGCATATACTCTTGATGTTTTGCACAAGGGTTTTTGTGTCAGCTGACGACGGCTACTCTACGGATCCCTCTTTGCTCTCCTGTTGTTCTTCCTCTGTCAAAGTCCTTGGCGTGAGCTGTCAGGAAGCACAAGTAGCACAGCTGGGAAAGCTTTTGGGGGGGGGGGGGGGGGGGGACTTAGACGGGAGGCGATCCGACACCGTGGAAAAACACCTTGCCGAAAACAACAAAAGCCTCTACCGCTAAGCTCCGCGTGTTTGTCTGCTCCGCACACACAGAGCAGGCCCACGGTGCCACAGCAGGAGGCACCCATCCCACCTCGCTGCCCGGCTTCTTTGAGCCTTGAAGAGCAGCACGCAAAGACGGGGTCTGAGATGTGTCCAGTTCAGGTTCAGAGCCCAAGGGCTGTTCACGGAGTTTCTTCGGGGTTGAACCCACGGAGAGAAACTCCTGGGCCGCGCCGTGGGCCGGCCTCTCGTCCGCTGTTCCACGTCGAAAGCACGCGAAGGGAGGGAGAAAGGCTCGGCAAGGGCCCTGCCTGGAGCAGGAGCCACTCATGTTTGTTCTTTGATCCGTTTTCTCCCCTCTGCGGTCACACATGCCGTCGCCATTGCGGCCCGAGGGAGCCTCGGCAGACAACCCAGCAGGGAGCCTCCGACAGACAACCCAGCAGGGAGCCTCCGACAGACAACCCAGCAGGGAGCCTCCGACAGACAACCCAGCAGGGAGCCTCCGACAGACAACCGGCCTCTCCGCTGAGTCACGGAGGGTGGGCGGGCTAATGAGCTCCACATGTCCCGGTCGGTGATTGGGGGCCCTCCTAGGATTGGCTGTGACCTCCGGTCCAATCACGGGGCTCTCCTCTGGGGGGGCACAACACGGGACGGGACGGGACAGGACAGGGGGGTCGGGGGGGGGGGGGGGGGGGGTCCAGTTGCTCCCTGGCCCTTGATAGTTGTGACGCAGCCTGCCTGAGCCAACCTGGCTTCCTGCTGCAATGGGAATCGCACAAACAGAGTCGCAAACGATCGCTCACAAACCACAGCAGTGACAGTGGCCCGGGGGTGGGGGGGTGGGGGGTGGGGGGGTGGAGGGGCTGCTAATTACATCGTGCTGCGACTGAAACTGAGTTAGGTTTGTTTGTTCCGCCACGCATGGGAGCCGGTTTGCCAGGGCCCTGGAGTCTCATCTGGTTATCGCGACGGGCGATCGAGATAAGGAAGGAAGTGTAGATGTGATCTCTCACCCACAGCGAGAAGAAATCCATTTGCATACAGGGGGAAAAGAGATCTGTGAGCACTTTAAGAGAGCAGGAAAGAAAGAGTATCTGCAGGCACAAATGCTACTAGTTTGAGGGGTTGAGATTACAAATGGAAACTAGTCCGCTAAAGCACATGCAATGCATCTCTTCTCTCTCTCTCTCTCTCTCTCTCTCTCTCTCTCTCTCTTTGTATCTCTCTCTGTAACTCTCTCTGTATCTCTCTTTCTCTATTTTCACTCTTTCTCTTTCTCTCTCTCTCTCTGTCTCTATCTCGTTTTGTATCTCTCTTTCTCTATTCTCACTCTCTCTCTCTCTCCCTCTCTCTCTCTCTCTCTCTCACACACACACACACACACACACACACACACACACACACTTTGTTGTTTTTTGTAGACCTGCTCCAGTAATCATCAAAGCTTTGAGTTCAAATCAGATTTGTTCCCCATAACAGTCTGATCTTATGGCATTAGCTTTGGCCCTGTTTTTCCTTAATTGAATTCTATCCAGACTGTTTTTGAGGAGAAGAAACAGCTCATACAGTAAACAAGCTGCAATTTAATCTCTCAGATACACATTCAATATTCCACCATCTGTACCTACATGCTGTAGTCATCCTTACAGTTCTAATCCGCTGCATAGGAATAATGAACCAATCATGTATTTCTGTCTAACGAGACTACATGCCTAAGACAAGTTGTTTCGACTGCATGCAGTCCAAAAACAAACAAATCAATAGTCCTAGATACATAAATAGGCCTATCGTTCTGTGTACTATACTACTGTACACTCTGTAAACTCACACAAACCTTCTCAAGCATGCATACATGACATTCAGCCAAAGCAGAGCGGTTCTAGATTTCAGATTCAGACTTTGACAGGAAGGAAGCAGTTATGCTGACTAGATTCAAAACAACCCGTCTGGGGATTTCAGTTTCTGGCAAAGGTTAGAGAAAGCTGAAATGGGTGGAAAAAAACATCTGTCCTTCCATTTATTTGAGATAACAAAGGACTCCAGATGATTCTATGCTAGCCTTTCATAACCAGCTGTATTCTCATGTTTTATGCGTGGAATGAGGGCTTTTTAAGTGTGACACTTGATATAGATATGGCTTGGGCATAAATACAGCATGTAATCAATTATCAAGTGCATAGACCATAAGATGATCACACATTGAACCCAGGCCAGCCATACATTCAAGGGCTTCAGCTCAAAAGGGAATTTACAAAGAACCTTTCACTTCATCTATCGGCTGGGCATTATGGGATGGTTACCAGGGCCATTAACTGGGACATGTTCCTTTAGTCATGGCTCTGAGTCAGCCGTAACTCTGATGGACGGAGACGTGTGGGAGCCTTGGAGGAGATGGAGCCCTGGGGAGAGGAACCTAGCGTCCTGTTGCACAGGACTGAGACACACACACACACACACACACACGCACATCACACACACACGCACATCACACACATGCACAGACTGTCCCGAACCGATCCCATCCCCTATTTTTAGTGCACACACAGACATCACCGCAAGCTGAGGGAGCAGAAACAGCCCTAAGCAATGGGAGGCAGATGGACCCGCACAGGGGGACACAGACGCACACCGATACCGCCCCTCTCTCCCGCTTCTCATGGCGGCCCCCACAATGCAACACCCACATAAATAGCCTTTACTTGACGCACACGCAACCCCTGCTACAACATTTCTCCAGCTTTGATCCAGACACCAAACGCACATGTTCCAACGGCCACAGGTCCTCGCAGAAGCGTGAGGGAGTCATGTGCCTCTCCACAATACACTCCATTGACTGTCTCTGAATGAGGGGCGGGGCTGCAGGATGCCTGCCGGCCACTTGGGGCCGGTCACGTGACCCGGCTGTGGGCGGGGCCAGAGAGCAGGAGCACACGGTGCTCACCAGCTGGAGCCTTGATTGAGAGAGACAGAGAGAGAGAGAGAGAGAGAAAGACAGAAAACAAGCGAGCAGGGAAAAAGGGCTGGGTGAGTTGTCTTGTTTCACCTTCCGTTCTGTGTCTACGTTCCGTGTTTAGAGCGCTTTGCCTCCGCTTGCGGAGCGCAACGGTTTGTGGTGTAAGGTTTCAGGGGAGTGGGGAGAAATGGGGAGCGAGCGGGAGAGAGAACGATGGTGTGGGGTTCTGTGACCGTGTGTGTGTGTGTGTGTGTGTGTGTGTGTGTGTGTCAAAGTTAGTTTGCCAGGGTTTCTCGTTTTTGGGAAGTGTTAATGAGCTTGTTTTTTGGCTGGAGTTTGTACCACGCAGGGCAGACTTACTCACAGTAGTTTCTCCTCTTTCTTCATCTGTGCCCCTGCTCTCTGCTCCATTGTGCTAAAGTTAAGGGGGGGGGGGGGGGCTCCCCCTTCTGTTTTCCCTCCTCTTTCTCTCTCTCCTGGCCTCTTCACCCCCTCTCCTCTCTACATTGTGTCCCCAGCTCCACTGTCTGTGAGCGTGGATGATCAGTCTGCCGTGATGGGGGAAGGGTGGGCCAATCAGGCTAGCTCAAAATGTCCCCACGGGGGGTCTGGTGGGCGTCTCTGTCAGTCCCCTCTTTCTTTTAAAGCTCACCTCACAAATCACGGTTGGACACCCCCCCCCCGGGTTTGACGCGGTTTCATTTCCCCAGTCATTGGCGCGTGCCTCCCTCCCTCCCTCCCTCCCTATGCTGGTTACTGCGGAGCAAAGCGGCCACAATGCGATGCTGGAGCCGTTGGAAGCGTCCGCCCCTTCACTAGCAGTCTTTACCACCACCACCACCACCACCACCACCAGATACGTCAGAGCTGCTCTAGATGTCCTGGCCCCGGGGCTGCCACCAGACGCACGCCAGCCGGTTGGCCAAGGAAGAGACACACTAGAGCCATGCCCGTGCTGTACCGTCCCGAGCACGTGCTGTCCGCCCTGGCAGGAGTCCATGCCGCTCTGCACAGCGCCAGGACGAGGTCCGATCCGTGGCGAGCGTGCGTGTTCATCAGCTAGAGCAGCTAAGCGGCAACACACTGACGGGTCCGTCCGTCCCCACCGTTTGTGTTGGGTCCACGAGAGGCGTGCTGGCGCTGTGGGTAACACTGGACACCAGGTTCCGTGAACCTGGGGGGGGGGGGGGGGAGCGCTGAAGGTGAACCCGGAGCGCGTGTCACCACAGACCAGCCATCCCGGGAATGTTGGGTAGTATGCAGGGAGAAAACGCCGTCGAGGCCGTAGTCAAGGTGAGCTCAGTCCCGCGGGGGTTTATTCACACGTCCTTTCCTGCCAGAGGTGAGAAGTTGTGGTTGGCCCTCAAACAATGGAACGGGAAGGGGGTGGGGGGGGGGGGGGGGGGGGGGGGGGGAGGATAGTATTCTGTAGATGGCCGCTCGCTGCATGTTAGCCTGATGGGCCGTCGCTCATGCCGTTTGAAGACACACGACAGGACGCTGTCAAACTGGGTCTCTACCTTGGACTGTGTAAACACAGCATGCTTTAGAGACAGCTCTCCTTTCGGCGTCAGTCATGCACAAAAGATGGCTTGAATACTGTCATACCGTCATAGAATGCAATGACACACGCAGCGCAGTGAAATCCAAACGTTTAAAATCTACAATCAACTGATGAAACACTTCAGCTGCCATTCATTTCCTCTATATGTGGTTTTATTGATATTATTTTCAGGAAGTATGCACCTCAACCCAAGGACCATGTTAACGCAGTTGTTGCTTGATTTTCAAGGTCACACAAGGATACCGTTTACCCTGCTGGTTAAACACTGCCGCTTGATTCTTTCCACAGTTGGAACATCCTACGTTTGTTTGCAAGGAAATAATTAGTCAATTATTTTCAAACCGCAGAGAAGTCCTTCTTTGGGAACTTTTTTGCAACGTTTGGATTCGAAAGCTGCGAGCCTATGAGTGATTTCATGGATATTCTTGCACTACAGTGATTGTTTTGTTGAGACTAAATGGACTCATAACAACATCATTGGATTGAATGTGTGCCGACTAATCGAGGCGTACGCACACCAAGTTTTCAAATGTCTCCGCGTCCGTCTGAACCCTGCTTCTCATGGCACTGAAGTACAGTGGCTTTCTGGAACGTTCTCAGCCCCCGGCGCTCCCTGACTGCTCTCGGTAACTCTGGGATTCACCGTGGAGTTCAGCGGTAGTTGCCGAGGGGCCCTGCGACTAGACCCCCCCCCCCCCCCAAGTCTGAAGTCCCTGTGGGGGGTGGAGGGGAGGGGGAGGGGCAGGGGGAGGTCGGCTCATCACTACTCCGCCCTAGCGGGTGTTTTGCATCGTGGCACTCGACTCCAGGACAACGCAGGCCTCACCGGAATGGGCCCTCCCCCTCCGGCCTCCTCTCCTCTCGTGTTCCCCGTGTCTCACCTAACATCTTGAAAACCCATCGCTCCCCCTTTCCGCTCTCTCGTTGCCCTGGCGCTCCCCCCGCTCCCTCGCTCGCTCTGTTTTCCGTGGTGGCACACAGTGGACCCTCTCTGTCTCACTTTGTCAGTGTCTCCGCGCCGCGATGGGCCAGGTCGTTATCCGGCGTTCCAGAAGGTTCCGTGCGGAACGCTGTATTTTAACACCACCTGCTTTAGGCTGCGCCAAGCCAGAGGTCAAGTTGTCAGGGGGTGGGATAGGGGGGGGGGGGGGGGGGGGGGGACTGAAAGATGGAGCTGTTCGGTAGCATTCTTCACTTTCATCGGGAGCGGCAGCCGGCGCGTGTGTGTGTGTGTGTGTGTGTGTGTGTGTGTGTGTGTATGCGTCAGCTGTACCTGTCATCCAGCTCACTGTTCCGACAGAGCCACGTCAGCCTCTGGAGGGCGGATGGCTGGGAGGCCGAGCCAGGGGGATTTTCCTTTGGAGGTGCTTGACGGCTCTTCTCCTCTCTCCGCCCCACCCTCCTCCCACCCCCGGGCTCCCGGGCTCCGCCACCGCCCACCGTACACGCTGGCTTGGTTCCCCCCCCCCCCCAACACGGTCGAGGGGTTCGGCTGGGCCGAGGGCCAACGGGCGCGCCCCTCTGGAACCTCTGTGCTCTGGAAGACTTGGACTGTTATCACACGCACAGGAAGCGCGACGCTGGGCCTCTTCTCTGCTGTACGTAGGCTCAGGCTTCCATGTTTTTCTAGGTGCCTTGGAAGCCTTGTTCTGGTCCAAATAGGTTTCCTACGGTTTATTTCTTGGAGCCATAAAAATAGCCTGTAAAGTGGTAATTGATGCTTCATTGGGCTTTTTTCCTTGCCGTGTCCAGCCTGTGTGTCCGCGAGTTTTCCCAGACCGACCCTTTGTAACTGGACCCAGCACATATCTCTTCTTAGACAGCGGCGGGCATAAAACTTAACGGCCACTTCGCCCTCCCGAGAGGAGCGGCGGAGCAGGGGAGAAGCCTTCTCCTGGGAGAAGAGAGAGAGGGCCAGAGGAGGAGAGGAGGTGAGTGCCGTCGGAGAACGTGCCGCCTGGGTTGGGCTGGCGCGGGGGTTGGGGAGCGTGGGTGGAGGGGGGGCTCGGGCGGGCTGGGGGGGGGCCGTCCGTTAGGCTGTGCGACTTGGGCCAGGGAGGGAAGGCCAACGCTCCTGTCTCACCTTCCGAATGTCTCAGTGGCAGGACCAACACCGGTCGGGTCTGGACTTCTCTAGCGACGAGTGTGAGTCCACCACGTCCACGGCGTTCTCACGGGTCTCGTCTTTCCACCGAAGAAGAGATAGTCTGGGGGCGTGAGTAGCAGAGCCGCTGCTGCCAGATTCGAGACGGGTGACGGACCTTCCGTTCTTGGAGGCCCAGTGCCTGCTGTGTGTGCATGGGGGAATGGGAGGTGGGCCTCCAGCCCGAGTCCAGAAGCCTCCCCCTCGCCAGTCCGGATGGACAGTCTCCATCAGCCGCTCCATTCATACTGCAGGGCCCTATGGGCTCAACTGCATGTTGAGCCTGGACTGGGTCCTGGTCTAGGTCTTTCCCTCGCTAAGCTTTGCTTACGTCCCGGTGGTATGCGCCGTTCCGGTGTTGTCATAGGCTCGATTTGTCTCAGAGGAGGAAGCACAAAACCCTACTTTGTGATTTAGTTTAAAAAAAGAAAGCTGCTCATTGTAGATTATGGTTTCATTTGCTTTCGTAACTCGTTTTAAAACATTTGTTTCTCCAAATTCTGGAATATTCCAGGGGCTGTGCTGCATGTACAACAAAATCGTTGTGCACTACACAAGAATCGTCATTTCTGTGTTGAACATCACATTTGGAGTAGTACCCTGATATGGCCCATGTAAGCCTTTCTGAATATTGAGTGAGTGTGAAACAGGAGAGGGGTCTGGAGACACTGACTGAGGGTCTGACTGGGAGCCCGTCCCTCTCCGAATAACAGGCTGAAAAGGATGCAGAGCTGCCTATGAATCGACATCTCTTCTACAGATGGTCCCGTCATGTAGCTCAGTTTGTCCATCGACACCTGATTGAAATAGACATTTTAATTTTTTATTTTTATGTTGCCTGACTTTTTGACTGTTGAAACTAGGTTTGGTGTTTCCGTGTATTGCTTTTCTGTTCGACAGCCGTTGAAAAACAGGAAACCAAGAGTCGACCACAGTGTGCGTGAGACCTCATTGAGCAGCGCAGCACTTAGTAGTGAGTCCTATCTGACTCACTCCGATTACATCTGGGCCTCCAGGTGCCAACACTACCTTTTGAGGAAGTGGTTGGTGGTGGCACAGCCCCAGACCAAACTGGAACAACCCAGTCAAAAAGCCTGTTAAACGAAAGTATTACACGAAACGGTTGTCGTTTTTTGTTTGTTTGTCCTGAAGCCCATTCCTTGACACGTCTCAGCCAACATATGGCTGAGGTATGACCCTGATGTCCTGAAGCCAGGTATGTTCCTGGTAAGGTTGTGTGTATTTCATTCAGATGCCAGGTTGGCCATTGAGTTCAACTAGGAGCGCTCGGCGTTCTGTGGATAAATCCAAAAGGGGCTCTTCGTGAGGAAGACATATCACTTATTGGAGACAAAAAGCCAGCCTAGCTAGTGTTCACCCAGTACGGAAACAAAAAACAAAGAACCACCAAGCAGCACTTCTCCAGATTATTATCAGCCATTTGTCCCTTTCAAGCCAGCCAGAAAAAAAAAGTCAGTTACTCATTAAATGTATTTGTCTTTAACCTCGGTCGTAACATCTGCCTTTGTTTTGGTAAAGCTGTTTTGTCAGGGAGTTTGTGTTGGTGAATTGAAGGGAGAAGCAGGCCAACTGTTATTTCCATGTCTTTGCTTAGGGTTGATCTCGTGGTCAGTCAGACACCTCTTTTGCACGGGTCAAGTTCTCTGTGGACCTCAAGCATTCCGTCTACCTTCTGGCACGGCGCAAGGTACATTTGGCTAAGCTTCAGGCAGCGATTGAAATAAATGACAGCAAAACACACAAAAATAAAGTCACCTTTTTTAATTGAATGCGCTCTTTTCGTGTAAGCGGGGTCTATAGAACAAGACTGGAGTCTAGACAATTAGTATCCAATTTGGTTTTCCTTTTCACATCCAATCAGATTACCCATCCAGAAATATGCTGCCACAAAGGTTAGTAGGGCTTTCCCCAGTAGGACTCCAAACTACACGTCGGGCTCATAAAAAGATGCATTGCCACGTCTGATGTCTTGTTAATAGGCTAATGTTTAGTTACGAACGCCAGTACTGACGACGCATAATTTAAAGGCTATGAGGTAAAAGGCCAAAAAGGACGTGTTGGAGTGCGAGTCCCTGGCTGCTGGTAGGGGAAATGACAGTTTTTCTTTCTCGAGTACACCAGTAAAAAAAGAAAAAAAACGGGATTTGAAAACCCTGACAGCAGGTCCTCAGACTGAGCGAGCCTGGGTAGCGTTGGACCATCTGCGCCCTCCTCTCTTCCCTGTGTGTCCGTGTGTGTTCTTGGAGGACTTAGATGGCAGCCAGCAGGCGGCGCCGAGATGGCAGAGTTGAGCCATCCAAGCGGAGGCAAGATGGCTACCGACCCCGTCGAAGGTCGTCAGGGCTCATTTGGGGTGTAGTCATTATATGTACCTCCATGACACACTGCACTGACATACATAGAAAACGCACTGGCAGATCACTACACACACACACACATACACACACACACACACACAATCAATCTATTCCTATTAGGTCAGCGACAAACAGTGCTCAAGGCATGCCTCCCCGTCCACACTGTTGTTCCAGGAAGAGTGGTTTGAAGCGGGCGGTCTCCTAAGGACAGCAGCCAGCGCAGCACGTCCGCTCTAAAGGGCTCGACCGCTAATGCGGCCCACAGTGGAGGGAGGTTCCTGTTTGACCTGACGTTGCCGCGCCTAATGGCCTCATATTAATGCAGCACTATTGACGGAGTATGAACCGTGTGCTTCGCCGTTGAAGGGAAGCAAAGGGAAAAAAAAAAAAAACAATCCTCCGCTGCTGTTACTCCATGATGGATGAGGGCGAAATGTGTTTTTCCTCAGGTTCGCGCCGAAAGTTTTTTTTTTTTTTTCGCCAAGCCGCTACAGTACGCGGTATCGCAGCGGCCGTCCATCACGGCGCTGCCTGAGAAACACGAGGTCAGGGGCGGTGTGGTCCACGTCCTCCTCCCTCTCCCCCGCAGGCTCCTCAACTGTTTGCCCTTTGTCTCGCTGTGGGGAGAAGAAAAGGGCCATTCAGTTCAGAGAGATCCATATTCATTCAGCTAACCTTCTGGGATGTGTGTGTGTGTGTATGTGTGTGTGTGTGTGTGTGTGTGGGAGAGAGACTGTTTGTGTGAGAGTGTGTGTGTGTGTGTGTGTGTGTGTGTGTGTGTGTGTGTGTGTGTGTGTGTGTGTGTGTGTGTGTGTGTGTGTGTGTTCGTGTGCGGTAGGTGCTGACTGGAGACGTGTCCCTAGTTGAGGCCAGAAATGACTGCTCCCACAGTCGAGCGGCAAAAAAACTACAGTATCGACTTTATCAGGAACACCTTTTCCCAGCATAGCGACCCTGGAGAATTGAAGAGGGCTTTTCAACATGTGGGAAGTCTGCACTCTGTAATAGAGCGAAAGCCAGGACAATGGATACTCTGCGAAGGTCAAGCTTGTCTCAGGCAGTGTTCAGGCGTGGGCCTTTAGGAGAGAAAGATGAAGAAAGGGACAGGAAACTCTAGTCCGTGTCTAAGGTGAGGGTTTCACTGTCTGGCCTGCTTACCTCATTCATCTGACAGATCAACCGGTGCACAGCTCACCAACAGGGTGAGGGCAAGGCTGTCCCAGTGTCATGTCAGTGTCCCCAGAAATCTCAATTTTTTTTATGAAATACTCCCACGAAGAATATGGGGACAAATACTTATGGGGACAAATACTTATGCCGTTTTTTTTCATTGTGCGCTGTGTCTGAGACGTTGCCACATTCCCCAGCCGAACTGTGTTCATACTTGTTGGTGTTTTGCTGTCTGCATAAAAAGGATGTTGCTATATGGGGTTTACAAAACATCTGTCTTTTTCAGCTGGGTTTCTTGAAGTCTGTCTGTGGTTTTGAATGTCTCCCAACTGAAGAAGACACCCACAGCAGGATGTCAAAGAGAAAAGCAAACTGTCTCACCCTGCTGTCACGGTGTGTGTGTGTGTGTGTGTGTGTGTGTGTGCGTGTGCGTGTGCGTGCACTCGTCAGCGATCAGACTGACACAGTCGAGCAGCCGCCCGTCTGTTCCGTTGGCACATCCAAACGCTGCGCTGACGGCCCGCGCCCCCCCCCCCCCCCCCCCCCCCTGTCGCTGTAGTAACTTGTCCGGGGCGTCTCTCCGTCTTCTCCTGCAGCGCCGCTCCCTTGTGGGAGTCAGGTAGGATCTTTTTATTCGCCAGACTTGTGGAGCAGAGGGGGGGGGGGTTCTTATGGATGTCCCTCCCCCCCACGCTGCGGGGGTGCACCCCTGGCTGTGTGTGGAAGTCGGGGGGGGTGCCTGTCAGACGGGGCGTAGCGGGGCTGACGGCGGCCTCAGGCTTATGTGCCGTTTGGGAGCGGATGTGCACGCTTTCCTGTGCGTGATTTACTGGCCGGCTCTCAGTGCTCTGTGGGGTGTCTACCTCCGCTTGGAGCCTGAGGGGCTTGGAAGCTTCCATTTGGAGAGACTCAGAGAAGGGAGGGGGGGGGGGTTGTGTTTTTCCTGTCCTCCGCTTGTTCCAGAGGCCGTGCGTGGCTGATGGATTATCACCTTCTCATGGGGTCTGGTTTAGAGAGCGAGAGAGACCGACTGCTGTTCAGACAGTCGCTGTATTGAGTTCCACAGAGACAGTGAAGTAGATGACCGCCAAAGTCGACCTTGACGGCGAATCCCCCATCCTCTCTGTAATTGAAGTAGCCAGCCTTCGCCCGCTCTCTTGGAAAATCCATTTGGAATCGTAGCTTCATGGAAGGCTCCGATGCGACGGCCTTCTGTTTAATCTGCGAGGGGACTTTCTTCGCTCCGAAAACTGTTTTGACATTACCAACCTTGATGTGGCCACTGCTTTTGTCCGTGCCAACCAGCCGATGTTGCTGCCATTCAAACAAACGTTTTTTTCTGTGTTCCTCTTTCTCTCCCCCACTCTCTGTCCTTCTTCCCCTGCCGCCCTCCACGCCTCCAGGGTCAGAGGTCAATCCAAACCACAGCAACAGCATGTCTGAGTCGGTGAAGGCACCCCACCCGCAGGCCAAGGGGGAGAAGCATGGCATGGACTTCAGCTACGTGGGCATTGATGCCATCCTGGAGCAGATGAGGAGGAAGGCCATGAAGCAGGGCTTTGAGCTCAACATCATGGTTGTGGGTGAGTCCCCACACACACACACACACACACACACACACACACACACAGATGAGGAGGAAGGCCATGAAGCAGGGCTTTGAGCTCAACATCATGGTTGTGGGTGAGTCCTATATACGAGGTCCATGTGTACACACACACACACACACACACACACACACACATAGATATATATACACACACACACACACACACACACACACACACACACACTCACAGCTTTCACACCCCATTACAATCCAGTTCCTCATTGCCATGTGAGACACTCTTAAAACGCACACTCACAGAAAAGGATCCACGTTTTGGCCCTCTAATGAAGCCTCTCACCCAACCTCCTTTGATGTGTCTCTTTAATGGGGGGGGGGGGGGGGGGCGGCAGTCGAGAGCGTGAGTGGCTTTCAAGTGGTCTATTGACAACAAATCAGCATAGTGCCTCAATGGGGAGCCCTCCACCGATAGCCCTGTCCGTCTCCTGACGCACACACACACACACACACACACTTAGGAGATAGGCAGGCGGAGACGGGTGAATAATAATGGCCATTACGTTGACGTGCTCAAGCACAGGCACTCCTCAGAGCGCGTCCCTCGACCGGTAATTAGGTGCCGGCCCAGCCCTCTCACACACGCCGCTGAGCTGGCCGTCGTGTCAAACCACCGCTTCTCCCCGTGCTGTTACACATCACGGCCTTTGACTGCTCTTATGACGAGCGACGAATCAAAACCAAACAGGAACTTGCTAGAGAGCGACTTTAGTGAAGCTGGTTGCGAAGTTCGCTTATTTTTCAATTAAACGAATAAAATTGTAATTTTGTGTCCTGGTGTTCCGCTGGACTTTTGGGGGGAGGGGGGGGGGGGGTATTGTCTATGATCTACCCTGCCCCGGCTTGCACCCAGAAGAGTAGCTTTTCTGTGCACAGGCAGTGGCGGAGCCAGACACTTTTCAATGGGGTGGCCAGAATGGGACCAGTGGTCATTTGGGGGTGGCACATATAATCACTATTTCAGAACGTTCCGCCAGATACAATGAAAATCTGGGGTGGCCAATGGGGTGGCAAAGCTTTTTGTCCACAGTGGCCGTGGCCACCCCTTGCCACCCCGCAAATCCACGCCTGTGCACAGGGGAACTTTAATTGTTGCTGTAGTTTTGTGTTTCATGTGACCCCCCCCCCCCCCTGAGCCTTCCTCTGTGGTGCCTGGTGCCCGGGGACGCTGGACCCACTGTGACGCAGCTTGAGAGGGGGTTTACAGTTCCTCATAAAGGACCAGGATTATTTCCGTGCAGGGTTGAGATGTGGGACAGGGGGGGGGGGGCAGCTGTCGGACTGTGTTGGCATCGTGGTACGGCAGTGCAATGGCAGTGTCCGGTGAATTTGCATCGAGACCATGAAGGACTGTGTTCTTCACCATTGTTCTCAAGAGAACTCGGAGGGCAAGGGTTAATGCAAAAGAACGGACAGCGTTGACCAGAAAAACAAGAGTATTATACTATCAAGCAGAAGCAAACCCAAGAGTGAACACGAAACCAATACAAATATTTATAATACTCAGGATGAATGTTCACTGCACCTCAGTTTTGGAAGTCTTTGGGTTGAAACCTGATATATTTCATATGTGGGATCTTGGGGTGCATCAGAGATAGTTCCCTCCCAGATATGCCTACTTTGTTGTTGTTGGCACACTGCACAGAGCTGCATATAACTGCATTACGCCACCACGACGTGTGCCCACACGCCGAGCTCTTGCACCCAGGCGTTCCTGAAGCCTCTGCTGGACCAGATGAAACCCGTATGGGGGGGGGGGGGGGGGGGGGGGAAGAGGATCTACGACGGACCGGGGAAACCACAGTCAGGCTCAGGCTGGTGGCGCAGTGCAGGAGGACGAGCCGCACATTCCTGACAGGAGGGTTGTTTACACTCCCCCCCACACACACACATGCACACACACACTCGTCACCCATGGCAACGCCACCCACTGCGGGTTGCATCCACTCCAGCGCCACTTGGTGACGGGAGCCCTCCTCCCTTGCTGGTCCTTTTTCTGCGTTCGACGGCGTGCTAAGCCCAGCGGCTAGCGTGCGGTGTCCCTGACTGCGGGGTGAAAGGTCACCGGCCCTGTCCCCCTGTGGGCCCTGCGTTAGCCTAGCGTCGGCCTGGGGCTTGGAGGCCCCCCCTGCTGAGAGAGAGAGAGAGAGAGAGAGAGAGAGAGAGAGAGAGAGAGAGAGAGAGAGAGAGAGAGAGAGAGAGAGAGAGAGAGAGAGAGAGAGAGAGAGAGAGAGAGAGAGAGAGAGAGAGAGAGAGAGAGAGAGAGAGAGAGAGAGAGAGAGAGAGAGAGAGAGAGAGAGAGAGAGAGAGAGAGAGAGAGAGAGAGAGAGAGAGAGAGAGAGAGAGAGAGAGAGAGAGAGAGAGAGAGAGAGAGAGAGACAGCACTGTGGGTGGCGCATTGGTACATGGAGTTTGTGTGTGTGTACGTGCCGAGAGTGTTTGGCCTACTCGAGGAAGTGTTTAGAGGGAGTGCCCGTGTGGATTTGGGTTTGGTGGGACATTGTGTGTGTGTGTGTGGTCTTCCAAAATGACCTTCTCGTACCCCCACAGCAGGCCAGTCTGACCCCAACAGCTGCTCTACTGCTGTCATGGTCAATAAGTGCGCGGCCACACACACACACACACACACACACACTGGATGTGTCAGTGGAAGCGTTGCCCTCGGTCATCTTTTATGTCGAGGCTGCTGTGCATGGTGTGCTTTGGGTGCATAGAATACACTAGCAGATGTGTGCTTGCTCCTATGTGCCGCAACCTCTAAACACTGTGTGTGTGTGTGTGTGTGTGTGTGTGTGTGTGTGTGTGTGTGTACTGTGTGTGTGTACTGTCCCTGCACAGGACAGAGTGGCCTGGGGAAGTCCACCCTGGTGAACACACTGTTCAAGTCCAAGGTCAGCCGCAAGTCTGTCCTGCCCGACCCTGAAGAGAGGATCCCCAAGACCATCGAGATCAAGTCCATCAGCCACGGTACACACTCACACACAGACACACACACAGTCACACACACACCCACACTCACACAGACACACACACACAGTCACACACAGTCACACACACACACTCACACACATTGAACAGATATTCTTGATTTGGAAATGAGTCTCTAATTGAATGTTCAGACATCGAAGAGAAAGGCGTGAGGATGAAGCTCACCGTCATCGACACCCCCGGCTTCGGGGACCAGATCAACAACGAGAACTGGTGAGTCGGAGTTCTTTTATCGTCACCGCGCCATGTGAGCGGATGCCTTCCCGTCGATTTGTAAAACTCCATCTCCCACGTTGCCCTCCTCCAGCTGGCAGCCCATCATGAAGTTCATCAACGACCAGTACGAGCAGTACCTGCAGGAGGAGATCAACATCAACCGGAAGAAGAGGATCCCGGACTCCAGGGTGCACTGCTGCATCTACTTCATTCCCCCCACGGGACACTGGTGAGGACCACAGACACACACACACACACACACACACACACACACACAGATACGTGCTTTCCAGGTTTGAACACATGCAGAGGGACGTGACGGGTGTATCGTTACCCAAACCCAGACACACACACACACACACACACACACACACACACACACACACACACACACACACACACACACACACCTTATCCAGAGTTCTGCCCTCCCCTTCAACTGGTTTCCTCCCCCACACCTGCATGGAGAAAGAGACCCCCCCCCCCTCTAAACCGTTGTCGGTCTTGGCCTCTCCTCCCCCTCTGTTCCCCCTCTCCCGGCCCACATGTGGAACTCGTCTTGGGAGACAGACGCTGAGCTCACACTTTGGGGAGTCGGGTTTTCCCCGAGCGGCTGTTCTCTGTCGCGCTGCGGCTTTCTCCCGCCGGGCAGTCTGGGAAAACTTCAGGAAGCCCTCAAACACAGGGTTATTCTGAAAACGACAGAGCTCCCAGATGGTGGCTATTTAGTTCAATTTCATAATTTGTAGATAAACATTTGTCTAATGTTGATATGTTATCGACCCTGTAGCCTCAGCTGTTTTGGAAGTGGTTGCAGTCATTTTCGCCGACTCAAGTCAAGGGAATGTGTGCTTCAGCGCTGTGAAGTGTAGTTGTCCTTGTATGCTCGACGGACTGGCTAACGCAGACGTATTGACGTACACACACGCACTCTCTTCCACACGCTCATAAATGACTGGATAATCATCTATGCACATACACACACACACACACACACACACACACACACACACACACACAAACATGCACAAACACGCACCAGCACACTCAAACTAACCCGTCTGATCTCATACACGTGAACTATCCAGTGCGTTTTAGCGTCTCCGGGCTTAGACCAGTAACAGTTGTCTCCTTCAGCATTCCTCCCCACGGTATCCCATAAGTGTCTGAAATGTGTGTGTGTGGGTGAGTGTGTGTGTGTTCCGCTGTTTGACATACCCTCTCATCATCTCCTCATATCACCACAGCTGTGTGTGTGTGTGTGTGTGTGTGTGTGTGTGTGTGTGTGTGTGTGTGTGTGTGTGTGTGTGTACATGCACTCTTTTTTGGCAGCTGCACAGACCCTCTGTCGCACAACACCGTCCAAGTCTTTCCCCTTTCTTTTCCTTCCAGTACCTTCTCTGCACTCTCTCATGCCCTCAAGTGCCCCCTATAAAGAGCCTCTGGTGGTAGCTCCCAGCACCTGCCCTCTGAGGCCCTATGAGTCAGACTGGGGACAGCGGGGGTGTTGGGAAGTGGTATGTGCTTGACTTCCACCCAGGGACTCTGCAGCAAAGGGCGAGTCGCAACCTTAAGCTTGCTGTGGGACTGCAGCCATAGGACCTGGTCCTTGAGCGCTGGGCATGCTCGCACACGCACACACACACACACACACACACACAAAGACACACGGCGGAGGCAGATGTCGGGCGACTGAAGCCATGTTCACGTCCTGCCTACTCCAGGCTGGACCTATGACGGCTTTGATCCCCATTCCCTCTGCTGACTGGAGCGTCTGGAACAGCTCTCTTTCAAAAGCATCCCCCCCCTCTGTTTTCACCTGTCACATAAACGGGTCTTCAACGTCTGAGGCTGAAAACCAAGACCTGTAACTCATTACGCAAAGCCAATGCCAAAGACCTTTATCTCACTGTCTCTCTGGGTCTCTAGCATATGGCCGCCATCAAGAAATCCAACAGGAAAGCATTGGACACCATTGAACGGACAGTAATGCTAGCAAGATTTATTGGGGAATATCAGCAACGATTGCAGTTTTCTTTGCTTTTGGGAGGGGGGGAGGGGGAGGGGGGGGGGTTGTGGTGCTGGACCGCAAACAGCCGTTTAAATGGATTGGAGCGCCGTTGTGTTTTAGCTCGGCGGTTTCCCTCACAGCTTTGTTCCCGGGAGGTTGTGCGCTCGGAGACGTCTACTGGCGCTTCATGGAGGCTCTCATCAACTGTGTGAGTCGGCTATTTTTTGACGGGCGTGGTCCCACCACACACTCGCTCTCTCTCCAGGCGGTCCGCTGCAGATGTCCTCCCGCCAGGGACGAGCGTGGCTTACACTTAACGCTCCACTTGGACTCAGTCAACTTTCGGGTGGCGGTGGGGGGTGGGGGGTGGATGTGGTCCACTGGGGAAAAACAAATCAAGGGGGAGAGAAGGTCTGTC
>CM030176.1:16551518-16561518 GCA_017639675.1 Aplochiton taeniatus
GCCGGTCATTATAAAGACATTCAGCGGGAGGGCAGCCATCTTGTAAGCTCGGGTGTGTTTTGGTAACGGTGGTTAACCTCCCCGCTCTCCACTCCTCGTCAAGGCTATTAGGAATGGTTTAACGTCAGCGCCGGCCTCGACATCGTGATGAAGTGTTTACGCCGCCGCTCCACGACGCTAAGAGCAACCCTCGTTGACTTGCGCGTCTTTTGCCCAAACCTAATCCCGCGGACTCAGTTCTTCGTCGTCGACGACGACCTCGGACTCGTCTGAGCGTCCAGTGGGTGTGTGACCGTGAGGGGCGGCCCGGCGGTCGGCCCACGGTGCGATGATGGATGCTCCGTCCCGATTGATTCGAACAACCTAAAGGGCTCCCTCTGTCGTTCTCTGTCCCATCCGTGATTAAAGCAACCCATGTCTTTGGGATTCTGTCATTTCAGGCAGCACACACCCTACCAGTACACACACACACACGCGCACACACACACACTCACACACACACACAAATTAACTCTTCCAAAATCTTAATTTTGGGTCTCGATAATCAGTCAGTGTGGTGGAGTCGTCTTGATTGCGTATGCGTGCGTTTGTGCAGATCAGGGAGGAGCTGCGAGCCAATGGGATCGACGTCTACCCACAGAAGGAGTTTGACGAGGACGCCGAGGACAGGATGATCAACGACAAGATCAGGGTGAGCGCACAGTCCCAGGTCCATCAGGCTCCTCAATATCAAACTAAAAACAAATAGTTCATCTGTGTGTGTGTGTGTGTGTGTGTGTGTGTGTGTGTGTGTGTGTGTGTGTGTGTGTCTTTAGGAGATGATCCCATTTGCTGTGGTGGGAAGTGACCAAGAGTACCAGGTCAATGGAAAGAAAATTCTGGGCAGGAAAACAAAGTGGGGCACCATAGAAGGTAAAAAGAAACGCACACACACACACACAGACACACACACACACACACACACGCACACACGCCCAGTACTATTCCACCCAAATGGACAGTGGGAAATGGTTTATGTTAAAACGTACCATTGGCTGACTGTCCAGTCCAGATCTAACAGGGACAGATGTGGCTACTGCTCCCTTAATAGGCTTTATTCCCGCCCTCTGAATTAAGCATCTGTCACTCCACTACCCAGCATGCACTTCTGGTCTGCTTGGTTGGCTCCTCTGTAACTGAAGGGACGGAAGAGCCAAAGACGCTGAGGGAGATTTACTGTGTGGCCAGACATAATAAACGTGCACACACACACACAGACGCACACACACACACACACACATGTGCACACACATTCACACACAGCGTTTTCTTTTCGTTGGACTTCCCCGAGCTCACTGTTGGCCAAAAATAAGGGGTCATACCAGACGAGATTTTTATACTGTGCCCAATGAAAGCCGAGGTTCTGTCAAGCAGGAGTGAGTGAGTGGGATGGGAAGGGCAAACGGAGGACGGGACAAGGAATGTCACTGTGTCTGGAGGACTGGCGCCTTCCCAGAGTCCACCTGGCTCCTCCTCCACCCTCTTGGCACTTTTTTTCCGAGCAGCACAGCCTCCCTTTAGAATTGAATTCGAATTTGTTCGAATTCCTATTTCCTTTCTGCTGCCGACCTGAACAATGGGTGAATTTGTGAGCACTGCGTGTCTTGATAGCGGGCTAGCCCGTCTAGGTGAATCGACGTGTTGCATGTCCTGAAAGTGGCAGGCCTCCCCAGACAAACGGGTGGGTGCCAGGAGTGTATTCAAAAGGGGTGAGAATTCCCGTCTTCTTTGGCACGGGGAACAATGGCTCCTTTCTGTGGTGCCGGCAGTCGCAGAGGAAACCAGGAGAGAGGAGGAGGGCTGCTGGGCACCCCGGCGCCGCCGTTGTAAATTAGGCCCCGAACGAGGCCCACGGGCCCCCGGGTTCCCACTGCCCGGATACAACACTCTCTCTCTCGGCCTCTATCGCTCGTTCTCGGCCTCTTTGTCTCCAACCGCGTCCACTCTTAGAAACGACGTCGCAATGAAATGTGGGTGTGTTCATGCGTTGAGGGTCTGTGTGTGTGGGCACACACACGTGTGTGTGTATGTTTGCTCAACACATGTCCGGTTTCCAAACTACTAGTCCACTGACTAGAGTGGTCCTCTAGAAGTTAGGAGGCTTCTCCTACCACTAATCAACGCTTCTAAAGAGTAGTTACAAGCCCCCCCCCCCCCCCCCCCCAACACACACACACACACACACACGCTTCGCCTCCCTCCCTCAACACTCAAATAGAATTTAATTTCCTGCCCCTGGCTTTCAAAGCGACACATAAATAGCGTTCCTTTTTCTTTCATTATGGACCTGACATAATCTATAATTCGAGCACACGTTGGCCTTGTTGGAGGCCCCAGCAGATTGTCGGGCTGGGTTTGTTAAAATGCCTCGCCTCCTTCTCCCACCATTGAGGGTGGGGGAGAGATATTAAATTACTCGAAAGCGGAGGGGGTGTTATCTTGACTTTAAGGAAATTGCTGCCGATGTCAAGTTAAGCCAACGTCCTCGGCCCGTCTTTCGTGCAGCGCTGCCATCTTGTGGCGCCGGCTGGCGTGACACGTCCTCTCGCCGCCGCCACTGGAATGTGACTGAATGTTCTTTTCTCTCCGCTTGCAGTCGAGAACATTGCCCACTGCGAGTTTGCATACCTGCGAGACCTTCTCATCAGGTGAGCCACTTCCTCTCTGTAAAGTCGAACCTCGGGATCCAAATCGAACTGCCATGGTCTCGTTAGAATGTTTTCAGCTTTATTTATAGGAGACTTCATTGCGAGCTCTTTTGTTTTTTTTCTTCTTCTGATATTTGTTTGCAGGACACACATGCAGAATATCAAAGACATCACTGGTAGCATCCACTATGAGGTGTACCGGGTGCGCAGGCTGAACGAATCCAACGGCCTCGTCTCTCACCCGCCAGCGCAGCCTGCCAACGGCCAGCCCAACGGCCAGCCCAACGGACAGCCCAACCCCGGCCCCCTGCCGGGCAGCACGCAGCCCAACGGGGTGGCCGACCACCAAGTCCTCTCCCATGAGATGTAGACGACCGGCCACGACCTCGCCACGTCCTCCCGACCCAACACACACCTTCCAGACTCTTCACGAGGAGCCCTGTCTTTCCTTGTTTTCTCTCTCTCTCTCATACCTTCACACACAGACACATACGTGCATACACGCTTACAGTCTAACTGACTAGTAACAGACATACAAAGACACACACACACACACACACTCTCTCGGTTAGTCCTTTTTGATTTTGATTTCAAACGTATTATCGTCGTTGCTCCTGCCTTGCCCCTCTATCCACACACGACTTTTCAGTATGGCTGTCAATTGTTAACTCAACAACTATATTTAACCGAAACAAACAAAAAAAATTCGCTTCGATGCGGCTTCTATGTTCCCGACAACATCAAGGCCCTGAGCTTTCGGGGAGTACATGCCAGACCCCACGTAAGCTGTATGGTATTCCAAAAGGAGGTTTAACTGTACACCCGCTCTGGGAGGAAACAGGCTTCCAAGGCATGGTTCTAATGACGTATGGCTCTAGCTGAAAACCTAGAAATAGCCGTTGCCATGGCTTGGTCTCTGTTGTGTTGTGCTGCATAGAGTTGTGTAGATATTGGCTAGGGAAGGGTAGGATGAGGTTCAAGAAAATGTGGTGGGTGGGAACATATTGACACATCTGCACTGCCTAATAAAATGCCATTGCAGTGTGGAGGCACTTTGAAACTCCTGTTGACTATTCCATTTTTCTCCATTATTGTTCAGACCAATTGCCTACCCCACCCACCTCCATAAGCCAAAATATGTTGTGTTTGTATCAGTGCATTTTACATGACTTATTTACAATTGTGTTATTATTAATGTTATATTAATGTGTTGTTGATTATCTAAAAAGATGGGGGGGGGAGTAGATGTGGAAATGTCCCCACTTCATACTCGCTGTCCCCTTTCTAAACCAAATAAATGTCTCTTTTGTTCTAAAGAAAAAAGCACATATTTAAACCTGATTCACAAAGAGGTATCATACTTTGGTCGGAGATCTTACGTGTCATCCCCTTCCATGTCGTTTGATGATATCCCTCGCTGTTGGTTTGCAGATATCTCGCTCAGTCTTACACCATGTGATCTTCCGTGCGTTGTGCATTGTGTGTGTCTAGGCTAAACCTTACATTGTATCAAGTTACCTTTCCCCTCCTGCTCTGTACCAGAGGGATTCATACATAAGATTAGCCAGTACATGTAGCACCGTCTGACAGATGTTGTTATACGGAGCCTCCATTGATTCCTGTAGCGTTATTAGAGGGAGA
The DNA here is from genome assembly GCA_017639675.1 of Aplochiton taeniatus. Classification (NCBI taxonomy): domain Eukaryota; kingdom Metazoa; phylum Chordata; class Actinopteri; order Galaxiiformes; family Galaxiidae; genus Aplochiton; species Aplochiton taeniatus. The sequence continues at coordinate 16,555,847 of CM030176.1, forward strand.
AGTGCAAACGTCTGCCTTTCCATCATCTGTCAAGTGACAATGTGCCAAAAAAAAACTTTTATAACACCTTGTACTGTACCTCAATAAGATTTGTTTTTGTGGACCTCAAGAGTAGGTTTAGAGGTTTAGTTTGATTTATGTATTGTATAGCCAAACAGCTTCTTTTGTCTTCCTTATATAATAATGATGGAAGTCAGCCACAGTCACAGGCCCTTGTTCACTTCCCCTGATCAAAATGGACATATTTTTCAAACAAGGGACTATTGATCTCTTACATCTCTTTCAAGTGGAAATGTACTGTTTACTGTTGTATAGTTATCGTGTAATTTGCTATAGTATCATAGAACAAGGTTTTATCTTTGATATGCTATCTAAAAGAAATAAAGATTGATATTTTTATTGTTTACAGCTTACTGTCTTTATTTAAATAAAAATCTGTATTTCTTGTAAATAATCTACACTCATATTTTGGTAGACAGGAAATCAAAACTCCTTGTGGTACCTTTTGAGATAGATTATAAATATTCTATAATTTATTATACATACTTGCCTCACAAAGTCCTAACCCTTCGGGTAATTGATGCAGAGATAATATGTGACGGAATTTAAATGATATATTTTAGTTGGAAACAGTTGATTTTATGATTTGTAGCCGTGTTTTGGATAGCCTGGGCTATTGGATAGCTGCCAGCGTAAAAAGGAAGGTAGCAAAGGATAGATGAACAAGCGAGCTGAGGTGTTTTACTGTTAGTCTTACATAGTCTGGGAGAGGGTAGTGTGGCGCTTCCATCACTTTGCTTGCGTCCGTGCATTTCATGTAAGCATTAATTCCCATAGCGTCTGCTGAAGAATCGATGTTTATGCCGTGGAAATGATACTGGTCTAAAAAGTGTAGTGGCTGTCAGCATTCAAGGATCATAAATCGGAAAGCGAATCACAGTATCAAGGCCCTCTTTCAATGACATATGCTATAGTTAGTCCAGCAGCTCCACTCCGGGCCATGTTGTTCAGTTCACACAGGTGGATCTGCGTCCTCCATCAGACACGTCTCGCCGATTCCCACCTGCTGCCGGACTAGCACTCTCCCGTCAACAAGGGAAGGTGTGCCTGTATGAGAAGTAGGTTGGCGTTGAACGGCATTGTTTCTCACAGTCACAGTTTCACGCTGCAGTTCCCTGCCATCCTTCCGGGCTAGATTGTAATGAGCCTCTGGCTGATGCTTGTGTGCACAGTGTGTGTGTGGCATCGATTGAAATAATGGTGAGAGGTTCTTTCATTTTGTCCACATGTAATGCGTTGTGGCCATGATGTTAGTCGTCCATAGCAAAATGCACAGGACTGTTCACAGGCATGTATCTGAGAATAACATTGAAGTGCCAGTTCCAAATGTGTTTTTTTTTTTTTGTCAAGGACTCGTCCTCATCTGCTCTGTGTCGTCTGTATTACTATGAATATCTGCATACTAATTCAGTTTATTACCTGATCCACTCTTGCTTGCTAAATCCAAACCTTTTTTTGAATAAAGCCTCCAGTACTTAACCCAATGTAACTGTCAATTAGCTTAAACCGTTTGGAGCAGGCGGCGAGGAAATGTTATTGTGTTGGCATGCAAATGCTTTTGTCTGGAAGTGTTTGTGGGTTGGTCAGGGTCTTTTCATTCATCCTCTCTTGAAATGGCGAAGTGCCAGGGGTGGGCTTTCAAGATGGCGCCAGCAATCCGCTCCCCTCTTTCCGCCTCTACCCCAGCAAAATGCCTGCTCCCCCATGCCCTGTCATCTGGCTATGCCGAAATGTCACCCCTGGGTCCTACCTGAAAATAAGTGAGGAGCAGCTGATCCTTGCTCTTCCTCAAACACACTGCCGCCATATTCCTCGGAGAGGGAGAGACAGAGACGGGAGCGAGACTGTGTGGTGTGTGTGTGTGTGTGTGTGTGTGTGTGTGTGTGTGTGTGTGTGTGTGTGAGAGAGAGAGAAATATTCTGCTCAGAACCACAGCTTCAGGATTCAGCTCCCCTTCTTTAACCGCTTGGTGTCCCTGTGGAATGGAATCGGTTGGGCTATTCAGGGGAACCTTCTACGCTCAGAGACCCGGAGACGGGGTTTGAATTAGAGACCGCCTGTTCGCCGCGGGGCTCTTGCGGCAGCTACTTGTTCGCAGCTCCAGACAGCCTTGTTCTCCTCCGCCACCACACTGTTCAGACCCCCTCCCCCCCCTCCTTCCGGCAGACCAGAGTGGTGCTGTCCCCTGCTGAGCCGGGGGCTCCTGGGATATGTAGTCCCGTCTCGCCGCGGCGGCCGGCGTGTGTTAGGGCGATGGCCCCCGTGTCGCGCCGCTGTTTGCCGGAGCGGACAGCTGGGTGCCTGGCGGGGCGCCTGCCGAACACGCCGGGTGGTCCGCGTTAATTAGCCTGCTCAACACTGTCCATGAGCCCGGCTCAAAAGCCGGCGTCAAATTGGAAAACGAAGAGAAATCGGTTTCGTGCCGTGGAGCGGGCGTTTACTGGGCTGCCGGCTGCCGGCTTCGCTCGGAGTGACAGTAATGGCCGCTCCGCGCTCGAGATTTGTCAAGATAGGTTGTTCTCAGTGTGGCTGTTGCGGTTGGAAAAGGTGATACCGGCATGTGAAAGCCTCTTAAACGATAGCCGGGGCGGGGAGCCGTGCGTTCTCTCTCCAGCTCAAAGCTGTGTTTTTGCAGGAACCCCGGCCCACTGCACCACCTGCCTGCAACCCCACCGTATTGCGAAGCACCTGGCACGGTGCCATGGTCTATTGGCATGGTAACGGAGGTTCATGTCGCAATACCCTCATGTTGCCCGCCCTCCGCATAGCAGGAGGAGCGGACTTGAGTGGTTTGATGAAGGGGAAAATGGCTGGTGCCAATTTCGACTTTTGAGCGGAGCCCTGCATGCTGGCTTGGCTGGCTGTGCAGTTACCAGGCAGACTTGGTGCAGTCAGCCAGCCAGCCAGCCAGCCAGCCAGCCAGCCAGCCAGCCGTGCAGCCAGCCAGACACAGCACTGCCCTGCGTGTGCTGGTGTTGCACCAGAGTCTGCCTCACTGTCTAAAACCCACACACGTCTTCACTCTCTTCCTCTCTCCCCGCACACACACACACACACAGACACACACAGACACTCACACACACAGTGGAAGGAGAAACCTAAATCTGTTTAGACGTTTCCTCGATCCTACTCTGCGAAAAAGCCCAAAACAAAAGATCGCCCCGCCACCGTCTCCCCCTCTGCCCACGGCAGAGCGCGCCGCGACTTCGTCGACTCAAGGTAATTTGTCGCCAACTAATTGCGGTTTGTTAATTGCCTTGCATTCGTTAACGCAGTGCATGCAGTGTTTAGCATGGAAGCTGTTGTTTGCTAATCAGCGGTGAGAAAACCTGGGCTTGTCTGTTGTTTGCCATTCCCCCTGCTCCGTCTGGCGGGACCCCCCTTCCCACAGCTCCCCCCCCCCTCTCTGCCCGCTTTACCCTTGAGCCCCCCCCCCCCCCTGTCTCTCCTCCCGGGGAGAAGCGTGGTATCCCTGCTTGTTGTGCGTGCATGCAAATGTCCACCGTCCCTGTGTTGGTCGGACTAATTTAGCGGGTTGCCCGTGTGGCAGCCGCGCTCCAATCCCCTTCCTCCACCTCTCTCTCCGCCTCGTCCCCGCGCCGGGGCGCCCGTCTCCCTGGCTGGGAGCCAGCCCTCGCCTGTCTGAGGAGGCGGGGGCGGGGGCTGGGGCGGGGGAGGGGGCGGCACTCTGCCCGCATGCTAATCGGCCTGCTCTTGATTAAAAGGCAGCTGCGGCTTTGATTGGAGTAGGAGGAGAGGGGCGCCGTCGCCGTGGCGGCGAGGGTTGTTTAGCCGAGGTAAGCGTTGGCCGAGGCGGGCGCTGCTTAGTGGTGCCCACGGGACCCAAAGGCTTGCCCGGGGAGTCCCCGGCGGAGTAATGGCCATCGAGTTTCAGGCTGGAGACACCGGAGGGTTAGTCTGTATGTCACGATGACAAGAAGGGGCTGGGAGGAAAACACAGGCAGCACACAGCGCTGCACAGGGACGCCGAACACAGGCAGCACACAGCGCTGCACAGGGACGCCGAACACAGGCAGCACACAGCGCTGCAGAGGGACGCCGAACACAGGCAGCACACAGCGCTGCAGAGGGACGCCGAACACAGGGCGCGTTGATGGCTAAGCGGTCTAAGCCTGCCGCCCGGGAACACCTTGGAGGCCATGTTGTGTGTGGTCACATTAACCTGTCTCCTCTCCCCCTGCCTCATCCAGCCCATGAAATCTCACATGTTACGTTACACGTAGATAGAAATGTATGGGATTCAACATCTATTATGTGTTGGATGTGCGTCAGGAATTGTAGTTTATATCTCGAGTGCCCCTCAACGCACCTTGTGAAATCCGGGGGGGTGATATACCTCTCCTGGGCGAGGGTAGAGGAGAGGTGTTGATGGTTGATGTATGGCTGGGTGTGCACACCGAGAGGTCAGGGGGTCCACCCAGCCAACCTCCCTGAACAGGGAGTATGTGGGGGGGAGGGTGATGCTAGGATGGGGGCTTCGCATAACCAATCAGCGACAATTGAAAGAGGAGGAGGAAGGCGGGGGTGCATGGCGGGGGGGGCGGGTGGGGGGGGGGGGTTGGGCGGGGGTTCTGCCAGGGCCTCGACAGGGCTGATTGTTTTGCAGTGGAGAGACGGAGGGAGGGGATGGGAAGGCGTTGGCAGGTGCCTCCCCCACGGAGCTGAGACACACCTCCCTCAGAGGGCGTATCGAAAGCCATGCCAACGAAGTGGGTCCCTTGATACTCTGCCGACCCGGGTTTGGCATCGTGCCACCCTGCGATGAAGCCGGCTCTCGGCCCCTGGCAAGTGGGAGTCTCATGTTGTCGTTCAGCGGCTGGGCGGCAGAGCTGAAGGATACTGTCCTTCCATGATGTTTGCTGATGAAGCGCCTTGGCCCTGAGCAGGCGGGTGGACTAGTGGCCTTCTTCAGCTCGGTGGTTCTCACGACGTCTCATGGCCAAGCAGGTCCAGGTTGAAATCCCCGTGGCAGCTACGTCCTCTGCGTGGTGCTTGAGAGAAACAGACGAAAGAGAGCAGTCAAACTGCTATCCTAAAGTGTGATAAGATGCTGCGTTGACTGTCAGGGGTCTACACTGCCAGACAGTTTCCCGCACATAAATAGTTGCAGATATCCACAACCTAGTTGGAGACCGCACGTTGTTTACCTAAGAAATACCGGGATGTGAAAAGCCTGACCTAGTTCAGGACTGGAAACCGGACATATTGCCAGGGAAGAATGTTTTGTTATGGTTGTTTGCCTGGAGAACAATGGGCAGGGTTGGCTTTGATCCTCTGTGGTTTGGATGGTGAATCACTGAGAAGGTGCTCGTTGCTTGGCTGTTGGTGCGGCAACACTGCCCCCTGCTGGGCGTCTGCGGGACGTGACACGTCTACCCTGAGCCAAAGGCTCATTGCTCTAATGCATATTCTGATGCAGAAGCCCTTCCAGCCCTCGCCACTCCATCTCCCCCTCCCCCTCCCCCTCCCCCGCCTCTCGCTCGTGTTATCAATTCTCTGTTTTCTCAGGGAAAATATAACTTAAGCTTGCCTTATTTACATTTATATCATCCGATTTGGTTCCTTATGGATGGTATGCAAATGTACCCTTT
>CM030176.1:16566518-16576518 GCA_017639675.1 Aplochiton taeniatus
TTGCCCATTATCGTACCGGAGACACCTGGTTGATTGCTAACAAATTAGGTTCCCACGCACTGCGTGAGTGACTCGGGGAGATAGCCATGATTGCTGTGCTCCCGCTTAGCACAATACACAGGAGCTCATAATAAGCTGTTTGCTTTTGAAGAGTAATGCCCCCCCCCCCCCCCCACCCACCCACCCACCCACCCCACCCCACCCCAAAAAATGGATTGCTATTATCTGCTAATCCCAAACAGTGCAAACAGGGAATTATTTATATCTTTCTCACTTTTTTTTTGCCTTCAAGACTGTCTGAGGAGGAAGCGGTGGGTAACATTTTTTTTATTTAAATGCCCGAGACACTGTGAATGTACCTTTGAGATCTATAAGCTCCTACGCTGCCCACACATCTGAGGGACATCCCCGGCTTGCTGTTCTAAGATTAATGTTCCAATCTGATGCTGCTGCGGTGGGTGAAATCCCTGCCGTTTGCCTGGTCATATTATGCACAGCAGGGAGGGGAGGAGGAGGAGGAGGGGGGGGGGGGGGGGGTCGCATGTTTCTAAAAACATCAGTGGGTGGGAAGTGTGGCGAGAAGAAGGGAAGAGCACGGCCGCTGACACGGGGGCCGGACCAGGAGGCTCAGAGGAGCACGGCCGCTGACGGCGCTGCCGCCCTATCAGGCTGTGCAGCCACCTGTTCCCCCTGTGGCCCGGGGGCGTGCACGCTCGGGCGCTGCCGTCAACACGAGTATTAGAGTGTCTACATGGGTACGGGGCTTCATACTGACAGAACGAGGCCAGCAGGGGGGCCTCGTACTGACAGAGGGAGGGCAGAAAAACGAAATGAAAAAAAGAGAAGTGATGGACGGAATTAAATGCTGGAAAGGCGGGAAATCTGAATAATTGATGAAAGGTGTGTGTGTGTGAGTGTGAGAGAGAGAGAGAGAGAGAGAGAGAGAGAGAGAGAGAGAGAGAGAGAGAGAGAGAGAGAGAGAGAGAGAGAAGAGGGGGGGGGCAGAGAGAGGGGGGGGCGGAGATAAACAGAGAGAGAGAGAGAGAGAGGGGGGGGAGAGGGGGGGAGGGGGGGGGGGGGGCGGTTGCCGTACCTGCCTGACAGACTGCAGTGAGCTGCACTGCCAGTTCATTGCTGTCATTCCTTACATCTTTTGACATTTTCAATTATGTCTTTCACACATGGCCGCTTGCCTGTTTTTCCTTTCCCCTCACCGTTCTCCTCCTCCATCTCAACTCTCTCTCTCCTTTCATTTAACTCCGTTCCATTTCCTCTGTAGCGGGGCCCTCCCTCCTTGTTGGTGGGCCAGGCCCTGTGATATGTGGGGGTCAGGTAGCCCCGGGAGCCCATTACTCCACTGCCCTGTGGCAGGGTGGGGAGAGGGAGGGGGATGAGGAGACTGGGAGAGGGATGGGGGGAAAGAGAAAGGGGGTGAGGGAGAAGGATGGGAAGTAAGGCATAGGGGCAGGAGAGAGGGAGAGTGATGGGGAGAGAGAGGGAAGGATGTGGAGAAAGGGATGAGTAGCAAAGGAGGAGGATGAGGGAAGGATGGGGTGAGAGGGAGAGAGAAGGAGAAGGATGGCGAGAGAGGGAGAGAGAAGGAGAAAGGTGTGGAGAGAGGGACAGAGAAGGAGAAAGGTGTGGAGAGAGGGAGAGAGAAGGAGAAAGGTGTGGAGAGAGGGAGAGAGAAGGAGAAGGATGGCGAGAGGGAGAGAGAAGGAGAAAGGTGTGGAGAGAGGGACAGAGAAGGAGAAAGGTGGGGAGAGAGGGATAGAGAAGGAGAAGGATGGGGAGAGAGGGAGAGAGAAGGAGAAGGATGGGGAGAGAGGGAGAGAGAAGGAGAAGGATGAAGAGAGAGGGAGAGAGAAGGAGAAAGGTGTGGAGAGAGGGAGAGAGAAGGAGAAGGATGGGGAGAGAGGGAGAGAGAAGGAGAAGGATGGGGAGAGAGGGAGAGAGAAAGAGAAGGATGGGGAGAGAGGGAGAGAGAAGGAGAAAGGTGTGGAGAGAGGGAGAGAGAAGGAGAAAGGATGGGGAGAGAGGGAGAGAGAAGGAGAAAGGATGGGGAGAGAGGGAGAGAGAAGGAGAAAGGTGTGGAGAGAGGGAGAGAGAAGGAGAAAGGTGTGGAGAGAGGGAGAGAGAAGGAGAAAGGATGGGGAGAGAGGGAGAGAGAAGGAGAAAGGATGGGAAGAGAGGGAGAGAGAAGGAGAAGGATGGCGAGAGAGGGAGAGAGAAGGAGAAGGATGGGGAGAGAGGGAGAGAGAAGGAGAAGGATGGGGAGAGAGGGCGAGAACAGGGTGTTGTCAGACTTCGGTTGATTTGGTGGTTCTACAGGGACCGCACAGAGCGGACGGCCGGAGGTCACTGGGTCACTGGCTGTGCAGCGGGCTTTGGAGTTCCTCTGCACCCTGCACATCCACAGGACTGCAGTGAAGAGTTTAGCCTTTGCTTACATGCCGGGAAGCATAAGGAGTATACACAGTATGTACATATAATTTTGTGGACCTTGATTGCAATATTTTCCTGATCTATAGTGGCAGGCACTTGTAAAAGTGTTGAGTTGTTGAAATGCTGCAACTTAGACCATGGAGTCTGCATGCTCATATGAAATGATAGATTCGCTGACGTTCACATACAACGTGCGTTCCGATTTGTGTCCATTAGGGGAATGGGGGGGGTGGGGGGTTTCCCCCACGTCTGGCGCTGTGATGTAACATGTGGGTTTCTAACCTCATGCATAATCGCTGACCATTGTGGAACGGGTGGCCGAGCCACTTTATAATGGCAGCTGTGTCTGCCGCTGCCCCCAGCCATCCCCCCACCCCCCCCCAACCCCCCACCCCCACCGCTCCCCACCCCAAAGTGGATTAGGGCTGCCGCCGCCGACAGAGGCAGGCTGAGTTTGCCGACCCGGAGCACTTACGGCCGCAGAATTGGCCTTCAAGAATGAAAAGTCAGACAAAACGGAGGGGGGGCAAACAGTCGAGGAGGTGAAGTTCCACAGGATTGTCCCCCCCCCCCCAGCCCAGGCTAATGGAAGGAATAGGGTTGCCAGGCCGGCTCTGGTTTATCCCCCTCTCCTGCCGAGTGTTGACCCTGACCTGTCACAGCAGGAGCTGAAGTGAGGAGTGTGTGTGTGTGTGTGTGGGGGGGGGGGGGGGGGGGTCAGGGGGGGGGGGGGGGGGCTGTCAGGGGGGGGGCTGCTGAGTCTCTGGCGTGAGCCGTACAAAAGGAATGGATAGGGAGGGGAGTCGTCGTCAAGGGCTGATTAACGAGCCTTTAATTTAATCAGCAATTCCCATCTCGCCAGGCCTCTCCACGTGGCTCTGTGGCAGCTTATTATTTTTAACAAGTCTGTGATCTCCCTCCTTCCGTTTCCCCTCCTTTTTTTCCCTCCTCTCGCTCCCACTATTTTTCTACGGGCCCTTATCAGTGTCAGGGCCGTGAATGGAGGGCCAATGATTAATGGAGATTTAAGACCTGTGGAGGATGTCTAATCACTCCTACTCTCTCTCTCTCGTGCTGTCTCTCTGTCTCTGTCTCTCTCTCTCTCTCTCTCTCTCTCGTGCTGTCTCTCTGTCTCTGTCTCTCTCTCTCTCTCTCTCTCTCTCGCTCTCCTTCTCTCTCGCGCACTTCCTCGCCCTCTATCTCTACCTCTCTCTACCCATGCCTCGGTCGATGGCGTGCTGACGTCGTTTGGAATCCGCAAGCATAGCCAATTACTGTGCTGGGAGGTTAAAGATGGCTGGGATACCCATCTTACCGTTAGCGTGTTTGTGTGTGTGTGTGCGCGCGTGTGTGTGCGTGTGTGTGTGTGTGCGTCTGTGTGTGTGTGTGCGTCTGTGTGTGTGTGTGGGTGTGTTCTGTTATTACACCTGTCCCCACTCTTTGTCTCTGCGTTGGAATAGATAAAACCCTCTCCCTCTTCCAAAGCTGCTGAGGCCTTCGCGTTGTTTTTCATTTTTGGTTCCCGTTGTAATCCGCGCTGGAGTCCCGTCTCTTTGTCCCGGCCGAGCGGGTCCTGCGGTAGCCGCAGGAAGGGAGACATGGCCAGGGCGGCGCCTCGCTCTGAGGCCGAGGTGATTTCCGTATAATTAGAAACCGAGGGAAGAAGAAAGCTTAGCGCTGAGGCAGAATGGCGGCGTAGTCCAGAGTGGCCTTTCATTCCACCTCTGATGACTAAGTGGATACGGCCATTATCTTACCCGGGAACAAGAAAAGGTAGAAATGACTCACCCCCTCGCCTATCCCTCTCAGCGGCTTACATAGCCCAAACCCAAACGCCCCCCCCCCCCCCTCCCTCATCTCAACCGCCACTTCGATTGACACATTGCCTACTTAACATACACTCAACGTTCAGCCGGTGTGTGCCTGCGTGCGCCCATGCAGTGCCGAGGAGAGTGCGTGTGCAAAAGCGTTTGTATCAGCATGTGTTCGCACGCACGTGTGTGTGTGTGTGTGTGTGTGTGTACACAACAGCACGCGTGTTCCATGTTTGCGAGGGTCATTTCCTTGTAGGGTTTGTTCTTTCCTCTCCGAGTCGAGGGAGGGAGGGAGGGAGGCAGGGAGGGAGAAAGGTGCCTCAGAGACGCTGAGAGGTATTGCCTGCCTTATTGCTCCTGAAAAGGCCCATCAGTGCCAGCCCTGCTGATTTATGTGTGTGATTCCTCCACCCCAAGCTCCTTCCATTAGGCTTTACAATATTCCCCATTGTCGAAGCCGCGGACGTTATCGCCCGGGCCCAGACCTGTCAGCGGGGCCAGCCCGAGACAATCACCCGGGAGAGGGCTGCCAGCGAGGGGTGGGGGTGGGGTGGGGGGGGGGGGGGGCATGGATGGGAGATGTCCATCTAAGCCTTCGGTTTATTGCTTCAAAAAGGCCGGGGCGGACGGAGGGGGGGAGGTGGGGTCTGTGAGGCTCCACGCTGGGGTTGGAGGGGGGAAACGGGTGGGGGTGGGTGGGTGTGTGTGTGTGGGGGGGGGGGGGGGGCGGGGGGGGGGGGGGGGGGCGCTGTCAAGGTGCCGGCGACTTGACAGTGGAGATAAGGTGACGGGATGGACCACAGCATCCAGATGAGCTGCACTAGCTGTCAGTCCGGACCTGCTTTATTATTATTACCTTGAGTAGGGTGGGATGAGGTCCGGGTGCTGTAGGGTGAAGTGGGGTAGGGGTTGGGGTTTTGATGGCGCGCGTGCGCGTGTGTGGGTGTTGGGATGTGTGTGTGTGTTTGTGTTTGCCCTTGGAGGTGCGGGGGTTGACTTTGCATGGAGATGGCGAGGGCTCATCAGTTTGTCCCCGGCGTTAGAGCGAGGCTGTATGGAGAATGGATGCGTGGGCATGCGTTGAATGTTAAACAGCCTGGACGATTTCAAGAGATCGGGGATCAATACTTGAGTTAAAAGCCTATTAGAGGAGTTTGTGAGGTCTGAATGAGATGCAAGGTGTTTCAGAACGTACACCGTTGAGCTACTCCGTCCTGATCGATATCTGCTCCCCATATTGTTGCTTCCCCTGTTCAAATACGGCAGGAAAATCTGGTTTTTGGTGTCACAATGCCAATCGATTCAGACCATGGTAAGTCCGTAGTCGTATATATGAGATGAGATGAGATGAGACCTTATTCTGGAAAAATCCGGTCTTACGATTCTTTAAGAAGTGCCACGAGGCAGAGAAGAGATATCTGTCGACGTTTACCTTTCAACAAAAGGAAGATGAGAAAAACAGGATGAAAAGGCGGATAGGAGGGAGGCAGGGACAAGGGGATGAGCTCGCTTGATTCCCTTCAACTCAGCCGAGGATAGGCTGGAAGTTTTAATATCTCTAAATCAGCGGCTGGATATTGAAAGTGTCATCTAATTGAAAATGATTTAGGACACAGGGCTGCCTCGGCAATCCCAGATAAATTCACTCCCGACACACGCTCCAAAGTCTCTCCATTGCTACTTTATGATTCATTTGCATGGGGGGTGAGGTGGGGTGGGGGGGGGTGGACATTATACAGCATGCAAATGACATGGTAGCGGTGCACATGGTGATGTACACCCCCCCCCCCTCCTCTCCCCCCCCCTCCCCCTCCACTCTAACCCCCTCAGCAGCTCCACGTCTCCCGTCCCCCCCGTCCCCCCCGTCCCCCCCCCGTCCCCCCCCGCCATCGCCCCTCATCCTCGGGAGAAATGCATTTCCCGTTTGCCGCTGCCTTTGTCCGGAAAGCCATTTATTTCTCCTGTTGTGCGCTCGCTCCATTCTGCCGCGTGCCGCACAGGCCAGCAGGAGCTGCCAGGCCAGGACACTGGAGCACTTTGGCTTCCTATTGGTCGCGTTGAGTGGCCAATCCCCAGTCCTCTATGTGGTCCCAGGCACGTTCAACAGAGAACAGGATACAGAATAGAGTTTTTTTTAACACAGTACAATAGAGAATAGAGATGCGACCCACTCCCGCCGCTATTGAGCATGCACGCCCGCATGTCAGAATGACGACTCACCTCTTCGCTCCTCCAAAATAAAAGCCTGTCCTTTTGGCCCATGCAGTCGTCCTTGATAGCCTAGTGACTGACTGTCCAAAAGGGCACTTGTTTTTTCACCTGCCTCATCATTTGGGGTGTATTGTCACTAGCCTATGAGGAAGCCTTCGGTTTACTTTGGGAGCTGGGAGCTTTTCCCTGGCTTGCGACGAGTCGTCGTGGAAACAGAGAGCCTTCAGAACCTCGCGGAACGAAACCTAGCAACACGACGCCTTGAGTGGCTCTGTCGGCCTCGGAGGAAAAGTCCCGGAAAGTTTGCACGCTAACAGCCAGAGAAAGAGAGAGGCACACTAGATGAGTTTCTTTTCCCGCTCTGATGGATCCCTCTCCTCTTAAAAGGGGGAGGTGCTCTGGAGGGCCCGCGCCACCCAACTGCCATCTTTATGGCTGAAATAAAACTTTTACGACTGCAAAAAATCCTCTCTTTCTGTCTCCTGTGAGACAACGGTGGAAGGGAGAGAAATGGAGACAGATGGAGGGCAGAGTAATAAACATGGCGGTAGTATTTTCGACCGTAATTGGAGCCATATTTGCGAGGATATTGCTTCGGGCCAAGGGCTCCCTGTGCTGCTGCTGCTGCTGCTGCTGCTAATACAGTGGGAGCAGAGTGGCAACAAAGAGTGTCCATTCAGGTGTGGTTATCAAACGATGGTCTGTCAGGGTTCAAAACGGGGCTGGCTTAGCCCCACAAGGGCCTTCTGAGTATAGAACATGTTTCTCTGCTACTGTGTGGGTGTGTTTGCCTTGCATGTAGCCACACTGATTATGTTCGCGCAAACGCCCCGCTGCAGATGAATTTCCATGCCTGTTTGTAGAGCGAAGGTGTGTGTGTGTGTGTGTGTGTGTGTGTGTGTGTGTGTGTGTGTGTGTGTGTACAGAACCCAGTGAGGCAGTGGCTGCCGCCGTCTCAAGTGTTGCCCAGGGAGACGGTGTGTGCGGCGGCCTTGTTTGTCTTCCAGTGCTGCTCAAACAATGGCCCCCCATGGGCCCCCTCTCAGGCTAATTGAGAGACTACACAGAGAGAGAACTGATACAGCCAGCTCAATTACACACACACACACACACACACACACACACACACACACACACACGCACAAACACACACACTCATAAGGAGATGTGTATAGGACAGGCCTACAAACACACACACACACACACACACACACACACACACACACACACACACACACACACACACACACACACACACACACACACACAGCATCTCCCGGACAGAGACATCACTGTATTTAATAGAGCACCAGCTCTCTCTTCACTGGGCTAAACCAAATAGTCGATACTCTGTTGGGTTGTCACTGTCAGCCCAGTAAGCACCCGCCTCTTCCTACAGTATATATATATACACTGAGGACCTTAGTGGGACTCAGCCACACTAGGGCTACTGCTGACAGTCTGCGTGTGTGTGTGTGTGTGTGTGTGTGTGTGTGTGGGTGTGTGTGTTTAGAGTGGGAGAGGGAGTATGTGTGTGTGTGTGTGTGTGTGTGTGTGTGTGTGTGTGTGTGTGTGTGTGTTTAGAGAGAGAGGGAGTGTGTGTGTGTGTGTGTGTGTGTGTGTGTTTAGAGAGAGCGAGAGAGAGGGGGAGTGTGTGTGTGTGTGTGTGTGTGTGTGTGTGTGTGTGTTTAGAGAGAGAGAGAGACCCAGCTTCCCTCCCTCTCAGCACTCGGGGCCCATTAGTGTGGTAGCGAGGCTTGCAGCAGGAGAATTGACTGCAGAAACAAGTGGATTAGGACTTATAACAAGGACAGGCAATACCCCTTGATGGATGAAAGACATCCCGGCGCCCGGCGCTCACACAAGTGTGTGCTAGCATGGCCTGGTGACGCCTTTGTCTGTTTCCACTATAGAGTGTGAACGTGACATCCTTGAATTTCCCATTAAGGTAATACGATTATTATCATTCTTTTTGGGGGGGGTTCCATCGCTGGGAATCAGCCTTGCCCATTTCGCCCCCGGCACGAAAGTGAAACTCAATATAAATAAATATTTGCGCCGCTCCAAGGCTGAAAAACACCGAACGTCGGGCTAGAACAGTGGCGCGGGCGAGCCTCGTCGATGTATTCACTTAAGAGGACAATGGAGCGCCGAGCCAGGGCTGCGGATGCGTGTCTGCTCGATGGGGCCCTTTTACCCGCCGTTTAAGGGGATACAAAGCATGTCCTTTTCAGCACCACACCGGTGACAGCGCGCTCTCCAAAGGCGCTCCAGGGCCATTTAGACCGCCGGCGCTCCAGGGCCTTTGATTAAGCCGGCGCGTTCCGAAGCGGGAGAGCGGCGACTCGCTCGGCAAACGTGGAAACCACCTCCCCCGTTGACTCCCAGATGTCACGATACACACGTCATGCCCGCTCAGAGTGTGGGTGTGTGCGTGTGTGTGCGTGTGTGTGTGGTTAATTAAGTCATAGCGAGAAGTATTGGAGGAAGGGGAGTGTGAGTGTGTGTGTGTGTGTGTGTGTGTGTGTGTGTGTGTGTGTGTGTGTGTGTGTGTGTGTGTGTGTGTGTGTGTGTGTATGCCTGTATGCTTTCAGAGTTAATGTGTGATAAGGAGGGAGAGGGAGTGATGAGGCCGTGGAGTGGCTGTACTCGACTCCGGTGGGAGGTTTTGATCACAGCCAGCTTCCAAAGGCAAGCCAAAGTCACTGCCATGTCTTATCTCTCTACTCATCAGCAGCTACAGGCCTGTACCCTGCTCCTTTAGAGAGACACACACACACACATGCACACACACAGAGAATAATAACCACACACATACACACACACACACACACACACACACACACACACACACACACACACACACACATACATAGTAATTCATGTGTCCATTAGTATGTAGTGCATTTGGTTTAGCATATTTACACAAAGCATTTACATATTTTTTATGTGTATTGTAATCCTGATACTGACAGAATGGACACTCTATAATATGATAAGGGAAAAGTCGAATAAAATAATAATAAGTATATATAACCTTGGACACAGTCTAGACCCCCCCACACACACTCTCACACACACACTTTGCATGGCGCCATCCGTCCCACACGGACAAGCCCTCTGTGTGTGTGTGTGTGTGTGTGTGTGTGTGTGTGTGTGTGTCTCGTGCTACTGTAGGTGAGCTCATTTGCATATGTGCTTTGTTTCGTGCCAGTGGCCCTTCAAATGAATGCGAGTGCCTCTACAGAGACGCCGTAATTAACCCCTGCAACACAGTTGTCATACAGTAATTGACCTAATTGCGGGGCTTGTCAGCCGCCTGCTCCTTTTGTTAGTGAGTGAATATGCCGTGTGTCATTAATCAAAGGAACCGTCCGCTGCTTCCCTCCGTCTGCGGGCTTCCTCGTGGCTCTAAACACTCTTCGTGTTGGAATCCCACTAACGGAGCCGTTTCATTGGTGGTTTCCCAAGCCTCCATTGGCTGATAAAAGCCTCGTTTTACAAGCCCCCCCCCCCTACCCGTCGAATTA
>CM030176.1:16581518-16676518 GCA_017639675.1 Aplochiton taeniatus
TCTCTCTCTCTCTCTCTCTCTCTCTCTCTCTCTCTCTCTCTCTCTCTCTCCCCCCCCCCTCTCTCTCTCTCTCTCTCTCTCTCTCTCTCTCTCTCTCTCTCTCTCTCTCTCTCTCTCTGTCTCTCTCTCTCTCTCTCTCTCTCTCTCTCTCTCTCTCTCTCTCTCTCACACACACACACAGAGACAGACATAGTGGTACTCCAAGTAAAGTGGCCTGGCATTCAACTAGCAATATGACCTTCAGCTGTCTCTCTCCCTGCCGGCGCTCCTTTTGTGTTGTCTTCTAAAAATAGCCCCCCCCCCCCAATCATCAGCGGAGTGCCGCAGCTGCCCCTCTGGGCACGGGGGCTTGGCACCAGGGTGTCAGAGATGGGCCTAATTAACTCATTGATAGGTAGAGGAGGAGAGGAAGGGAGCGAACATGGGGAAGGGGGGTGAGGGGGGAGGGGGGGGTGAGGGATAGGGTGGTGGTAGGGGGGGGGGGGGGGGGGGGGGGGCGAAGACAAAGAGACGGAGAAGGTTGAAGAGATTATAAAGGAGGGAGGGGGGGGGGGGGGGGGGGAGGCAGGGGTGGGGTGGGGGGTGGGGGGGGGGGGGGGGGGTGGGGGTCTCTCGGGCGATGAGCGGGGATCGAGGAGGGAGAAGCGTCCCAGAGAGCTCTAATTAAAGGGAGAACTGCAGCCCTACCCCGCACTACGGAGGGAGGGAGGGAGAGAGAGAGAGAGAGAGAGAGAGAGAGAAAGAGAGAGAGAAAGAGAGAGAGAGAGAGAGAGGGAGGGAGAGAGAGAGAGAGAGAGAGAGAGAGAGAGAGAGAGAGAGAGAGAGAGAGAGAGAGAGAGAGAGAGAAGAGAGAGAGAGAGAGAGAGAGAGAGAGAGGGAGGGAGGGAGAGAGAGAGAGAGAGAGAGAGAGAGAGAGAGAGAGAGAGAGAGAGAGAGAGAGAGAGAGAGAGAGAAATGGAGATAGATGGGCTGGGAGTCTGCGGCGCTGCGATATGAAAGGGAAAAATGTAATCTTCAGTGGAGAGCGAGCAGGGCCGGACCAGCGGCAATCTAGCCAACTCAATTAGCCGCTGTCCATAAAACATACTCCTCTTAATCTGGGCTGTCGCACGCACGCGCGCACACACACTCTCACACACACACACACACACACACACACACACACACACACACACACTCAAAGGCAAAATCCAGTGGGAGAGGAGGGCAGATAGTTATGGGGGCTGGGTGTGATATCCCAACCACCTCTACACCATCAAGGTCTCTCTCTCTTTTCCCTTCCCTCTCAGAGCACCGATGCCATCCTCCATGTTTAAAAAACCTAACGTCTGCCCGGTTGGCACTGCCCCCTGTGTCTCGTGGCCCCTGGCGGGTGGCACTGCCCCCTGTGTTTTGCGGCCCCTGGCGGGTGGCACTGCTCCCATGTTTTGCGGTCCCTGGCGGGTGGCACGGCCCCGACCCCCTCTTAATGACCCGACAGGAGAGCAGGCCTGGCTAATTAACACGCCATCGAGCACCCAGCCCAGCGGGGCCACAGACGGCCAGACGGCTTCATCCCCCGCTCCTGGCACCAGGCCCCTCACCTGAGATCTGTGAGTGTGAGATGGGGAGACACACACTATGTGTCCACACACTAAGGATGCGTGCGCGCCATACGGACCCCTGTCTGTGTGTGTGTGTATGTGTGTGTGTGTGTGTGTGTGTGTGTGTCTGTGTGTGTGTCTGTGTGTGTGTGTGTGTGTGTGTCTGTGTGTCTGTGTGTGTGTGTGTGTCTGTGTGTGTGTGTGTGTGTGCCTTGGTGGCACATGCCGATCACCCAAGTCAAGGGCCTTTGGTTTCGCAGATGCCCTCGGCTTGAGGCCAAGCCCCGTGCCATCCATCACAGCTGGCAGCGGCCAGGTGGCGGGCAGCCCCCCCCTCCCCCCCCCCTGCCGTGCCCTGGTAGCCTCGCCCCCCGGGGTTAACCAGCGGCAGTAATGTGGGACACATTGGCACCTTGGCACGGAGTCAGGAGCGCCTGCGTCGGCTCCTGCGCACACACACAGACACACACGCACACGCGCACACACACATGCACGGCCCTCCCCTGTTCACCTGCTGTTGCAGCACACCGGCTGACAGGGTCGCAGCACACTGTTAGCAGCCGCTAACACCGAGATTAAACGCTGGAAACCAAGTGTGCCAGGGCGATCAGTCAGATGGGGGGGATGGGGGGGGACCCAGACCCAGACCCAGACCCAGACAGCTGCCGATCCCCCTTCCAACCCTCTGAAACCGAGCCCTGTCCTGCTAATGATGCTCCCTCCCGGACATGGCCTTGGTGACTGTACCTGGGGGGGCTCCTCCTCGGCGTCGTCCCCCCCCTCGCTAACGACAAGGACACGGATCAATGTTTCCTTACAGAGCTGAGCCTTAACTGTCGTCTGCATGGTGGCGGGGGAGCTTGTGTTTCCTCCCAGAAGGGCAGCCGTGTGGATTCATGGTAAATGTTTGTGTATGTTTCCCTCAAGGACGTCATGTTACGTGTCGGAGCAAATCTGAAAGGACCTTTTCACGATGCCAGAGCACGCTTACATGTTCACCAGCCCTTTCCATGTGAATATGAGTATTCTATATCTGTGCCTTCTCTCTCTCTCTCTCCCTCTCTTTCTCTCTCTCTCTCTCTCTCTCTCTCTCTCTCTCTCTCTCTCTCTCTCTCTCTCTCTCTCTCTCTCCCTTTGTCTCTCTCTCCCTCTCTCTCTCCGCTGCCCTATTTCTCCTGGTAGCCAGGGCCCAGGGTTGAGCCTATGCGCCTCTATTGTTGTCAAGACAACAGCACACTGCGGCAGCGTGTGTGCTCGCGGCCCGTGCTCCAGTGTGACCTGATCCTGATCCTCTGCACACTGTGCACCTACATCTCCGCCCGTCCACAGCACCAAGCACAAAACCTACCTGACGACTGATTGGGCTATTTCATGGATTTTTACCAATTTAATCTGTAAAACGTTTTCTGGCCAATGTGGTTTACAAAGAAATGATTTGCGCTTGATGCGCTTTATTATTAAGTGCTTTGGTTTTGTACAAAGCGCCGTGTATACATCATCTCCTATTAATATTCCTCGGAGAAACATCCAGAAAGGTGAAGGTGTTTTTTTCCCCCCACAAGGAAACACAATCTCCCGGCCCTCTGCTGAGCCAGTGGCGTGGAACACAGAACGAGACGTGGGGGAGGGGGGGGGGGGGGGGGGGGGGGGCGTTGGGGGGTGGGGGGGGGGGGGGGGGGGGGGGGGCAACGAATGAGACGCGGCCACGGTGGGTCTCCTCGAGACGGGCCGTCCCCTCGGCGTCCGAGCGGTTTGATTCCCTCCCCGCCCGTGAAGTGCCCGCCACGTCCTCCGCCTTTCCTCTGAAGTCCGCGGCGGTCGTTTTCACGCGGCGTCGACCCGGGACGCTCTCATTCATCAGGCCGCGTATTTGCATTTGCAATTAATTGCCGGCGTCACGCGCCGGAACTCCAAAGGTGGCCCCCAGCTTTGTGCGTGACCCTTAATTGCGATCATTATGGCGCGCGAGTCGCCTCCTTTGAGTGTTCAATTGTACACTGGAGTTTAATTATGGGAACCAAGTTAAAAGCATTACTCAACACTCTAATAGTGCAGATACCGCGTCCTCTCTTCAACGCGACAGAACCCAGCAACATCCATAATTACTTACCATTGTGGCTGTGTTTATGCTGGTGTGTGTGTGTGTGTGTGTGTGTGTGTGGTGAGCTGATTTGAACAGCCTTGCGTCATTTACCAAAGATTTATATGCATGTTCAGCAAACCCCCCGCCACCCCACCCCCACACACACACACACACACACCTATCACAGAGTAAATTCAGAGCAGGCAGACATTTATTTATTTGGATGCATGCACACACACAAACACACACACACACACACACACACAATCGCTCCTAAATAGATTTTTGGTCTTGCATGTGAGCGGTTTGGAACAAAGAGCTGCTGTGCCGCAGGGGGATGAAAAAAGCAATTATTTCAGGCGGGGCTCCATACCTGGGGTTAAAACCTTGCCTCTGGAGTAAATAACACTGTGTGTGTGTGTGTGTGTGTGTGTGTGTGTGTGTGTGTGTGTGTGTGTGTGTGTGTGTGTGTGTGTGTGTGCGTTTGTGTGTGTGTGTGTGTGCATTTGTGCGTTTGTGTGTGTGTGCGCTCATACACCATGCTGGTCTTAACTCGGGAAACACACACGCATACAAACGAACTCCATCTTGAGTCTAGCTATAGATGCCGAACACCCCCCCCCCCCCCCCCCCCCCCCCCCCCCCCCCCCCCCCCCCATCCTGTCACACACAGATAGCTGTTGCACTCCTGTAATGAAGCTCCATGTGGAGCATTCACGCTCTGCCACAGAGCCAATAACACAAAGACTGCTGCAGAGAGCCCCCTCCGCTCACGCTCTCTCTCCCTCCCTCTCTCTCTCTCTCTCTCTTTCTCTCTCCCTTTCTCCCTCTCTCTCTCCTTTCTCTCTCGTCCCTCCGTCCATTTCGGCTCCGTCTCATCCCCTTCACTTCTCCCTCCTCGCAAAACAAGATAAAACATGTTGCCTGTCTGCGCCGTAAAAAGAAGCTGGGGCAGTTTGACTTGAGAGGACAAGAGAGAGAGAGAAAGAGAGAGAGAGAGAGAGAGAGAGAGAGAGAGAGAGAGAGAGAGAGAGAGACAGAGCGAGAGAGAGAGAGAGAGAGAGAGAGAGAGAGAGAGAGAGAGAGAGAGAGAGAGAGAGAGAGACAGAGCGAGAGAGAGAGAGAGAGAGAGAGAGAGAGACAAAGAGAATCGCAGGAGCGATTGTGTACTCGTCAGCGCACTACCGGCCCCGTTGATATAAATCTTAATATCCCATCGAATGCTTTTATTCATCGGGCTTTCCCTCCGATTTATCAAAATGAATAAGAGGGCGGCGGGGCCGCGGCCAGAGGGCCGTACGAGAGCAAGCAGTGTCGAGGCTGGGAGAGGGGACGGGGCTCTGAAGGGGAGGAGGGGGAGAAAAAGACACTCATCCGTTCACCACTCATCCCTCCATCTCCCAGACCTTGGCCGATGCACCAGCTGCCGTGGAAATGGCCGGGATCCCGAGGCAGGGCCAAGAGGGGAGGAAAGGGACGACCCTGACGGAGGGGGGGGGTGGCGGGGGCACTCTCTGGGGCCTGGATGGATTTGTTTGGGGACCCCACTTTGGTCTGGTGGGGAGGAGAACGCTGGCGTCCACTCGATTAGAGGGAGGGGTTGATTGGATGTGGCTCGTGTGCCAGCGCTTGCTGAACGTGACCAACCAGGGGGCCTACAGCTGTCCAACGCAGGACGTGTTCACACGGATGGTTACTCTCCCAACCGACTGCCACGTCATGTCTAACTGTGTGTGTGTGTGTGTGTGTGTGTGTGTGGCTGGCTGGCTGTCTGGGAGGGCCAGCGTGCTCATACGTTAACCCTTTGGCGAGGAAGCGGGCCGCTTCATAAAAGGCCACGCTCCTGAGAAACATGACACCAGAGATGATACACCTTTCAGAGGTTGGCTCTCCAGGTGTGTGTGTGTGTGTGTGTGTGTGTGTGTGTGTGTGTGTGTGTGTGTGTGTGTGTGTGTGTGTGTGTGTGTGTGTGTGTGCGTGCGTTTGCGGAAAACAGAGGTCTGCAGGAGACGGAGAGTGGGCGAGGAAGGCCAGGTTGCCAGGTTGGGAGACGTCGGAAGAGACAGAAGTTCAGAGGGATGTGGTAAAGGACAGAGTTGGAGAAAGATGAAAGGTGGAGGGAGCGAGGGAGGGAGGGATGGAAAGAGAGAGAGAGAGAGAGAGAGAGAGAGAGAGAGAGAGAGAGAGATATGAGATCAGGCTTATCAATCGCCGGTCGGCCCTGCAGGGGAAATGAGCTTGGGGTGAGAGGCGGCCAGTGGAGAGGAAAGAGAGCAGTAATCACTGTGGAGCAGATGCTCAGGGCTAACGGGCGGCTGCACTCGCTGTCACGCTCTGGGCACACACACACACAGACACACACACACACACGTTACTCAAACCTACACTCACACGCATTCGCTTTCACGCTGTGCAGACACAGGCCACACATTTGTGCACACATGCATATACACATTCTCACTGCTTCTAGCATACATGCTATACTCTCTGTCTCTCTCACGCTTAGGCACACCTAAACAAACACACACACACACACACACACACACACACACACAAACAGACGGTGCAGTGACATGGCTGGTTTTGTCTGTACTCTGGGGAGATCGCTGTGGAGTTGTTCTCCTAGTCAAGATGCCTGAAGAAAACGGAGCTCGCCAACCATTTACCAGGAGAACCATGTTTTGACGGTCTTGAATCACCCTCTTCTCAATGTACCCTCCTCATTCCTTCAACACCGTGTCATCCATTCCCCTTGCATCTCTTGAGATACTTGGATCCCGTGGTGTTAGGGATTAAATCTATATGTGTCTGTTTGCAGATCATTTATGATTATTTATGATTATTTATGATTATTTATGATTATTCATGATTTTCCTGGGTTGTGTGATTTCCCCTGAGGGCGGGACGCGACCTGATTGACCAATCAATTCGCCCGGAGGTCGGCGAACAGGGTCTAATAGCAGGAGGCCAGACAGGGACCTAGACCCTTGACCCCCTGACCCCTCACCCCTGACCTCCATGTCTGGTCCTATGGGAGTCTGGCGTTGGGACGCAGAGCCGGTCGATAGCAGCGACAGCGTCTGGTACCCAAGGACTCCCCTGGGAGGATCCCCAAAACCCATCAGACTGTCGTAAATGGCCAGACAGCCTGTCAATCAACCTCATAACATTTATTATGCAACTAAAGTAATGTGACGTGCCGTAAACTTGAATTTATTAATTGGCTGTATAGATAGATTATGCAAAAAAATTCAACAATAATAATATTCTATCAATACCTGACTGCTATTCCTAGCTTATTTTTTGTTGCTAGGCAGAATTCTAGGGACTGGCACAGTGCTTTCCATTTCCCTTTCATCCCTCTGGCTCTAACCGGCCTACTGTCCAGAATAGATCCCCTCCCTCCCTGGATCAAACCTGGGACTCTGAACCTTACATCCCTACGTCCACCCCCCTCCCCCCCCCCCCCCCCCCCCCCCCCCCCCCCCCCCCCCCCCCCCCCCCCCCCCCCCCCCCCCCCCCCCACACACACACACACACCCAACACACACACACACGCCCATCTCTCTCTCTCTGTCTCTGTCTTTCATTTCGTGGTGAGAGTGGCAGGGGAACAAGCCTGTGTCTGCCACTCCCCCAACGTGCCAGTCTAATGAGCCTGTAACATGGGGGGGGGGCAGCCTGTTATGGTAATACTTCCATACAGGGGGGGCCAAGAGGTGAAGGACCCTGCCAACAGGGCCCCTCTGTAAACCTGGCCCCCATCCCTCTGTCCTTCCATAATGAAGGGGCCCGTATGCTAAACAGGGCCCAGGTCTCCTGCCCTCCTCCTTAGTTCTCTCCTTTTTCTTACTCCGAGCCCTTTCAAGCCCCCCCCCCCCCCCCCCCCCCCCCCCCCCCCCCCCCCCGCTCTCCATGTTGGTTTGGTCTGTTCATGGTCTTGTCTCCTAGGACGCCGCGGGGGCTGGTGAACGGGTCCCCGGGTTCCTCGGCTCATCTGGGGCACGGGCTCAGGGAACAAGGCGTTAGCTTTAGAAACACTGGAGGATACGTGGGGTGGCTTTTCTTCGAAACGCCCCCTGGAACAGCTGGTCTCATCACCGTCAGGTTTGGTCGTAAAAACACAGGACCTCGTGTGGTCATAAAACACACACACACACACACAGAGAACGGATGTCGCTATACGTTCGGATCTCGTTTATTTCTCAGGGGACCAGGCCCCGTGAATTAACCCTGGGTAAATATGTATCCGGGACAGTTTAATATTGAGCTCTGGCCTTGATTAATCCTGGAGGGTGCGTTCGACAGCCGCAGCACGGCGGCGGGGTCACCCTCACTGGGTAGCAGCTCATTAAGCAGTCAAAGGATCTGGAAACTCACCTCATTAGCGCCTCCTTCTCAATTTGATCTCTTTCCGACCTGGGGCAAGTTCTGTTCTACTGTTGCCAGTGGAGAGCCTATGGTGTCTGGGTTGCTGGGTCAGACGGATGAAAGGGGAAACGGAGGCGTCTCATCGGTCAGGGGATACGCGGATCGCATCGTTCAGGGTTCGGGATGTGACTGGATGATTTGTTGCTAGGGAAAGAAAAGCCGCGCTGCATAACGGAAACAAATAATAACCCATTTTTCGGAATTGATTTATTCATTGGTTTCGGTAGCGCCAGTTCAACCATCGAACCATTCAACACAATCACATTTAGCCCAGTTTCCCACAGTCACACACTGTTAATTATAAAGCTAATGGTCACATTTTCTGGCATATGCATATAATGATGATAATAATTGTCCATTGCTTGTGGTGTCCTTTTAGAAGTGTTCTTTTGGCTATCATAGTTGGTGACACAGCGAGTGGTGGACCCTGATTAGCCCCTGCTAGCCCCAGTGCTCATTCAGGTCCCTGTGTTATCCCTTAGCATTCGGCTAATGGCCCAGGAAACACAGCTAATGAGGTTCACCACAGATTAGCATCCTGCGCTGCTGGCGGGGAGGGGCAGCTAAGACACACACACACACACTCTCTCTTTCTCGCACACACACAAACTCACACATGGAATTGAGAGGATTACATGCACGCTTAAGCAATGGACCTTATTGCTTTGGTCCCCACATTGAATTCTCCCTGTTTCTATAACCCCCCCCATTTTGGCTCCCCCCTCCTCCCCGCCTCCCCTTTGATGGACACGACAGAGATACAAACGCACACGCGTGCGTACACACTGTTTGGCACACTTAGGTTAAGAAGAGAGATTCATACAAAAATGTTAAAGATTCCCCACCAAAACGTTCCCCACAGCAATGCATCAACTGGATCCTTTTTTAACGGTGCCTTGTCCAGCGTGGTCCTCGGTCACGATTGGACGGCAGGCCCCAGAGACGGCATGGGACAGAAGGTTCCCGACGAGTTTGTTTGTGTGTGTGACCGGGCATGCAGTCCACGTACTTTGGAACACGCCGCTGCGGAAGGCGGGCTGGATTTTGAGGCAGCGTGCGTGGCGAAGGGAACATGGGGGTCTTTGTTGTAACGGGCGTAACGGTCTGTCCTGCGCGTGAGCCCGGCTACGGAGAGGGGCGAGGGGAAGCCATGCGGCTAAAGTCGCCGCCTCCTCGAAGACCCCTCCCTGCTCGCGGCGTGCCAGTGATAGATAGTCACTTAAGCCGCGGCTGACATCCCATCCAGCAGCAGTGATTATAGAGCCGCTCCGCCCTTGATGTGCTCCCCTTCGGCCCCGGACCCCCTCCACTGACGAGGTGGAGAGACCCGAAATCTCATTTGGTCTCACAGGGGCAACGAAATGAAGATGTTGATCGGTGTGTGTGTGTGTGTGTGTGTGTGTGTGTGTGTGTGTGTGAGACACAGATACTGTCTCTCTCCCGTTTCGAGAGACGAAATGAATGAGATAGAGATGGCTAAAAAGAAAAACACGTACTTGGGCACATCTCTGGGGCGACAATCAATCAAACCTTAAAGGGAAACCGCGCACGCACAGCCCCATTTCAGTCAGGGGCCAGACCCCCAAAACAAGACCCACACAATCATTACATTTCTGCACAGTGGGGCTTGCTTACCTCTGACGGGTGGACTCGGAGGCAAAGCGTCGCCCTAGAGGCGAAGCCTACAAACACACGATGGAAGGGGAGAAGGAGAGAGAGAGAGAGAGAGAGAGGGAGGGAGGGAGAGGGGGGTGGGGGGGTTAGTGTAACCACTAATAACCTGAACCATGAAAAGCTGCTAATTGACCCCGCTACAGGCCAAATCAACTCATTGGCGCCCTTCACTGCAAGAAGCCCTTCCACTGTCCTTTATTCCACAGATGAGCCTCCAATTATCCTTTGTTCTTCCCCTATTCGCTCACTCTCTCTGGTATTTTTCCCCCGTCAGTATTTCAGTCGTTTTTAGTTTCCAGGCCACCCTGTAGTGTGTCTGTGTGTGTGTGTGTGTGTGTGTGTGTGTGTGTGTGTGTGTGTGTGTGTGTGTCAGAGCCCCACAGAGCAGGAAGAGTCCCTGCGTTGGACTGTCTGTCTGTCGGGACCATGTTCAAGGAGACAGGCACTGGGATCACCAGATCATATGGTGGTCATGAGCGTTTGTGGCCTCCCATGTGTCCAAAACCTGCACTGGTTTTCACATTTTGTGATCCTTCTCCAATGCCAAGAGAACTCGCCCGAACTGCTTCTAGAACCCATCCATTTCCCTGTGCCGACAAATGTAATATCCCCGCTCCTGCAAACACATTGTAATGGAGCAGTGCACATTTTCTGTTTGCAACCGTCCTGACACGCAGCAAATGCTAATGGTTGAACTGGAGGGCCACACACCACTCTGAAATGCTACCTTCCCTCTTAGCTGCCTGCTCCTTGTCCAAGGTGCCTTTCAGAGAGAGAAGCCAGGAGCCATGAAGCCAAAAGGAGGCCGTTCAATCCACGAGTGGCTGCCGATGATGTTGCGCGCGGGTGGGGGGTGGGGTGGGGGGGGGCACTAATGCATCCCCCAAAAAATATATAATAATTCAAACCCCGTCTTCCACGTGGAAGCAGTGCAACCTCTTTCAGCCGTAATTGTCCCCCACCGTGGAGAGCCAGGGCCTGCAGTGTCATCCCACAGCCCAGCCACCAGCATCCCTTTAACATCCAGCCGTGAGTACCTCCAGCCAGAAGGGAGAGACGTTGGGGGGGGGGGGGGTCCTTCCCGGACGGCATATAGGCGACCTTAACAAAGCCCGGGCAGCTTTCTGGCTATTAGCCACTGACCCCGTGGCCGTAATAACGGGTGCGCTCCCCCACTTAGCCAGCTCTGTAGAGCCGCCGAGCTCTTCCTATGGAGAGGCTACCGGCGCCACCGACAGGCACAATGGCCTTGATTGCGAAGGCGCGCTGCAGGCCAGTGGCGCCGCGGAGAGTGCTACAGGAGGGCCCTCCCTCCGCTCCGCCTCGAGAGTTCTGTTTGTCTTCCCCGGCTCCACTGAGAGGGGGCAAGAGCGAAAGGGGGGAAGAAGGGATATTAGTGGTCAAGCACTGGAGCTCTAATGCGTGAGGGTGGGGAGTGGTGGAAGGCGGGGGGGGGGGGGGGGTCCTAAGCAGAGTTACGATGAAGTGAATAAATCGACAATATTTACTGCGATCCTGTTTTGAGTATTTCGACTGAAAAAAGTCGACAATCATCCTCTTCGCATGAAAACAAATCCATACAGCTTGTCAAAATTGCACGTGTCGATGTTGAACCATTTTGTATTGGTCGCAAGATAATTACTGGGCTGAGATGTTGAACAGGCTTTTGTTGAAAGCTTGTTTCCCCCCCGTGGGGGCTTCCAGCCTTACTTTAATTAAAACGTGTGGTTATGAGTGCTTATGGTTAAGATGTGCCACACGCAGCCCTTGTTTACCCAGGCAATCAGAAAATGTAAATGTAAGGAAAGATTCTTTGAAGCGTGCTCCGGGCAGCTGAGTGTGGCGCGGTGTTGCTTGGGGCGTTTCCTCGACGACGCCTCGGGACTCCTCCTCCTCTGTAGACAGTGTTGAGGATGGCGTGGCCCACGGAAGCCCGGGCGGCTTTCTGTGTGTGGTGGGCTGGGGAAAGGACCCCGTAGCTCTAGGGCCCAGGAAATTTGGTGTGAAATTGGGCTGCCCCAAGAGGTCCTCAAGATTGTTCAGCCATAGCTATATTGGTTAACACACACACACACACACACACACACACACACACACACACACACGCACACGCACACGCACACACACACACACGCAAACAAACATAGTTGCTTACAGCTCCCCGCCCTCCATTTCCATTATCCATCACCGGTATTCAGGCATTCGTGGCACTGATAAAAAGCAACCAGGCACACAAAGGGGGGGCTCCTTAATACGCTTCCCTCCCAGCGGGGCGTACCGTTGCCAGCCCTACACGGGCTCCTTACCTGGGTCTCCCTGTAGGCCCCGCCGATACACCCAAGCTAATTGGATTAGCCGCGGCAGTAATGCCTCACTGGGCCTTAGCACTAGCGAGCTAATTAATCGCGCGGCAGAGAATTAGCTCTGGCTATGGTTCTCTGTGAGGGAGATTAAAAGGGACGACGAGGGGAATTAAAGAAGTCGTGGGAGACCCCCTGGACTCTTTAGCACTGTGCCTGTCACCTTGACACTGGCGGGGCGTCCGCAGTGGCAGGAAGCAATCCACGCCTTAGCCTTCATACCGCACGACAGCAATTAGCGAACGGGCTAACTCACAGACAGGAGAATAGCAAGGCTGTCTCTAATAACAATGCCAGCGAGAAAGGCCCTTGTAATTATGACAGTGATAATCATAATGATTTAAATCATGTTTGTAGCTGACCGCATAATCGTATTGTGCGTTTGTCGTTAGTCACACGGAGGTGATTGATTCACACGTGCCTGTGTTTGTGAGTTATTGTCGATTGAGAAAGACATGATTCTATTTGGTTGTTGATTATTCAAGGCTGTTTTGTGTTCGGTTTGACCCCGTCATCTGCCTTTGTATTGTCTGACTTTCTGCCTGTCTCTTTCACACGTGTTCAGACAATGCGGCAGCCGTTTACACACACACGCACACGCACACGCACACATGAACGCACGCACGCACACACACACATAACAAAGGGCTTCCACTCTTAACTTTGGCCTTTGTATTCACAATATCACGTCCTCTCACTCGTATTCAACACTGCTCTTACTAGGGAGATCTACATTCCCAGCCCCGACGTTGGCCCGGAACACGTTGTCTATGTGCTCCACTTCTCTTTCCCCACCCATAACATTGTTTTCAACTGGCAGCTCATTCCAACACGTGCCAGACGACCTTTTCCCACTCCATTGTATCTTCCTTTCTCCTTGACCTTTTCGGTCGCCTTGCCTGCTTTGTCCTTTCCTTTTGCCTGGAGGTAATATTTCACACTACGGCTGGGTGATTTATTTACTTTGTGCCTTTAGCTGGGCACGGACACACGGACACACACACACACACACACACACGATTGAATCGACGCAAACAAATGAAAAACACATTTTCTCCCTTTCTTTATGATTTAAACATATGCATATGCAAAGGTACACATGCACAGATACGCACACACACACACACACACACACTCACTGCTCAAAAGCTTCATCTTGCCGTCACTCAACTTCTCACACACAGGCCATTGCAACGAATCAAGGATCATGTAGACGAACTCCAAGGCTACAGCCTTTGCAACACACCCCCTGTCGTAGGCACACACACGCACGCACACACGCACACACACACACACACACACACACACACACACACAGGGAGAGATACGCTCTCTCACTGCCACTCGCCATCATTAGTCAGCCTAGCCTTGGGTTAACGAGACGGCAAAGAGAAGGGGGTGGGAGAGGAGGAGAACAGGACGGTGGTCGGCGACGCAGTTCCTGGGTCTGCTGGTCACGTCTGAACGCGGGCTGGGAGCGACGCGCCACTGACCCGTTAGCAGACTACAAACAGCCCTCCATTAGAGAGAGCCTCTGAAAAGCCCCGCGGCCGCGCTTCCCACTGGCCTGCAGCGTGAGTCACGTCCCTGCTGCGACTAAATGTCACTCAGAAAAACATGGCCGCCCGCGCCGGGAAAAAACTGAACACAGCGACGATGAGACCTTCTGGAACGTCTTCAAGAAACGTTTTATTATTTTTTTACAACCTTTGTTTATTTTTTAAAACAAAATGTTCCATTTCACTTCTGAAATTGACATTCAGGAGGTAATGATACCGCTATTTTCTGGAAAGTTATCAATGTGTGTACAAGAGGGAGTTCTGTGTCTACTTAAAGAAAAGAGATATAGAAATATATAGAAAAGAGAGGAGAGCATGTGTTGATCAGTGCATCCGTGGCAAATTAACTGTAGGTGGCAGCAACTCTCACATCAGCGGCTTGGTTAACCTTATGTCTGCTGCCCAGGCGGAAGGTCACCCAGTGGTCACTGCGCCTGGGTATGGGTCAGGTCACAACTTCTGTTTCAGAACAATAAAACACAAAACATTAGTCTTTCCTCAGTACTCAGTCACACCTTGTAGTCTTGTTTGCTGCTGTCATTATAAAGGATTGCCAGGCAAATATCTGTGCGTCATGTCAGATATGTTCCTTAATGTGAGAAAAGAAGCACGTTTTTTACACATTGTTCTGACATGTTCTTAGTCTGTGTGTGACAGTGCATAATATCTGCCTAATCAGTACTACAGTAACCATAAGCCCCGGGGGCTTTACCCTTCCAGCCTGTCAATTAACTCGGATCACTCCGGTGAGTCATTTACACAGCAATAATGATCCTTTGGAATCCCCCAATTCACACACACACACACACACACACACACACACACACACACACACCTTCCCCCACAGCAGTAGCAGCAGCACTTCCTGTGTGTGGAGATGAAATAGCCATCTGTCACCGAGACGACGTGTGTGTGTGTGTGTGTGTGTGTGTGTGTGTGTGTGTGTGTGTGTGTGTGAATCCCAAATGAAAACGAGTTGCTGGCTTCAAACAGGCAGGCCGTAATAGATGGAGAGCATTTCTGCCTCCAGGCAGCCACTGCTTCAAACTCGGCGAGAAAAACACCCAAAATGACCTATTTTTTTCCCTCCCCATTTCAATTCCCTCTCCCTATTTTCTTCCGCTGTCTTTGAAGCTGTCATTGGAAGTGGTTCGAAGGAGAGCCATGTCAGCTGTTTGACGATGTTTGCAGTTAGAAAATGGATCTGTGCCGTCTGCGGCTTTGTTTGATGTGTGTGTGTGTGTGTGTGTGTGAGTGTGTGTGTGTGTGTGTGCCGGGCAGTGCCTCGCTCTCAGTGCCACTTCATGTCCAATATCAAATAAATGATATCTAGTACCGCACTCGGTGGAAATGCCATCAAATCGGTCCCTAATTGCCGATGACAATCTAGGAAGTTCATCTTCGGTAGATATGTAATGACCAGGTAGTTTGGTAATGACCAGGTACAGTCTCCCAGAAGGGCTCACTGTCTGGCTAATCAAAGTACGTTTCATTACCAGTGATAAACGTCGGTGCAACACAG
The DNA here is from genome assembly GCA_017639675.1 of Aplochiton taeniatus. Classification (NCBI taxonomy): domain Eukaryota; kingdom Metazoa; phylum Chordata; class Actinopteri; order Galaxiiformes; family Galaxiidae; genus Aplochiton; species Aplochiton taeniatus. The sequence continues at coordinate 16,596,731 of CM030176.1, forward strand.
CCTCCCGTCTTTCTACAAAGCACAGATCTCATAAGTACATCGACCATCGACAGTAATGTGACAGCAGCTGCAATGTGTTTCCTTTCAGAGGATATCACTGTCACGGGCCAGAGCTCATTCTACCTGTCATATATGAGCGTGTGTGCATGTGTGTGTGTGCGCGCTTGCGTGGGTGCGTGTGTGAATGCAGAGCAGACCCGGGCCCCCCATGTGACCATCATTCAGACACAAAGGAGTAATGTAATGTATGGAGGGCCTCCTCCATGTCCCAACGGTATGGAAATCCGGCCTACCCCCCCTACTGTCAGTTAGGCCGGCTGAGTCCCAAATGGACCATTATGTGTCTGGCTGAGTGGGAGGGTCAAGAGACCTCCCCTGGAAATTGGCTAGGAGGGGGCTGGGTTCCCATGAATTCAGCTTTGCTCCAACGGTAGACACCACTCACTCTGTTCCACAGGCCCAGTACAACACGCACACACTCAGGCGCACTCGCTTATCTTGAAGGCGAAAAAACCCATGATGGACCCAACGCCCTTCCACAATCAACACGGACCACATGGTGGGAGATCAATGCCGTGATTACACCAGGGTCTGTCTTCGCCTCCCCCCCCCTCTCTCTCTTTCTCCCCCTTTCTCTCTCTCTCTCTCTCTCTCTCTCTCTCTCTCTCTCTCTCTCTCTCGCATTCACTCTCTCTCTGTCTCTCTCTCTCGCTCTTTCTCTCTCTCTCTGTCTTTCTCTGTCGCATTCTCTCAACCCTTTTTTCTCTCCCTCTCTCGCTGTTACTCTCTCTCTCGCTCTGTCCTCCGACCTTATCTCCCAGGCTCTATCAAATTGCCAGTTAGAGGTGGCGGCTGGTGCTGAAAGCCCGGACGGGAGATGGGATTGGGAGAGGTGGTGGTGGAGGGGTGGCGGGGGCTGGGGGGGGGTCAGAGCGGGAGAGGTGAATCTCCACACACAAGGCTTTCTTCTCCTCCTAAAGAGGAAAGGTGTTATAATGGATGTCGACAGACGCTCGCTGTCATCACCCTGCGCTCTGCATTCCACCTCTCCTCCCTGCGTGAACGCCCCTTCTTCCATCCCTCCATCGCCTGCCTCTCTCTGAGCTCTCCTTCTTTCTCTCTCTCCCTTTCTCTTTCTCTCCGGCTGCAATCTCCTCCACCGCCAGCCCCCCTGAAATCTACATATCTGCAGTAATTGACATTTTCCATTTGCCGGAGTCTTACATCGGCTGCCAGCCGTCTCCTAGGTAACCATCAGAGGACCCCCGCGCCTGGCGAGAAAAGGTCTGCCCTGTGGGGTGCCTGTCTCCGCCGCCGACTACCCCCACACTCATCTCCCTACCTCTCTGAAAACACACACACACACACACACACTCTCTCTCTCTCCACCAACCTGACAGGACTCAAGGCAGCCCACTTAGGGACTACTTAATAAGTGAAAAATAATCATAAAGGTATTGGCCAATAAGGGCATTTAGGCTAATTCGTGGAATGAATGAGCCCTTTATGATCCCAGGGGGCCAGGAGGGGTTTAACGTGTGTGGGGGTATGTGCTCCATAGGTGGCTGTGGGTCTACACCTAATCCTTCTCTAAGGAGCCTGCTGTGGAGCCATTAGAAGCAACTACTTCGTCTTTGCCCTCCAGGTTCTTTACAGGCGCCGGGGCGGGTTCACTCGGACGAAGACATCCGCTGTTCAGGTTTCCTTCGCCCTCCTTCGTCATCCACCTCTCCCCGCCTCCGGCGTTCAGGCGCCACGCGCGCTCCCAGGCCCGCCCCTCTCGTTGCGTCCTCCGCCCCGCGCTCCCCGCCACTGTTCCCCGGGCCGGGGTCTACAGTCGGTGGCTTCGCCGGGCCAATTCCCCCCCGTTCATGATCACGGTAATGAGAGGCGGCTCAGAGAGTCTGCTCTGCTGGGCTCTGCTTCTCCCCCGCGCCCCCCCCCCGCCCATCCGTCACGCCACTCGCACTGGGTCTCCGGGTCCCTCTGAAGGCCCAGCGCCTGGTGACAGGGGAAGCAGATGAAGACGAATGTCGGCTGCGTGGGACGGAGAGGGGGGGGGGGCGCTGCCACACCAGGCATCTCTCCTTCGGTGTGGCACCGCACCGGTTTGGGTTCCGTCCTGTCCTGTTCCCCAGCTGTCTTTCTGTTGAGGCTACTTCACCGGGCTCCTTTAACCGTTACGACTCGTGGCATCTCTTCAGGATACAGTCATGTTGTCAGATCAGTGGAGGAATCTGACGGCCATACGCGATTCTTTTTTATGTGACCCTACTGTTTAGGTAACTAATTGTTTTCTCATTTCCCCATCTAACATTGAGTGAACACGTCTTAGAGTAGTTACCATTGAGTCCATGATGGGCTGCTATACCAGATGTAGTGGTAGGAAAAACACACACACACAGACAAACACACACACACACACAAATTGCAATTGCAGCTTGGTGCATTGGTCTCACTCCCCCCACCGCTCGACGGAGACTCAGCTGTCCATCTCCATCCCATCCAGGGAGGAGTGGGCGCCTGTTTCCGCTTCCACTCTGTTCAGTCCTGCGAGGCGGATACGAGAAATGGCGGGGGGGTGGGGGGTGTGGAGGGTGGGGGGCTGGGCGTTGGGGGGGCTGGGGGGGTGTGTGGAGCGGCAGATAAGCAACGGGACCGGAACAGTGGTGCGTTGCCACGGCGCCAAGCTAAATTGAAACGGCGAGATTGCCATCGGCGCCGGGCCTCGCAGCACGGCTGATGCAGATTCCCATCTGCGATTGGGGAAAGGTGGTACAAGGCAGGGGGGGGGGGGTCGGGGGGGGGGGGGGGGGGGCTGATGGATATTATGCAAAACATGCCTGGATTTCTTCAATCTTGAAACATGCACGCACCAACACACACAAAGACCCAAGGAACGTACCAACATCTTCTTCAGCGCAACAAAGAACGCCCGTCCCTGCTTTGGAACAAAGGGATTGAATCGCCCCGGATGGAGACGACAGGTTTTTCCCGGGGGGGGGGGCACACACGTCCCTCTTGACCAACCACTCTGCGGCACTCCATTGTGTCGTCAGAAGGCTCCCCTCCCCTCAGGTCCCTTGTACCACCTTCCCTTAATGAGACCCTCGTTTATTTCAATTAGAGTGTCACCTGTCAGTCCGCCCCAGGTGACGCGGCGCTCTCCGTTGAACCGACGCCGGGATGCCAACTGCCGATGGGATTGACTGCAATCAGGCTGGTGTAGGCGTGGTGGAGCCTGGAGACAATCTCCCGGTCTTCTCTGCTCCCACGTAGACAGACACACACACACACACACACACACACACACACACACACCTCCCCTAACTTCCCAACCCTCCCCCCCTCCTCCATCCCGAGTGTCGCCTGTTTTAATTAGCTGTGGATTAAATTAAAGGCTATATGTTCGTGTTAATTGATTTATCTTCAGAGTCTATAATTACAGGTTTTCAATGGAGAGATCTTGGCAGTGTTGCTAGAGGCCTCGTTTTTGTGTCACTGTGTGTGTGTGTGTGTGTGTGTGTGTGAGTGCGTGTGTGAGCGTGTGTGTGTGTGTGTGCGCGTGCGAGCGTGCACGATCAACACCATAACCACAACAAGCATTGTTTGAGCCACTCGGAAGTCGGCGGGCAGTTGGCACCCCTCCACGGGCGGCGGAACGAAAGGCCATGCAAATAGATGTCGCCGCGCCGCAATGGAACGCAATCACGCCTTCATTAGAGGAGGTGATCGCTGTGTCAGAGCATCTCAATTTGTCCCCGCCGCGCCACGTTCCCTGAGTTGCACGATGTACTTCTTCGCCTTTAGTTGACCCTTAAAAACAGCGGCTTAAACAACCCCCCCCAGGTATCGGACGCTGGCCGCTCCGTTGGCGTCGGAAGCCGAAGCGAAGGCGGAAGCGTTCTTTTCGCCGGGCGCTGCCGACCTTGGCCGTCCTTGACCCGCGACGGAACTAGTGGGAAATCTGTTCCATGCACACTGCGTATGAGACACACACACACACACACACGGAGAATAATAACAGGGCTGAATGACACGATGAAGGCCTACCCGTTCTCCACTTGTCTGGTCCCCCAGTCCACTGGATGACTTCTAATCAGGGCCACTCGAGGGTTGAGCGCCGGCTGTTAGCAGTAATTCTGCGGGCTGGCACTGGACCTGGAGGGCTGAAATGAGCCCGTCGGGGGCCATTGTCTGGGCTGGAGCCGTGGTCAATCAGCTTTCCCTCTCTCCCTCTCAGACAGGCTGGAGAGAGGGAAGGAGGCGGCGAGATGGAGCGGAGGGAGAGGTGGAGAGATAGGGGGCGAGACGGAGGGAGAGGTGGAGAGATAGGGGGCGAGACGGAGGGAGAGGTGGAGAGATAGGGGGCGAGACGGAGGGAGAGGTGGAGAGATAGGGGGAGAGACGGAGGGAGAGAAGGACGGAGAAGGAGGGAGAGATGGAGAAGGAGGGAGAGATGGAGAAGGAGGGAGAGATGGAGAAGGAGGGAGAGGTAGAGATGGAGCGAGCCAGGGGGGAGAGAAGGGGCGAGAGGTGGAGAGATGGAGCGAGCCAGGGGGGAGAAGGGGGGAGAGGTGGAGAGATGGAGCGAGCCAGGGGGGAGAAGGGGGGAGAGGTGGGGGAGACACGGCTCATCTGCTCCTGCTTTCTGGCGGCCGAGAGATTGCAGGATTTCCTGGATCGCCAACTGTGGAATTGAATTTTTCCCCGGCTTGTCTCCGCTGCCTCTCTCACTTCTTTCCTCCTGTACACGCTCTCCCACTCTCCTCTCATCCTCTGCCTCCCCCTGTCTTTACCCTGCGTCAAGGAGCAACGCTGCAAATAGCGGTTGCCATTTTATTCCGTTGTGTGATGCAGGATTAGACGCTCCATGCCGCTACGAGGTCAACATGTTGCATTTGATTTGTGTGCTGGTTTTTATGATTTGCACTGCTTTCAAAATCCTTATGCATTTTCGAGACTTCTAGGCCCAAAATGATCTGTATTATACCTACTGACACAAATACCTCCATGTATCCGGTTTGGCCTAGATTGTTTTTGTCAGTCAAACTTCACATTGACACACACCATGGATAGATTCCTCTGACGTTGGGTAAGTAAGCAGTCGAGCCAGAGTGACGCCAAAGAAACTGACCCACCCCCTTCAGGGCCGGCAGGTGCAGAGGCTACGGTTGACATGCTCTGAGCACCCAGCTGGAACACGCAGCCATGTGTCCTCCAGAGGCTCAGTGGAGAGCCCTGTCCAGAGAACGGCCGGGCCCGGCAGGGGGGGATGTAACGCGCCCACACGTGGAACCGAGCCCTATTTGTTCCGCACAGTCGTCTACACCTGAAACACGCATGTTTACACCCCCCCCCCCCCATCTGTCTCAGCGAGGGCCACGTCGGCAGCTGCTTTGCACTTCCAGCGGTAGCCTATTCATTCCGGCCCGTCCCCGTGTGATCCCGGGCCCCCCCATCGGACAGCCAGAGACGGGGCTGATCGCCAGGAGGCACTCTGGTCCCCTGCGGTCTCCTCCATCCAGGACTGGCCCCGTGTCAGGGCCCCCAGCCAGCTCCCCTTCCAGGAGGACGGCAGTGCCAATTTCCCCCCTCTGTCCTGCTCTCTTTTCCCCAGTGGACGGATGGGCCGATTAGGACAGCCTTAACTATGTGTCGTTATCACCCCCCTCGTGTTAAATGGCCGATGATTAATTGCACGTTATTAACTTAACTGTGGATTGTTCTCCCGATACGTGGCCGTCGATAACGCCTGATTCGACTTTAATAGGCCAGTTCTGGCACATTCCTAATGTGTCATTTGTCGAATCGCTCACTAATGTACTCCTATTGGTGGGGATACTGGACCCAGGGAACCAGGAGGAAGAACAGGGTTCTCTCAGGAGTGCGAAGCCATCTGTGGTGTTTTAAAAAGAGTGGTTCTCCAAAATCTCAGGGGAGACGCTAAAGTCTACTGGTTATCATTTGGGGCTAATGCTCGTTTTTGCTGTTTTATTTTAAGGTGGAATTTAGAGACAAAACGTGCAAATGCATAGATGCCAATAAATGCTTGCATCTTAAGGGAACTTACAAATATATTGGGTAAAATATAATGGTTTTCTGGTTGGACAATATTCTATTAACTGCACTGCCAGTAAACTCCCTAAGGGCTTGGTGCAAAGTTAGGCCATACAACCCCCTCCCCCCAAGAATACACAATCCCATCTCAAAATGAGGTGTCCTCACAAGACTGAGTTCATCTCATGTGTGGGTGAACAACCCACACCCATGAAGATACAAAGGACACACACACACACACACACCTCCATCTCCATGCAACCCACGCAAAATACCAATCCTCCCTTCACCCTTTCAAACCCTCTCCCCGAGTTGGAAGGATGGAAGGAGAGAGGGAGGGGGTCGCTCCCCATGAAGTTCCTGCAGGCAGACTGCTGTGAGCAGCGGAGCTTACCCTCTGTCTCGGCTTGGCGCTGTCCAAACAAAGACGGCCACGGGGGGGGGGGGGGGGGGGGGGGGGGTGCAAAGGACCCCCCCCCCCCCCGCCGGCGTCTCCACACCGTCAAACAACCACCCTGTCTTCCACTGACACGGAGGAACAAGCTTGCCCTTTTGCGCTCGGTGCGCGCGCTCGCGTCAAACTGTAAGGAGGAAACGAACGCATGTTACTGCGGCGAGGGCCGTAGCACAACGCGCTGATGTTTACGAGCGCTCAGATAGCTGTAGACGCAGCAGGCTGCCTGGCAATAACGCCGTGTTGACATTAGCCCAGGTGGGAATATGTCAGCGCCCGTCTGCGCCGCCTAATTGCCGTTTCCATTGTTGTGTAATTAACGCTTAATTAGGGACGCCGCTTCAATCGGCGGAGGGGTCGTTAAGAGTGGTGTCGCGCAAACGATAAACCAATGTTAACTTTGCGAATGCAAATCAGGGCATTTTTTTTTGTACGCCCGCTTTTTTTTGGGTCCTTGTACGGTGGTGTGTGGGAGAGCGAGCGAGCTAGGCATTCATCTCGAGCTGGAAGGAGGGGGACAGGTTTTTTTCTGCTGCTGCCGCCGCCATTATTTTTTCCCTTCCCCGACGCTGGCAGCTCAGATGTGGTTTATTATGCGCGCTGGGTTGTTATCTGGAGATGGATCCCCATGCCACCATGCTGTCACACTCCCAGCCAGGGAGGACGGGGTGGGGCTGGCTGGGGGAGGGTGGGGGCTGCAGCCAGTGGAGAGAGGGTGATAGGATGGAAGGGGGGAGGGAGCGAGGGCTGTGCAGGGGAGAGAGTGAGCACCGTGCAGCTGGAAGAGACAGAAAAGCACAGGCGTGAAATTGGCACTGCCCCCTCTATTTGCCCCCTCCGCTCCGCTCTGGTAAGGAGCTGGGCTCGGCGCAACCGCAGCGGGCATCGAGGACGTCGTCGGTTCTATTTGCTATGTTGAGGTGATGCGTCACCCCCCCCCCATACCCCCCCCCACCCCCACCCCCCCCCACCCCCACCACCACCACCCCCACCCCCACCGACCCCCCCCCCCCCCCCCTCTTTCTCCTGCTGCCGCTGCCGTGGTCCAGCCATAACTCACCCTAATTGTGTTTGGTTGGTGGTGCTGAGACGCTGAGTGCATGGTAAAACAGGCGAGGGCCAGCAGCGGCGGAGCAGCGATGGGGAGAAGGCCACGGGTCAGAGGGCGACCCCACCGACCTCCTAGCCCTACCGACACGCTGCTGATTTGGGGCACGCTGGTTGCCAGCCGCCCCCTAACCCTTTATTCAGCCAGTCCCCCGGCTGTTTGTCTATGCCGAAGACCTTGAGATGTCCCCATGCTGAATGTGGAAGTGTGGTGCTCGACAGTAGCACACAGAGACCCTGTCTGTCACCACAGCCCAGTAATGACATTTTCGCTGCTTCTCAATCCTGACTGCACACACACACACACACACACACACACACACACTGTAATGCACATGATCCCCTCCTGGACTGTAAAATGTATCTTGGTCACACACACACACACACATGCACACTCACACGCACGCACGCACGCACACACACACACACACACGCACACACACACACACACACAGATACACAGAGTCTTGTGTCCTGGACAGCTTTGTTAATCAGTGTCAGTGTAAATCAGAGGCGGGGGGCGTAATAAGCTCATGTGGTCCGTGCTATGGTTGCCCCGCGCCCAGCCATCTCACGCTTCGCCGCGGTAATTAACGCAGCGCCCGACCCGCCTCCCCGTGAATCCTTCACGGCCACTCAGGCCTCTCGACAACTCCCGGCTGCATCCTCCTCCCAGGTCCTGGGGAGGAATCCATTAGAGGGCTGATGAACTGTGGGGAATCCATTTCCAGTGGCCCTAGGAAGGGTGTATTCCATGGATTTTAGGATCAGAAATAGCAATGGCTACGCTGTCAACGCGATAACGCACACTCACGGGGTCGGTTCGGAAAAAGAGATTTTCTCGCTTTGGATGTTGATGATATTTCAAATGTCTCTATGTTGTTGGTGCCTACATGTTTCATACTATAAATAGACAGAGCTCCTGTTACCTTTCGATTAAAGTAGGCCATGATTGCTTAGAAACAAGCGAGTGTATCTTTGGTGCCCGTTTGAAGGATCTCCCTGCGGTTACCAAGGGGATCGATATCCTTATCAGTTTGGTCAGCACACCTGGCCCGGTAATGAGATGCGGCCCAGTAATTGAATTTGTAGTGAAGTGTAAAGCCTCTGGAAAACGAAATCTGTAGCACGCACACACACACACACACACACACACACACACACACACACACACACACACACACACACACACACACACACACACACACACACACTTTGAACGAAGGAGAGGCCTGTCCCAAGGCGTACACCTTCCATTTGTCTTTAGTTGCCCCCACCCTTTTCCCTCTCTGTCCTCCCTCCCTACATCCATCTATCTTTCTGTCACTCTAACTCTCCGTCCCTCATCCCTCTATTCCAGTCATCTCTCACCTGTCCCCCTGCTCTTCTCTCCTCCTCCTCCTCCTCCTCCTCTCTCGCCTGCATGGCGTAAGGTGATGGAGGCCGGTGCGTATGGCTCCCAGGGGACCCCGCCTCAGGGATTATACAGAGCGCCGGCATGAAAGATTCATGATGCCCCGAGTGTGTCTGTTTCTGTGTTTCTGTGCGTGTGTGCGAGCGTCGACTGGGAGGAGGGGGGGGGGAGGAGCAGGGAGAGAAGAAAGGCAAGAGCGGGGGAGGGGGGGAGACAGACAGAGTGTGAGACAAATTGATGGTGCGCAGCAGGACTAGCTCTCCAGGCTGCGATTACTACCTACTCCTTTGACCACGGTTGGCAGCCATCTTGGTCAGGGCTGGCCTGTAATTCCCCAAACCCAGAGCTTAATCCAGCGGTCTGGCCACACACACTCATAGGCACCAATTGCCAATGTTTATTACTGTAACGCCTCCTTCTTGTTAGCGTTAACTAATTATAGATGCCATCTGTCTGGGTGGTGGGGTAGAGAATAGTACAGGAACCACTCGTTTCTCCAAAGAAGAGTTGTCTATTCTTTGTCACCTCAGTACTCTGCTTCTCCCCAGAATTCCCCGCCAACACATACATCTCACTGTGTGTGTGTATCACTCCTCCTAATCTAACTGTCCTCCTTTACATCAAAGTACAGAGCATCTCCTTCCAATCATAACCCCTTAAATCAACTCATGTAAAACCTTCAACCAATACTAAAATCATATAGTCTTTCTCAAACTTCTTCACAAAATAATTATCATCTTACGTTACCATGTGCTTCTGGGTGGTTTCCATTTTGGAGTCTCTTTGCCTATCCCTTATCATGCTCCTCATGGAGCACGGAGATGCTGGCTTTGAATGAGGAGCCGGCTCACGGGCAGATCAGGGGGCTACAGCACCAACATGGCTGGGATCGTGACAAAGTCCAGCAGGTTGGCACACACACACACACTCCCTGAGTGTGTGTACTCTATGCCAGGTCCATGACTAGCTGGGATCAGACCGCTTTATTAAAGGTTTGGCAGTTGCTAAGAGCAACTGGAGAGAGCAAGACAGAGCCTACCATCTGTTGGCCCACTGATCTGTTTCCTCAGACATCCCCTCTGTTCCATGGGGGAAAGGCAGGAGCGGTGGTATTGGCCTTGATAAAGAGCACACCTGAAATGTAACACACACTATTGTACCAGCACTAATACAAATAAAGGGTGTAAATGCGTGTTTAGTCAGTGACGTAGGTTGTGTGTAGGCACCCATACTGATCTACATTTTCTGCATGGTATGTGTGCATTTATTTGTAAGTGCGCGAGTGTGTGTTGATCTAAGCATCAGTGTGTGCTCCAATAACACCTCCCCAGGACTGATACCCCCCCCCCACCCACCCCCCACCTATCTCTGGGTTGCCAGTCGTTTGAAACACATTGCATTACGGCCCCTTTTGATTACATTTCAGATTAGAGCAGTGGGGAGATTGAAGGAGGGAGGGGGGGAGAGCTAGCTTCCTCGGGGGGAGTGAATTATACGGCCGTCACCCCCCTCCGGAGCGCGGGCGAATGGGAGAGGCTGAGTTCCCACTATTCCACTGACCTTGGGGGTCACTCAAAGGAAAGCAGCATTAATCAAAATGACACGCGGGCACCGGGATGATACGGCCCACACCAATACCCTCCGCACCCACGCCCCGTTCTTTGATTCACATTCTTCTCTCTCTCTCTCTCTCTCTCTCTCTCTCTCTCTCTCTCTCTCTCTCTCTCTCTCTCTCTCTCTCTCTCTGCCTGGAGCCCTGGTGTCCACGCTGCAAACAGTGAATTAACCCATCTTCCACCTCTATTAATGGACTCTTAAACATCAGCCCTAGCCTGTGGACTTGCCACCAACATTTACATGGGACAGGGAATGAGTCGGCTGCCTCTTGGCACCTTTCCAGGCGTGTTTGCATCGATTTGTTCGCTCCTTGCGTTGTTTTTCTGTTCGTGCTTGAGCATGTTTTATGGAGATGTGGTGGGTCAGGGTATTTTTGAGTGTATACATGAAAAGTTGATAAAAAAATGGCATTAGCTGCCAGCGGCTAAGGGGGGTAATGGCATATCTGTGTGATTTCATATACAATGGCCTTTCTCTAATGTCAGAACTATATTCTAATGTGGGATATTTAAGCATTCGCAAAAAGTCTCGCCAGAAAAACAAAAAAACCAAATACCACATTTGTTTCATCTTTGCCCGTAAAGGAGGATATGTCACCCATATGCCACTCTTCTGCTCCTCCGGTCAAACAATACACAGCACCAGCCAGCAAGGCAGCCAGGAATTAAGTGAACAGGCATGCGTGACATGTGCTGAGGCTGTGTCAGTCAATGGGAGCCGATCGATAGTGCTTCTGTTGGGGTAAGGTTGTGTTTGAATGTGTGCACGTGGGTAAGAGAGAGAGAGAAAAATTGTGTGTGTGTGTGTGTGTGTGTGTGTGTGTGTGTGTGTGTGTGTGTGTGTGAGTGTGTGTGTGTGTAAGTGCGAGTGCCCTGAGCAGTGCTCCAGCTAGGTTAATCTGCGGACTGTCCTCTACGCTGATGATAGTATTGATTTTGGGAAGATCATCCGAAGGTCAGGATATGTTGTCTCTGTTTGGGCTGCCGAGGTATTAATACACTTTATGGCTTTTCGCGGTGCTGCCTCTCCGGTAGAAACATCTATGCAAATGAAGACCATAAACAAGGACTATTCCTTTCTTTTATCTTTCTAAGAGCTTAGTTTACAATCTATTTTTGTTTCTTTTTATACTGCTGATCCTGCTTTTCAACTTAATATGGATATTTTTTAATGGATTTTTTCTCATAAAAAGCTTATCCTTTTGGTAATGTAAAATCAAAGAACCAATTTCACCGGCAGGAAGTGAGACGCTGTTTAAAGGGAGATAGTGTGATGTTGATTGACAGTCGTGGCTCCCCAGCCTTTTCCCAGGGTCATTATCATCGTTTCATCATTTCCGTGGGTTACTTGCAGGCTGGCGTTAGCGAAACTAGGCTTATTAGCCCTTAATTATTCATTTAAATCCATAAAGGCAATCAATTAAGCCTAAGTGTGCAGTAAATCTGATTAAGCAGTCAGCTCCCAAAACACCATAAAATGCAGGTCTTATTTGCTTTAATGAGTTTATGGAGAGTGGGCAGGGATTAATATATGTGTGCACAGGGAACACTAAGGCACACACTTGTGTTCAAACTATTGTTTATGTGTAGCATTTTTTGGGGATAAGCATTTGACCTATTGGCTATTGGAAATGAAAGAGACAAGGTTTACTGTACGCTGATATTAAGGGACATCAGACTAAAATAAGCCAGCTTGCCATTTTAAAACCTGTGTGGTATTTAATACAGGAGGAGAGTTTATGAATAAGATAGATTTTTTTGTTCAACTGCAAACCCTAACGGTAATGCTACTGTGTGTTGACAAAGAGAACTACTTAAACTATAAGACACCTAAGGCACAATGCACTGATTATTGGGGGAATCTGCTCTTTCTTTTGTATCATCCTTCATTATTCCGCGGTCTTCGTCCTCCCTTCCCTCCCTTTTTCTCCCTGGCCTTTACCTGATCAGAACTCTCAGGGGAAATTACCACAGCACAGACTGCTCTGCTCCCCCTCTGCACACACACACACACACACACACACACACACACACACACACACACACACACACACACACACACACACACACACACACACACAAATCTCCAAGCCCACCGCATCGCCACCTATTTACCAGACCTTGTGTGGAATCTCTTTGATTGTCATGTAGGGTCTTGGTGCAGATCTTAGAGCCTTCACAGCTGTGTGTTTGCGTGTCCCTTCCATAGCTTTTATTGGTCAGCCTCTGCCCAGGGCGGCTGAATCTTTAATCTTGACATGCCCAACAAACAGAATATGCAATCCTGGTATCATGGGGTGCAATGCCTTCCATTACGTAGGCTTACTTTATAGTGGTCTAAACCTTAAACAACATAGTATGAATAGCCTTCCTGTATCTAGCTAAAGTTTTATCTTTGGACTGTACTCTACTTAAACTTTGTTTGTACTCTTTTCCCCCTTATTTGCTTTGGAATTTTGTTACTCAATAGTTTGATTGCAGGCAGCCATGTTCTTCCATAAGCAACTGTACCGTCTACATGCATACTGCTATGTCAAACTCCGTCGGGTTAGGTTGATGGTTTCGATAGATGTACTCACAGATGAGTCCCCTTTTATGTACATTGTGGCCAGGCTTTCCTTTAGTCGCATGTCAGAATCACTGCAGTCCTTTTGCACGCGTCAATTCGGGCCTTTGGAAATGTCACTTTGTACAAGAAGCAGCAGCCACCGTCTGCATTTTGATAACTCATCGGCATAATCTCCAGACTTAAGAGGGATGCTAATGTATTCATAATCAATACCAAAGACTGACCCCTCTCATCTATCATTCCAAACCAGACAGCCGACTGTGGACGGTTTCTAAGGGCCCGTGTCTGGGGACTGGGTCTTAAACCAAGATCCACTTTTTGGCCCGTTGCTTCAGTGAAATGTGTCTCTAGACCGGCTCTTGATCATATTTGTTTTGCTAATTCCCCAAGATAAGTCGATAAGCTGCACATTTGGAGCATAGCTTAGTTGCGGAGAGAGCAAAGCAAAACGTGGGAGACTTTGGGGAATTTATCTATTCATCGTAGAGATTGAGTCTTCATGCATAACCCGTGGAAGATCTCAGTTTCCTGAGCTAAGGCAAAGTCTACTGGGATTCCTTTCATGCAATTGACTTTTGCTGTGGCTGCCTCTGTTATGACTGTCTGATTATTAATGTTTCTGGATGGGGATACTTTCCCTCGTGGGAAGCATATTTAAAGGATAAAATGTAGCCACAGAGCACACGCATTAAATATGCATGTGGGCACAACATTCACAAAAACTGTGTGTCTGTCTGCTGTACGTATGTAGTGGATATGTGTATGTGGTAAAAGCATATGCGTGTGAGTGTGAGTGTGTGTGTGTGTGTGTGTCTGTGTGTGTGTGTGTGTGTGAGTGTGTGTGTGTGGCAGGCACCAGCGGCTGGCTTGAAATTAAAACCTTATGTGGAACACGGCTCACGATTGAACTGGAATTAAAACAAAAGGCAGACGAGCGCATTGGAAAAGAAAGACATTAAAGAGAGAGAGAGAAAGAGAGAGAGAGAGAGAGAGGGGGGGGGGGGCTTTAGCATGCTAGCAGGGAATGACTGAGTGACTGCCTGTGCCACAGTCCTTTAGCTTGCTCCTTATCAGAATGTCAGGCAGACCTTTCTCGCTGTGTCTCCTCTGTCAGCAATCGGCTTGAATGTGAAAGCAATTAGGGAAATTGGTCAAGTCAAAGAAGCATCCGAGAGACAGCTAAAAGAATAGCCGTGATGAGTTGGGAAAGTGGAAGTGCACAGGGAGGGGACCCCCACGCACACACTGGCTCAATTGTTCCTCCCTTTGTCAGCCTGTATTCATCTCAGCCATTTTGTCACTTCCAAGGTTGGAGACATCCTCTGTGCTGCATAAATTACCATCTCTGGATTTTGTCACTAATAGTTTTTTGGGTTACAGAATTGCCAGGTTAGTGTCATGTAAGTCTCGGTCGCTGGTCTTTTATTAGCATAAGGAAAGATTACGCTGTCAAATGCAGGTTCTCGAAAATGCACTTGAATTTGAGTGAATTTTTTATTCGATTTTCTTTTTGTAAACTGAACTTGTAAAGGTCTGTGAATTACATAAGCATTTGTAGGGGGTGATATCATGGTACAATTCCATCCAGCACACACAAAATGTTTGTCCTCTCACCTCTATTAACCTGGAGCACAGAACATCTGCTTTCCCCATTCAGTGGGAGCTTGCTTTTTTAATGGCACCGGGCAGCTTGCCTCGAATAGGAACAAACTTTTGGCTGGGTCTCTGGCTTTTACATCTCCTTCCCATAGTGATCTACGGAGGCTGGGGCCTCTGCTGTGGGCCATCGTGCTCTCACTCACTGGTCAGCCCTTCTACCCGGGCCTTTGTGGGCCACAGTCCTGACCTGTTCCCACCGTTTGAGAGAGGGAGAGCTCTAGACGCGTTGGGCATTTCCATGAGAAAAGAGCTTAGAGAATGGGCAGCAGGGGCCACATCTCCTTTGAGGCAACTATGGACTCGGCTCAGGGAACAGAAAGTTAGCCCCATCAATCATTTCATGAATAGGGTTGAAGTATCTGACAATTAGGTGCAGGGTCAACCTAGGTGGAAGACCAAGGGTCCTTTGAGAAAGGCATATATATACTGTGTAGACCAATATCTTACTATACTCGTTTGTTATGGAGCCTGTTTGTTACGTTTTATAACAAACTGATTTCTAGATTAAAAGCAGGAATAAAACAGTATGAAAAATGTGGCTGTCCCTCTATTCAGCAAGCATTATACAGTTTATTGTACCACTATCCTGAGCAATTACATTAGAAATATGATCTGCATCCATCATTTTTCAAGCAAACCAGACTGCCAGCACAGTCAAGGGTAGGACAGGGTGGAGCTAAGGGCTTGTGTTTTGTTGGTTGAAAGTCACGTGACTCGGTTGCTTGGGCACAGGGCCAGTTCCTGCACTATCCCTGCTCCAGAGGAGAGCAGTGTTGTTAGTTTGAACAAAATGGCTGCAAGATCACTGTCAACGAGAGCTCACTGAACGCATACTATGACTGTCCACTCCTACATTGGGATTCTGCGAGAATGTATTTTCTTGGATGCGTTTTTCCAGTTGCATTCGTGGTAGCCATCTCGTCGGTCAGATGTTGTTGCTTGCTTGCTAGCTCCAAAGCTAGCGACCTAAACAAAAATATTTCATTTGCACTTTAAACAAGTTGGCTAATGTTAGCTGGCTAACGCCATCGTTCAATGGGAACGACCCAATCGGTGATTTTCTGAAAACTGCCTATTTTTTTTTCTTCTGCGAAACCGTCGATGTTTAAAGCTAAATAAATAGCTTACATCATTAGCTGCTCTTTAATTCAACTTTAGTGTTTTTTTGTTAGCTTTGCAAATGATTTTTCTATCGTGATATTTTGACGTTCAGTTTTCTATCTAACGTTAACGCCGTTTTACTGCAGTTTTGATTTTTTACAATAAATTCTTGCTATCTGTAACGTTACATCTGGCTTGCTGGTCAGTGTTTACCTCCGTATGTTTTCTTCTCAGCTCGGGCTGCAATCGGCTACGCTGTATTAGCACGAGCGCCGACCCTGGCTAGCTAACTGTGATTTCTTACGGGTACTGTACGAAAAGACATTGGAGAATTCTTTTTTCAATCGTTTTCTGCCATGCATTAATTCTACACTGAAAGCTGCCAAAGCTCAACGTGTCGTCACACAAGGTACGTTTTGAAATATGCTAACTTTGATTCTAATTAAGCAATATATGTTGCTGCGCAGCCTTTTACTTTTGACAGCAGGTCTGTAAACGGCTCGAGGCACGTTTGAAGCTGAAATTGTGTAAATGCCATGCGAGAATACCTAATGGTAAATTGGCGTTTGATAACATAACATATAGTCTTATGTCCCATATTCGTTTAAATCATACATGTATGTTAAATGATTTTAGGCAGGATGTATTTTTTGTAGTTTATTATAATTTTTTTTTAAATCAGAAAGATGTGGCACACAACTTGCTGCAGCATGACATAGCAACAGTGCTCGCAGTTCTCATAAATGAGGAAGAAATATGTCATATTTGTTAATATTAAAGACCCTTTTATTATTTCCTTTAATTATCCAGAGTATTGCATTCAGACTTGCGAAATTATCATATGTTGGGGTGGCTATTTCTTGTTACAATAGTTGCATTTGTTCAAGCTGTTGTAAAAAGCAACATGTTACCGTTTCAGTACCTTCGTATATAAACCAAACGATTTTTCAATTGCAAGAACGAGCATTATAAATCTTGTCCATCCACCCACCATCATCCCCCTTCTTTGGGAATCCAGGGTTTCGGATTGAACTCATCCAATGCACACCCCTCCCACATCCAGTCCCAAGGCGCTGAAGTATAGCTTTTAATATATTTCCCGCACGTCTTAATTGAAGTACATAATTTTCCCCTGCAATCTCTTCCCCACCTCCTCTTTGACATCTTTGTCTCCGCTTCCTTGTCTTATCTCCATCGTCACACTCTAGTGGTGTGCAGAAATGAAAATGCATCGTGCCGCAGCGGCACATACATTGCCAGTCCGTACATTGCATGTTTAGGTGAGGTAAGTTTGGGTAGGAGATTGGTAACCAGGACATAGTAAAGAATGCTCAACGCGCTCACCGCTGAGAGGGTGACCATTAATGTCAAGCTGAGGGTCCCGGTCCTGAGGGCCAGCTGACAACCCCAGCCTCTGTCACCGCACCACTCACACACAGTCACACATTCGGCAGTCCTGACCCCCCCCCCCCCCCCCACCCCCCTTGCATGCACACAGACGCCCTCCCTCTGCCAGTCCAGTGAGGGGTACCATGTGGGGGGTGGGGGCACTCTACATTCAGTGGGAGTGAACAGAGCAGAAGAAAAGCCTTTGGTGAAGGGAGTCACTGAGCTCCTTGAGTGGAGCTTGCCATTTCCAGACAGCATTCATCTATTGAGCTCCATAGGTCCATACTACTACCACCCCAACCTCCACAACAGCAGGTGGCTGACCTGGGGTTGGGGTGGTGGGGGCCTGGGAGTGGGGTGTCGCCTGGAGGCTGGGCATGTCTCGGCCTAATGAAGATGTTGGCCGGAGGCTCTTTTGTGATGCTACTGGTGATATGTTGTAGCCTGTTCTCAAGGGAACATCAATACAGGGAAACAGCTTCCAGCTTTCCCCTCACAGACTCTAGGAAACACCATGTAGGGGTTGGACCCTTATGGGAGCACCTACACACTTTGGTGGATTGAATTTTATATTCGAGAGGCACTTCTTCCGGAATAGCTCATCTCCCATTGAAACCAGACTGGTCATAGATAACTAATGTTGCCTCTGCTGCTGGATCCCCTAGCGTATCCGTCACCGAGCAACCACTCAACAAAATGGCCCCGTCTTTTTGGGTGCCGCAATGGTGTAGACAATCTTGAGCCTTATCCCACTCACTAAGGACCTGGCCCGGGGTTCGTACAATACCTAAGTCTCCGTGATGAGCTTTTTAAAACAACGGGCTGGTCGGATGGATAACATCCACTCATCCCTGCCAGGGGCTGCTCCTGCTGCACTAGGGGGCGTCAAGAAAGGAACAGCCTCGTTTCAGGGAGAGTCCGTCTGCCAAAAGCCATTATCCTCCCCTGCACCAAGCCTGAGCTCATGCCTCAGCTAGACAGCTGTTGTGTCTGGCCCTCACTGTGGCACTGGCAATGAGTTGATGACCTGTGTTTGGGGGCGTGTGTGTGAGACGTCTCCCTGTGTGCCGCGGGTAATCTTGCAGCAGGAAGGCAGCCATCACTCCGTCGTTTCCCTCAGTCCTCTCCCTGAAAGTAAACAGAATCAATATGTCGTTTACACTTCCACTGCTCGGCGGGAGTCCTCCAGCCCTATTATTTTGGGCTAAGTGTGTGTGTGGGTGTGTGTGGGTGTGTGTGTGTGTGTGTGTGTTCCAGTCTCCCGCAGTGCCGTGGTTTACGTGGGTGACGAGCTCGCTCCAGTGTGTCAACAGGGGCCTCCCACCCTGATGTAAGAGGGCTGTAATAGAACGCTCCACTGTTCTCCGCCCGCCCTGCTGCTCTCTCTCCTGGGCTGTGGGGAGGGAGGGAGGGTTAGCCAGAGGGGCCTGCCAGGGGCACCAGGGTGGGCTGGGAAGGGGGGGTGATGGGGGGGGGGGGCAAAGGAAACAGCCCAGGAACGGCCTGTGAGAGCTGGCACGGATCCAAGGGAATGCCCAGTGAGAAGGCATGGGCCACCCCTCCATTCAGCCATTCCCCCCTCTCTCTCTCTCTCTCTCTCTCTCTCTCTCTCTCTCTCTCTCTCTCTCTCTCTCTCTCTCTCTCTCTACCATGTCGGCTAATTGGGGAGACGCGGGCGAGGGGCGTCACACATAGCCGGACATAGAAGCCGGGCCTCCGGTGTGCTCTGTTCCCAGTTCAAGACTATTAGACGGACTAGAGATTACTCTGTGGGAGTCGGCTCTGGAGGTGCTCGCCACAAAGGAGATGTAAGGAGCATGGTGGGTTGACGACTGAGGTTTGGCCAGGTCGCTTGTTTGTTTTGGAACAGCCAGAATGCACAAAGTGGAACTCATGTTTGGAATGACTTCTCCTCCAGTCTTGCCCGTGGACAAGACATTCGTCAGTGGCTTAGCTATTTTGTCTGCCGTCCCATGATGACTTCGGGCTTGGCCGAACATGCTCATCTCAACCCTGTTTGTGCTATTTATCTATGAATGTATAATTCACTGTAGTATTCCTCCTCCTCCTGATACCTGCCTTTTTATTTAAACACTTACTGTAAAACGGACACCTGCAACATGCAATCATACCCAGACCGAGTTAACAAATGGTTAAAACCCAACAATCGCATTCCACTAGTGTTTTGAAATTACTGAGACCTCTGCAACACTTAGATCCAAGATCCCTTTCTCTCAGATGCGTGCTATGACCCTATACAGTAGGTCCTGAGTTTCTTTGCAGAACTGCGGCTTTAGATTTTAGACCAGCAGAAGGACACTAGGAGTCCGTGCCAGTGCCTTCAAGCGCCTGCTCAAATAGCCCTCGTCATACATCGCACACACCAGCCGGGAATCAGCCAGTGGCTCCCAACAACAGCACACTCTCCTTTCTTCTCTTAAATCAGGGCAGGCCTTTGTTTGCACAACTTAACACTGCTCTCTGCCTTTCTCAGCCTCCGTGTGGTATTTTGGGCTTTTGACTGCTACAGTGTTGACTGATGTGCTGTGTGTGTGTGTGTGTGTGTGTGTGTGTGTGTTTGTGTGTGTGTGTGTGTGCGTGTGTGCGTGTGTGCGTGTGCGCGTGTGCGTGTGCACGTGTGCGTGTGTGCGTGTGCGTGTGTGCGCGCCTGCCTGCCTGTGTGCCTGTTTGTGCTTGCTGGTGGCTGTCTGCTGTGGTTGGCAGCGAAAGGCAGTCAAAGTCATAGTAACCTGCCCTTGAGAAGGCAGTCTTGTCGACCGTCTGTCATTCACCAGACGCTCTGTGAATCCTCTCCTCTTTATTCCTACTGTCAGGCCATGTGGCTTTGACGGCTTTCATTGTACCAGGGCCATACCCCCCAAAACCACTTTGTCCCAGGTCTGTTGCAGCCTTTGTGTGGTGCCTAACTCACTTGGACTCCCCGTGCAAGTATCACAACAATGCACAAAAAGAAAAGTGATTGAATAGGACTTTCTTTGTTGCACGGGCTCCTATTGTTGGATGGCCACCGCGTCCTTCAGGAACGGCAGTGGACTTGTTGAGATTACATCAACTCTGCCAGGCTCGTCGTCAAAGGTCCGTCCTCGGCAGCCACCGGCGATGGCCCGATCAGGACCAGGCACCGTCTCTCCTCTGTCTGGCCAGCAGACAGGCCTAGACCAGAAAGGCTCGTCTGCGTCGCTTGGCGTACGCGGCGGCGAGCTCGGCGGCTACCGGGTGTTGTTTTGCTTCCTGGCTTTAATGAGCTGCCTGTACGGCTCCTTATCGACTCGGCGGGGACGACGTTGAGGTTCGAATTGTTCCGCACGCAAACTTCAAAGTCGAAAGTATTTATAGCCCCCCTCTCTTTTGGCCGCTAACGCCGGCAGCCGGGAATATGAATATGTTGTGTGTCGTGCGCCCTGCTATTTTCTCATTTGTTTCTCGGCTCTGTTTTCTCGTGTCTTGATAAATGGAAGCGCAGCATTGCTAGCGAGCTTGCGGTCGCTATTTTCGCTAGCTGTTGTCTAAAAGGCCAGAGCGTATTTTGGGCACGCCGATCTCCACCTGTCTAAATCTGCTCTGGTATTTGCGGAATGCCTCCCAGCCACACAACCATCCAGTGTGTGTAAACAGCAACCGCTGTTATTACGGCTTATCAGCCCTGGAATTTACAGGCCTGTTTTTCCCCGTTCAGGTCCAGCACACACACCCCGGCGAGGGCGTTCCACTGGGCCTCTCTCGTGGCAGCCACGCGGAAGGGGATTAGTCCCCAGGTCGCGGCCGTCCAGGATAATGCCCGTGTAAAAGGGCTCTGGAGGGCCGTGCGACTTCCCTAATGCCTCGGCCGCAGAAAAGAAGGGGGGAGCGTGTGGTGGTGGGGGTGGAGGAGGGTAGGGCTCTGGCGTTCCCTCCCCCTCCTTCTCGCTCCATTCCCAGAGCCTTTCAAAGCAAGACGGCCCTTTGTGGGGACGTGCAGAGCGCCGTGTTTTCCTGGTGGTCATGGCCGCTTTGGCTAGGCGCCAGGACATGTCTCGCTCCCGCTGGCTGGGTTGTGGACGCGGAATGCCGTGGTCCTGAGCTTGGCTCATCCTCTCTTCCCTCACCCCTCCCATTTCCGCCCCCTTTCTCCCCTTGACCTTTTATTTCTTTTCTCTCTTTGCGGGTGCACCGAGAATTAAAACCAACCTCCAAAAACCAACAGAAATTAGGGGGAATGGTACCCCAAACACCCGTCTTCTAAATAAAGGGGCTCATTCTCAATGCAGTTCAGTTGCCTTGCTGAGAGCGGGGTCACCCTTCAAGTTCATGGTTTGCCTGCTATTCCAAGTCAACTGTGAAGGGATGCAGATCATTCCAAGGTGCACCAAACCTGTTGTTGCTTTCTGTCTCCTCCTCCTGCCCTCTTTCTCATCTCGCCCGCCAGCCTCAATCCGGCCTTTCTGAAAGCCTTCTCCAAGGAGAGTTCTCTTCTCCGCTCTTGCCTCCATCTCTTCCCTGCCCTGTCTGCCTCCCCGACTGCTGTCGTTCTTAATTGGTGTTGCTCTGCCTCTCCTTTCATCCTCCTGTTTTTCTCCCTCCGCTCCTCCTCCTCCTCCTCCTCCCCCACGTCCCTGGCGGAACGGCAGCGCTCGGTGAGGAGACATCAGACTCCCCCTGCCTCGGTAAATCAGCCTCCGCACTGCCGGCTGAGTGTGTGTGTGCGCGAGTGGGGGGTTTGGGGGGGGGGGGGGTGTTGGTTGCTAGAGAGACATTTCTGTCCTTGTAGTTGTCACCACCAGAAAGCTCTTCCCTCTGTATAGCTCGGCATTGTCTCTGGACTCTGCTGCTATTTCGTTCAGCGTAGACAAGGAGAAATCCTCTCGCCATGCTAATGCCTCCCCGATTTCACACCTCCACAGCTTCCATCAAAAGGGACCATTCGGTTTTGCACAATGAATACAGAAAGGGCTACAGGCTCAGTCTACGCTCTCCCCTGTCGGGAGGGGGATACAGTGTGCGGTGAGACTGTGTGACTCATCGCATTGGGAGCAGTAGAGTCTCCAACCCTGTTCCGGGCCTCTGACCCAGGCTGACCTTCCGTCAGGGGGGGGCAGCAGTATTGCAGAGTGGTGACACGCGGGCTGGTGTAACCCGATGAGGCCCCCGGCTAGGCTGGCAGGCGGAAGGGGCTTTGGTGGCCTCAGCAGCATTAGAGAACCAGCCCCCACCACCTTGACATAAGCCTCTTTAGCTGACTGGCTGCATGGCTCAGGGGCCCAGTATCCAGCGGAGAGGACCTGAAATCCAATGTTCTCTAAGTGTGTTTATCAATCCCGGCTAGTTTGGGGCATGTGGTCTCATTAGCGTGTGGGTTCGATGGTGACCCCCCCCCAAAATGCCATGTCACAGTTTTCATTCTCTAAACTAATAATTAGCCCAATAATGTTGCCTAGGGTAGCATTTTAGCCTCATCCTGGCATCGGCGTTTGTTTACCTTTGCGCGTGCCGATGCCTAATTGGCTGGCTGCTGTGGGGATTTCCTCTGCCAGCCACTGTCTAATAAGCTGCCTTTTAATCCGTCAACTTCCCAAGTGTATTTCCTTGGAAATGAGGTGACTACAACAGCCTGTTTGTTTTATTGTTGTTGTTGTTGTTGTTATCGTCATGCCTCACCCTCCCTCCTTTCACATATCCTGACATAAGCAGTCACCAGATGGGAGCTCTCCGGTCAACAGCTGGCCAGAGGCTGCGGCGGTGAGCAGCCCAGGCAAGGCGTTCCTCCATGGAAAATTCCAGCGCACAAAGGGTTTCCGGATATGTTTAAGCCCCCGCGAGCCCCTCTGTCCCTGTGTTCTCCCTGCCCCCACCGCTAGTTGGAAAGCATGGTTTCAACATGCTAAGCGTTTGTCTCCCCCCCCCCCCTCCTTTTTTGGACTTGATCCAAGGTAATAACAGAGAAGGGGGATGTAAGGTCTGCGCGCGCTGCGATTGGTTGCGGTTTTTTCTAAGGGAGGAGGGGGTGTTAGCCGAAGGGCTTGTTAGCACCATGCGGGAGGGCTTCAGGGAGAACTGGACTGGCTAATGGGCAGATTTCACACACACACACACACACACACACACACACACACACACACACACAGACGTGTTGGTGGAGGACCGCGTTTCGGAGCCTGCTGTGATCCTGGAGGCTCCATAATGAAGAGGACAGGAGCACCCCGGCCTGCCTCTCTCCGTCTCTCATTACGGCCGCCAGTCTGGCCGGGGTGGTTAGGCAGCGGGGCGGCAGACCAGGTCCTTCTCTGGCGCTCGGCCCTCCTTAATGACCGCCCCGCTCGCCGAACACCCCCACCCACCCCAGCGCTCCGGCTTCCCCTTCTCACTTTCGACGCCTCGCTCGGCCATGTTTTCACCCTTCTGCGGCCCCTTTGTCTTCTCAGGGTTCGCTCTCCGATCGCTGTCTCTCTCTCTCTCTCGTCCTCGTTTTGTCGCCGTGGGCCCTCCAGCTTCCCCCGCCCCTCTCTGGGATTGGCAGCTCCCTCCCTCACCCTGCCAGTGGGAAGGGAGAAGCAGCCCCCCCCCCCCCCCCCCCCCCCTCCGTGTTCATTCTCCCGTCACGATTATGAGGATTCTCTTCCCTAACCCCGACCCCGGTTGACGGTGTCTGGCGAGTTCTCGCTCTCTCTCTCCGCCCGACCGCTAGGACGGGCCGTGCCTCGCGTGTGTCCCACCGAGCTGCCGTGTGTGTGAAACCTGAGCGGTGTGGAACGGAACACCCCCCCAGCCGTCCTCCATTGACGCTCATTTTGACTTTTCAGCATGCGAAGGACAGTGCAAACTGGTTCTTTGAGCTCGTGTGTGTGTGTGTGTGTGTGTGTGTCAGAGTCAGAGTATATTAAGCTGAGCATGAGTATAAAGTTGAGCGGGAACACTTAACGACGGCCCTGTAAATCAGATTCCACGTCCGTTACGGTGAATTGCAATGGGCCTCTAAGCGCGCGGTGTACACACTTTAACAGGCCCACGTTAGAGCAGGCTGTAGGTCTCTTCCACTTTAACAGGCCCACGTTAGAGCAGGCTGTAGGTCTCTTCCACTTTAACAGGCCCACGTTAGAGCAGGCTGTAGGTCTCTTCCACTTTAACAGGCCCACGTTAGAGCAGGCTGTAGGTCTCTTCCACTTTAACAGGCCCACGTTAGAGCAGGCTGTAGGTCTCTTCCACTCCCCCTTATGCCTTTAGTAGTTTCCAGAAGCCCCGGCTTGTGTGGAGCCAAAGGAAATCAAAGGCTGAAGCAGAGTGCTTTCCTCTGGGCCTGTGGCTGGCTGCCTGCTCCCCCGTTGGCCTTGGCTTCCCTGAAGGCTTTAGAGGCAGGCTTCTCGGTCCTTCTGCGCCCCCCCCCCGTCCCCCGTCCCCCGTCCCCCTCAGCTTCTTCATTTTCACTTTCTTATTTAGCCGTCCTGTGACTTCCTCCTGCTGGCTCCCCCCCCCCCTTTCTCTCTCTATCTCTCTCTCTCTCTCCTTCAATCTGTCTTTCCCCTCTCCCTGTTTTTGGCTGCAAAATGAAATGGCTTCCCGTAAAAGGGCCTCGCCCCGTGCCAGGGCGGGATGTGGAGGACACGTTTCGGAGAGCAGCCCCCGAGCAGCTCTGGGGCGTTGACCTCGGCGCGGCGCAGCAAGAGACGAGTCGAAGCGACCGCCCGCCCTTCAAACCTGTCCTCAGCCTTCCCGTCTCGCTCTCTCTGACAGACCTCCCTGCCCCCCCCCCCCCCCCCCTCCCTCCTTGTTTCCTCTCCAGCTGAGAACAGCTAGCAACCGGAGAAGAGAACCGTTTGATGGAAGAAAAGAAAAAGAAAAGGCAAGAAGAAAAGACCAAGAAAGACGCCGCTCAAAAGAAGGTGAGCCGACGCACGCATGCTGAGAGAGGGAGAGAGGGAGAGAGGGAGAGAGGGAGAGAGGGAGAGAGGGAGAGAGGGAGAGAGGGAGAGAGGGAGAGGGAGAGAGAGGGAGAGGGAGAGAGAGGGAGAGGGAGAGAGAGGGAGAGAGAGGGAGAGGGAGAGAGAGGGAGAGGGAGAGAGAGAGAGAGAGAGAGAGAGAGAGAGAGAGAGAGAGAGAGAGGAAACACACCCACCAGCGCGCACACACAGGCAAGACCTTAGGTGCTCCCTGCCTGCTAGCCCTGCAGATTATAGTGCCCTAACCCCGGCCACTAACTCTAGCCAGAGGCCAAGGCCCTATTTAAAGACAGCTCAGCAGGGGGACGGAAAGACTGCCTTGCGCTATAAATCACCAGTCTGGGGGGGGGGGGTGCTTTGAACACAGTGAAATACAAGCGCCCTGACTAGACTTGCAGCAGGAGTGCTGAGGTGCCCCAGCACCCCTACCCAGCAGTGCCTGCAGTGGCCTGTTAGCGCCGTGTGTGTGTGTGTGTGTGTCAGTCATTGTTGTTGCTTTCCTCTCACTCTCACGCTCACTCTCTCTCTCTCTCTCTCTCTCTCTCTCTCTCTCTCTCTGCATTCCAGACTCATTCACATCCCATTTGGGCCATTCCGACAAGTTTGTCAAGAGCCCTCGTAAATGTGGGCCAGCGTCTTGAAGACTGGCTCCCTTCTGGGATTGTCTGTTTTTGTCATCTCTGTTGTAGGAAGTGTTGTCAGTCGGGTTTCAGCTCCTCAATTTTCCTTTTCTCTGTCTTTGTCCTTCCCTTCAGGCTGCTGATCAGAAAACCAAAGGTGAGTGGTGAATGTCCTACCCCTACTCACATGTCCAGAACCCATTCACAGGGGTGTGTGTGTGTGTGTGTGTGTGTGTGTGTGTGTGTGTGTGTGTGTGTGTGCGTCCGTCCATTCCTCCCCCTCTAGGCTATACCGCTGCCCTGCCATATGGTTGACATGGTTGGCTTAGAACAAGAGGTTACCAGGGCTGACCAACCTCACCCTCTGACCTAGTATTCGTTGACTTATCCTGTTAAGTCCCTCAAAGGTGTCTTAGTGCACCCTTTAGGAGTTGTAATTCCCGGTCTAGTTTTTGGGCTATAATCTAATGGTATGGATATGAAGCTTAAATATAGTTCAACATACTGTAGTCTGCAATCGTCAACATTACTTTGCAATATTTGCGTTTTGTTTTGGGCGATGTGAATCTCACTGCCCCGGGGTCCCACGTCATCATGACAACGCTCTTATAGCTATATGGGGTTTGTAGTTCTTATTACAGCACTCTGAAACAAATTTTTTAAATCCATTTGAACGTCCGCTCGGATATATGTGACTTGTTTAAATTTTAGACACCGCAAAATTTTTGGACCTGCGAGTAAAGGGTTGCAGTGTTAGGCCATGTGTGTGTGACCTCTGGGTGGAGGGTAGGAAAACCTGTGGACCTGAGCGGGGTCAGGGAGGGCCCCCCCCCGACGCCAGGCTGGTGGCAGCCATGGACTCAGGGGCGAGGACGGAGAACACGGACCAGGGGGGAAACAGGAAGGGAGCAGGAGGCGCAAGGAGCTTAGGGGGCGGTCACAGCGGAGCCAGCCCGGCATAACGACACGGATCTAATAGTGGAGGCTTGGGTCGGCCATCCAGAACAGCTGGGGGGGGGGGGGCTTCTGCTTCCAGCAGCAATCACGGTCGGTAACGTATTCAGAGAGGCCAGGCCGCCATGCCCTGGATCAGTGCCCTCTCTCCAGCCCTGGTGTGGAATAGGAGATTGGCCGGGGCAAATCAGCATGCAGCAGTGATTTGGCCGGCTCCTATTCTATCCGTGAGCTCCGTCTTCCATGCGGACGGACACACACACACACACACACACACACACACACACACACACACACACACACACGTACGCCTCCTGCTCCCCCTGCCCCCCTGTGCCGACCGCCTCAGTCCTCACTGTTTCAATTTGTTTGCAGTAATCGATCTCCACCCGGTGCATTCATATGTATGAAAATGAGATAAAGCGCCAGAGCGGCAGCATTAACTTTTCTGCCCCCCATTAGCCATGGAGCTCCAGAGACACTGGGCCCAATGTGCCTACCCACCCCCTCACACACACACACACACACACACACACACACACACACACACACACACACACTACCCCCTTGTGCTATCTCGGGCAAAGCCTTCAGCCCCCCCCCCCCCCCCCCCCCCCCAGTGCCCATTACCATAGAGGGCAAGACAAGGCTGATGATTATTCCCCACCTTGCCACACAATCAGACGCCGTCGCACCACGCACCCTCAACACACATGTTCAAAAACGCACTCACACACACCGTCCCCCACCCGCCCCATAGGGACCACCCGCCTCTCTCAATCCATCTACCCGGTGAGCAGAAGCCAACGCTCACTGCACGGAATGGCAAAACAGCCCGTGCAACGAAATGCTTTAAAAGGTGCCCGCGGAGGCCTACCCAACCGGGCTAACACACACACACAAAAGACCCGTGCGCTTAGGTGAGCGAGGAGTGACGCGAATGTGGCTCGTGTGAACATGTGGTGTGAGCCGGCAGCACAAAGCGTGTGGATGAGGCACGCCAGTCACAGCCCCCATTCCATGATAATCGGGCGAGCAAATCGGAGCGGCACGCAAATTCCTGCTGTCACCGCCCCCCCCCCCCCCCCCCCCCCCTCCCCTCCCCTCCTCCAGGAGGTCGAAGTGCAAATGTGTCAGTGTCTCATCCTTCTTTTCTCCTTAGCTAGGCTGTTTTTAGTCCCCCCCCCGATCTCCCCCTCCCCCCAGAGACAGTTGCCCTCGACAACTGCACAACATATTTACACGGCGTCGCGGCGGCGATAACAGAATCATTTTCTCCCGAAGGCGTGGGTCAACAGCAGCCCGTCGTATAATTTCATATTGGATTAATTTGCCATTTCACATGCAATTAATTGCATCAACACTTTGGAGTCGGATTTCATGAATCGCTATCTAATTATGCGCTAATTTACTTTCGGCGCAGGAGCGCTATTCTCCAGTTAAGTGCCACATTTATAAATACTCTATAAATTAATATGAATAGATTGTGACTCACATCCCTTGGATTTATGACTGCCAAGCATAATTGTTTCCCCCCCGCCCCCGAAGGAAATTTCCCCAAAACAAATGCGCCTCTCGTTGTCATGTATTATCACTCACACGGCCCTGACATGAGCCTCATCCCCCTCCTGCTCGCTCACCACCCAGAGGAGTCGTGTTCAATAGGAGATAGATAGGGAGACTGTTTAGCTGGCTGTGTGTGTGTGTGTGTGTGTGTGTGTGTGTGTGTGTGTGTGTGTGTGTGTGTGTGTGTGTGTGTGTGTGTGTGTGTGTGTGTGTGTCGTGGTTAAACAAGGACGGCTTCTCCAACAGCAGTAGTAGATCAGTGACGTCTAAACCGCCACTGTGCAACCCAAATGTGGCTCTATGTATTTCAATGGGCTCCAAAGATAGAACATAGGATTGTGTGGGTGAAAGTTTCCGTCAGGCTCCCACAGATCTAAGATTAGCCTCATCCATTTTAAAAATGGCACGGTGAGGTAATACTGTCAGATGATGTTTTCGTGTATCCTCCTCAAAATCCCGGCAGACAGGAGCAACACGGGGACTGCACTAGGAGACTCATTAGTGTGTGTGTGTGTGTGTGTGTGTGTGTGTGTGTGTGTGTGTGTGTGTGTGTGTGTGTGTGTGTGTGTGTGTGTGTGTGTGTGTGTGTGTGTGTGTGTGTGTGTGTGTGTGTGTGTGTTGGGAGGGGCAAGTATAGCGAGGGCAGGGGTCACAGGAGGCAAACTGAGGAGCAGTCATCGCTCTCCATAGTGATAGCCTGAGCCAGAAAGGGGATAGGCAAAAAGCTATTTTTTGTTGTGTGTGTGGGGGTGTGTATCCCTCTAAGGAGCTGTGTCTCTCTACTGCTACTGACAGATGGAGCCATGTAGATGCACTCACTCGACCCGCCGTTTACACACACACCTACACACACACACACACACACACACACACACACACGAGACTGCCTGGGTCCCCTCTCCAAACAAGCAGCAGTCATTTCCATGTGTGGAGCATATTGCTCCTTCATCACCACTCACTACACACTACAGCCCCCATGAGCCCTCTCACCTCTGCCTATTTCCCTCCTTCATCTACTTAGACAGGACATCAACGCAGGCCTCCCTCTTCAGCGCTAACAGTTTAGTAGTCTGCATCCCAGATGCACATACATCTATATATGGCAACTCTTTACACGAGGGAAAGCACTCTGGTTGGACGTCACTTGTTCCTAGCAGCATGATGAGTAACAAGCCACAGTGGGTGTGCTTTCTGGAGAAGCTTGACTAGACTTGACACAGTGCAGCCAAGGGCCTGATCGGGTGGCCAGGGTTCCTGCTCGGCCCAGGTGCCCCGTCCCCCTGAACACGGCCGCATTATGAAGGGGGTGTGCAGACACCAGAGGACCCAGCACGGCCTGGCGCTAAAGCTGGAGTCGACCACAACTTCCCCCCGCCCGCGCACACTAGGTTTTCTGCCTTTCTCTACCTCGCTCTCTCTTTTGGTGGGGGGTGGGGGGGGGGGGTCCTCTGCCATTCTCTCTCTATATTTCGTTCTCTCGGGTTGTGTGTAATTAACCATTAACCATTGAGGAAATGCTATAATTGCAAGCTTGGCTCCCAGTTGCGGAGCGCGCCTCAGTCAGTGGACCTCGTCGAATTCACCCTCGTTACTGCCACTTATTTAATTGGCTCGCCCCTTTCGACGTCCATTGCAGTCCCCTGGTTTTGGGGAGGCAGAAATGTCTACTTGTTTGTTTGCATTCCTCCTGCCAGGCTTCCCTCCCATTCACACTCAATTTGCCTCTCCCTCAATAGTCTCTTTTCAGGCCTGAAGTCGTTCTCACGTTCACTTAGTATTCCCCCCCCCCCACACACACACTTCTCCCATTCCCTCTTACCTGATCCCCGGCTTGATAACCTCTCGGCTTTCCTCCTCGGGCCCCACTTTCGCCGCATTCCCTCCACCTCCTCCGTCCTCCGCACAGGTCAAAGCTCGGTAAGATTAGCAGGTAAAATGAATAAAACATCCTCTCCTCCCCCATTGTCAAAAACCTGGGTTCAATTCGTTCAGAAGGAGACCAATCCGAGGAAAGAGCAGAGCCGCCCCGGTTACAAACGGGAGTCCGGTGATGATTTATGCATTCTGTCTAGTGAGACAATTTGCCCTTTTCTACCATCCGTTTAGTGGAAAGGGGAGATCTCTCTGCAAGCTGCTTCGTCTTTGATATGCTCTCTCATCGTCAGGGACTCCCCCTGCCTCCTCTCGCTCCTTCTAGTAGATTCCTTCCTCAGCAGGAATGTCTCCCCAAAGCGCTTTAAAATCCATTTCAAATTACCTCCCTCCCTCCCTAAAAAAAAAACAGATAGTTACCCCTCGCTAAGTCTTTATATGTTTGTTTTAAGCGGAGAGGAGCTCACGCTGTCTGTCTCACAGTGTTGCACACACACAGACACACACACACACACACACACACACACACACACACGTGTCATTCATACACTCTACTTCCCACACTCTTTATCTCCCGAGACCAGCCATTGTGACTGAGTTAGTTATTAAATAGAGATTACAGTAGAAATGGGCCCACGA
Source organism: Aplochiton taeniatus (assembly GCA_017639675.1). Lineage (NCBI taxonomy): Eukaryota > Metazoa > Chordata > Actinopteri > Galaxiiformes > Galaxiidae > Aplochiton > Aplochiton taeniatus. The sequence continues at coordinate 16,627,682 of CM030176.1, forward strand.
TTACCCAGCTGCCTAGCATTACAGCAGCTTTCACCTCGCTGGGACCAGGGAATGAGCCATCGTTGTGGCAGTGAGTAGACGTAATTAACAACAAACATGGTTTGACGGGTTGCGTTTTTAAACGGTTGTTTCCATACAAATGACTTCGATTAGAGGAAGGAAATATGATGCGTCAGAAGCCCAGGAATCAGTTCTAAATAAAGGCGTCTTATGGAGAAGAAAGCACCATTTGCAGCCCCGCGCACAGCAAACACATCCACGACCCAGACAGTCGCAAACTGTCTGAATTACTAACAAGTTGCTGTGTTGGACCCAGTTTTCTCTCTCGCTCTCTCTCTCTCTCTCGCTCTCTCTCTCTCTCTCACCTGAGAGAGTGAAGTAGCCTGCTCCACCAGACTGACCCTCGAGCACCTCTTCGCTTCACTTAGCTACGACAGTCTGGACAGATTCTGATAGAGCGCATTGGAGCCCAGAGGCGTTGCCTGGACCGGGCACTGCGCTTGTGGGAAGCGATTGAACCAGCATCCTGGCAGATCTGAAACGCCTTCAGCCTCTACACCTAGCAAATGACTCTACAACATATTCCAGGGCCTGTCCTTGCCAATGTTGCTAACTTCTAGGGACTAGCTATCTAGGTTAGCGCTGATGCCTGCTAATGGTAGTTGTATAACTGATTCTATGGCGGTGTTGTGCAACAGGAGCCATGACTGGCATTATGTCGAGTTCAATTTTCGCCGTTGTTCCTCTTGATGCCGATCAGGTGATTACAAACTTGCCAGGACGAAATGCGGGTATTTAATTCGGGGGGGGGGGGGGGGGAAGAGAGAGAGAGAGAGAGAGAGAGAGAGAGAGAGAGAGAGAGAGAGAGAGAGAGAGAGAGAGAGAGAGAGAGAGACAAGAGGAGGCTCTAGAGGGAGAGAGGCTGAGGTGCCGCGGAAAAAGTGGGGGAGGGATGAAGGGAAGGAGAAAGGGGAATGGAGGAGGAGGAGGAGGAGGAGGGGGGGGGGGCAGGGCAGTTAGGACGCAGCACCCTGCGTCGTGATTGGCCGAGCCCACGTCAGGCGGGCTGAGCTGAATGTAATCAGAGATGTGCGTCACAAGATGCAGCTAGCCAGCTACTGCTGGAAGGGGGCTCGGTGTGTGTGTGTGTGTGGGTGGGTTGTTGCGTGTGTGTGTGGGGGTTTGTCTCTAGGCGCTTCCAGCCGTGTGCATGCGAGTGGAAAAGACAGCGGCGGCACGTTGACATGCGGATGCACGTGTGCTTTTTCCGTGGGTGCTCGTCATTGTTCTGTTTTTAGTGAGTTGGTGTTTATGTGCGGGTGGGTAACACACACACGTGTGTGCGCGCACACACACTCATACATAGATAATCGACGTTGTGAGCATTGCAGAGAGGGATCAGCGAGGCCTGTGTCTGCATTTAGAAGTGCCATTGGCCCCGGGACAAGCCATTGGCAGGCAGAGTGAATACCAGAGTTGCTCCTCGCTTGTCCTTCCCCTCCCGCGGCTGCAGAGGACTGCCTCAGGACAGACTAGTGCCTTTCAATGGGGGCCGATTAACAAACCCTTTCTCACTTTGTTTACTCTGGGACAGACCCAGGCCTTTTAGCGGATTGAACCATGGGGTGTGTGTGTGTGTGTGTGTGTGTGTGTGTGTGTGTGTGTGTGTGTGTGTGTGTGTGTGTGTGTGTGTGTGTGTGTGTGTGTGTGTGTGTGTGTGTGTGTGTGTGTGTGTGTGTGTGTGTGTGTGTGTGTGTGTGTGTGTGTGTGTGTGTGTGTGTGTGTGTGTGCGCGCCAGTCAGGTTGAGGCTGTGACCCGACCATGTTCCCAGGAGAGTGAGATAATGTAGCCTAGTTGCTAATCTGCGTTTGTCTGGGGCACCCGGTTCTCGACCGTTTCCTCTACCACTTAAAGGGATAGTTCCACTTTTTGGTAAATAAGATATGTTCCTATCCACTCCTAGTCAGACGAGATGATCGATATCAATCTTATGATTGTGCATCCAATAATGAGTTATCTAGATAAATGTAGCCTAGCTTAGCAGCAACGGCTGTAACTAAGATACAGGCTCGAACCTGCGAGGCTGCCTACCCAAGGGTAAAACTATGGTTACGCCTCACAAAATAGGCCCGGCCTGGTTCAATAACAACGTAAAACATCTGTTTACTTTTTCATTTCGACACCTGTGAAATACAGAACATACAACATGTAAACAACACACGCTCTGGAGTTTTTCCAAGGTGTATTTTTTCTTATTTAACGTCTCTAAATAACTCATTACTGGACATACAATCATAGCATTGATGTCAATCATCTTGTCTGATGTGAGGTAAGTAAGAACATATCTTATTTCCCCCAAAAGTTGAACTATCACTATTCTAGCTACCTCTCTCTTTCCCTTTATAGCCCTCTCTCATTCAGGCCTAGCAGCATTTTCTGCGTGCGTGCGTGCGTGCGTGCGTGCGTGCGTGCGTGGCCTTGAGGCAGCCCTCGGCCCTCAGTGCCCCAGCTCGTTCACCCAGAGGGCTGGGCTAAGCTGCTTAGCTGCCTGCAGGTTGTCTTAAGAGCAGGTCGGGCTAACACTCGATTAGAGGGAGAGGGGACAGGGCGCTGGGAGACGGGGTCAGGGAGAGGTCAGGGCATGCCTCTACGGAAGGGCTGTGCGGGTCCTTCGACAACCGGCACGTCCTTTCTTATTATTCTTACGAGAGATCTGTGATATTTCAAACCGAAGAGAATGCAAGTTAGAGACCGCCCGGCAAGCCAGTCTCCCAGCCAGCCAGCAGTGCCTGCGTTTCAGTCATTACACACCCTCGACCCATTATTTAATTATCAATGGTGGTGGCTACCCAAACAAATGTTCTTCTATGACACATGAACTGTGTATTACCAGGCATTAATCTCTTGCTTCCTGTGTGTATTTGTCTCCTTCTAGTGCCAGAGCCTGCCCCTAAGCCCGGCCCCGGCCCACCCCACCCCCACCCCGCCAGCCCCAGTGTGCCCCTCACGCACCCTCCCTCCTCCTCGAGTGCCAGCGGGGCCAATGGCAAGCGTTCCCCCTCCGTCGCCCCGCAGCAGCCCCAGCCAGCGTGCCAGCCCTCTGCCAGCCCCCGCTACCCGCCCCGAGAGGTGCCCCCGCGCTTCCGCCAGCAGGAGCACAAGCAGCTGCTGAAGAGAGGCCAGCCCCTGCCCGCCGCTCTCACCCTCGCCTCCTTCTCCTCGCCGGGGTCCGCCGCCGTCAGCCCCGGTCCCAGCAGCAGCGCCACCTACTCCGGCCTAAACCCCCCGGCCGCGGGCAAACGCCACCCAGGTAAGTGGCCGTCGCACGCCTCCATGTCTGTGAAGGGGCTCCCTCCGGGTTTCTACTCTTAACATGCCCACCGCTCAACGTCCTGTTAGCCTATTAGTGTCAGCATGCGTCCGTTCTAGCAGAAGGCAAGGGGTGGAAGGTGTTGCCGGTGGTTGTTTTGACCAGGGTGAGGAAGCTATCGTGGCTCGGCGCTCCACTGTTTTTACGGCAACACGCTCTCCCCTCCCTGTCAGATCTCGGCACCCCGCCATCGCCTGTTAATGAGCTCACCAAAGACACGGACAGAGAGGCACACGGACAGAGAGGCACACGGACAGAGGGGCACACGGACAGAGGGGCACACGGACAGAGGGGCACACGGACAGAGGGGCACACGGACAGAGGGGCACACGGACAGAGGGGCACACGGACAGAGGGGCACACGGACAGAGGGGCACACGGACAGAGGGGCACACGGACAGAGGGGCACACGGACAGAGGGGCACACGGACAGAGGGGCACACGGACAGAGACATGTTATCTTGTGTCCTCATGTTCTAATGTCGTGTGTGCATGGTTATTTTCAGAGAGAGAGAGAGAGAGAGAGAGAGAGAGAGAGAGAGAGAGAGAGAGAGAGAGAGAGAGAGAGAGAGAGAGAGAGAGAGAGAGAGAGAGAGAGAGAGAGAGAGAGAGAGAGAGAGAGAGAGAGAGAGAGAGAGAGAGAGAGAGAGAGAGAGAGAGAGAGAGAGAGAGAGAGAGAGAGAGAGAGAGAGAGAGAGAGAGAGAGAGAGACGGACACAGAGAGACACACGGACACAGACAGAGAGACACAGACAGACACAGAGAGAGAGACACAGAGAGAGAGAGACACACAGATAGAGAGAGACACAGAGAGAGAGAGAGAGAGAGAGACACACAGACAGAGAGAGAGAGAGAGAGACACAGACAGACCACTCGCAAAGAGCCGGGCCTGTCATTTGAAGGCAGCGTGCGCGCTAATTTCACGTAGGGTAATTTTTAGCTAGGTGCTCTACTGCGGCAGAAATGTCAGCCATAAAGAAATGGCTTTGCGTTGGGGGGGGGGGGGGTATGCCTGTTTCCCTCCACCAGGGTAGGGAGAGTGACGTTGCTGTTTCCTGTCTCTACGTCAGCCTAAGTTTGGCGGGGGCCTCCGGCTTTGCTAGGTGCCCGGCCGCGACTCTGAACGGGAGCCCGCCCGTTTCCCACGGTTACCGTCCGCTCTGCGCTAAGGTACAGAGTAGACCGCCACACCAGCTGCCACGGCTAATCGTCAGCATACCTCTCTCTTTCTCTCTTTCATTCCTTCTCCACCTGGTTCCCACTCTTCCTTTCATGCCTGGCGCCCACGTTTACTCTGAGAGCACGGCAGACGCCAGGCTAGCTGGTCAGTGGTGGCCATTTAACAGCCATCTTCTCCTTCAGAACCCGTCCTCTGTGGCTACGCGGCCTCCAGCCCGAACCGCAGACAAACCGCCCGGCAGCGCAACAGTCCCCCAGGGACCCCGCGGCAGAACACAGCCCCAAGCAGGAGAGCCCCAGGCTGGGGGCGAGCATGTCTCCCCCCAGGTCCCTGGGGCCTCCCTTGTTGTCTGGCCAGACAATAGCCATAGGCATATAGCTTTGTTGTTCCGGCAGCACCGCGAGGGGATTGGTGGAACAGACAGCCAGATCAGTGTTTGTCAGCAAGGTTTTTCATTCCACGTTTCAGACTTTAGATCACAAGGGGGCGTCATCGAGAGACTTACCTGTTGGGGAGTGCGCATGTGTTTGGACCGGGCCTGTAAGGTCACCCTGGCCCTGGGCTTGTGACCCCCCCCCCCCACCACCACCACCACCACCACCACCACCACAACCACAGAGTGTTTCTGCACAAACGTGCCCTGGCCAGGAGCAACTCATCACGCTAACCCAGTTGTGTCCTCTCCAATCTGTGTCTGCCCCAAAGGCCAGCTGGCTCCCAGACACACACACACACACACACACACACACACACACACACACACACACAAGCACGCACCATTAAAGGAACCTCCAGTATTGTGTTTTTTTTTTTATGGCAACTCTCACGTATGATAATAGTGTGACACACCCCTACCCTAAAGTCTGAAAGGCAACCCCCCACTGTCTCACGTCCACCCTCACCCACCCCCACAGTGCCTAATGTCTCAGCCCTCACGTACACCCATTCACCCCCTCTTCCCAGACCCTCCCCCATCCCCTCTAGCAGCTGACTGGGGGAGCGTGGAGTGGTCTGGAAGATCCATCCAGCCGGTCTGAGTCTCCCCAGGAGCAGGTGCTACAGTGGGGGTTTCCGTCTAGGCCCCTCCCACCCTGCCTTTTAAAGGCTGTGGGAACCGGGGCCCAACAGCTGTTTGATGGCCGGGGCCTCTCTGTGTCTGTGTCTCCCCGGGGGCCCCCACCGAGCACACAGCCAGAAGGCAGGCTGCGGGGCTGCTGTTCGCAGGCGGGGGCCCTTTCCCTTTGGCCCCCTTTGATTCGGGGCCAACGAGGGCAGCGTGAGACAGCACTCGCGCCCTGCTGACGCTGGGCTTTAACATGGTAATGTGGGATCCGCTGTGGCCCAGCGTGGGACTCTGCTCGGACACTGTGGCGTGAGTTTTTGAATTCTGTAACCCAGGCCCTCGCACTGAGCAGAGAAGGAGCAGACCGAGGTAATGAATGGTTTGATATGGAAGTGGAGTGTCGGATTACCTGCAGAGTACCTCGTTGTGTGAACGCTCTCAGATTGGCGTTGTCGAGAGCAGTCGGGGGTTCTTTGTCGCTCGGCGGGACGGACAGCTCCAGGGATGTCTTGCCCGGAGGTTGTTTAAGGTTTCCCCATGAGCCGGGGCGGGAAAGCCCCGCCTGCCTGGCACGCCCGCTGCCAAGCGACAGCAGGCTCTGGTGGCTTCATTAGGCCGGTCTCTGCCAGGGAGACCAGAGGATCCACCACGGGGCCCCTGTCTGTTCTCTCCACGAGGGGAAACAGGACATAAAAGATGGCCGCTTTTTTTGAAACCCCTCCCGTGACGCGCCTCGCGCTCCTGTTCTCGCTCCCCCAGCTTCCGGAGTAAACAAGTGCGGGCTTTGATCCAAGTGGGGAGCGGAAGTCTCCCGTAAAGGGAGACAGACGGGGTCTGCTTTGAAGACAAAAGGGGGGCTAAATGTCTCCCTATTTGATGGCGCTGTGTTGCCTCGCCGTGTGTTTTTGGCGACGGCGTTAAACTGGCCTCTAAAAACGTCCGGTCCCAAAGGTCGGCGTCGCTGTGAGACAAGGAGGTGCCGGCCTTTTCAGTAGACGTCCTCTTTCAGAGAGCTCTCTCTCTCTCCCTCCCTCCGTCTCTTTTCTCTCCGTTCTCTCTCTCCGTCTATTTTTCTCCCCGTCTTTCTTCCCCCTGCCACGGCTAGTGCCAACCTCCTCCCTCCCCCCGGCTCCCCGGCTGTGGCTGCACAGCAACGGGGCGTCTAGCTCTTGGCCACCTGCCCGGGCCCCATCATGGCGGAGCAGCTCATTATCATCAGCGGCTCATCGTCTCTCTCTCTCTCTCTCTCTCTCTCTCTCGCTCGCTCGCTCGCTCGCTCGCTTTCCCCCTCTCCTGCTCCAATGGTGTGGTGACATCACAGCCTCCCCGTTGTCCTCTGATTGAGCCTTTTGTTGGGACGGCCTGTGCCGCTATGTCAGGCGTTTTTGGCTGTCAGGTCGGCGATTTAAGGCGCTGTGTTGGGAGTGTGCCAAAGGAAAAGGCTGGGCACAGTCCCCATCATGACTGGCAGCACAAGGGGAGACTGCAGAATCCCCTTTTTGTTTTTATTTTGGTCCTCTCAGTCCGCCGGCACAATGAAAGACGCTGCCTCCCTAATTGCAACCAGAATGAAAGCGGCTCCACATTACTGACGGTTGAGCGCAAATAAACTCGATAATAATTGTTCCCCCTCTCGGTTTCTTTCCCTTTCATGTTTGCCCACTGTAGTCGGCCACTCCTCCTTCCCTCACCCACGCTTCCTTCGCTTCAAAAGGGGAGGACTTTCTCCCGATGCGACTAGGAATGCGCGTTAGGAGTCGACGGGAGAAGGGACCCCGAAGAGTTTGCCGTTCAGAACGAACGCGCCCCCCGAATACGGGCGCGTGCACGGGCAAGAAGCCCACGCACGGCCGCCCATCACGCACAGTGCAGACAGAAGACGCTCCCGATAAAGCACACAGCGCCCGCCACACACTTCCCAGCCAGCGGCAGCAAGGATTTCTTGGCCCAGGCTCCAGTGGTAATCTGTGGCAGAGTTGCGTTCATGCGGCAGACGTATTGAATGTACGGCGGCTTCTGTCTGTCTGTCTGTCTGTCTGTCTGTCTGACTATGTCTCGCCCAGCCCGTCTCTCAGGGAGACGGCTGCTCTACCTCTCTCCGGGTATTTTTCCACTCCGTCTCTCCCTGACCCCCTTTCCACCAGCGCCACCAGCTCTCTTTCTTCTTCCTCTTTTCTCTCTCTCTCTCTCTCTCTCTCTCTCTCTCTCTCTCTCTCTCTCTCTCTCTCTCTCTCTCTCTCTTCCCCCTTTCTTCGTTCGGTTTTGGTCTGTTTTTGTTTTGTTTTGCTCATAGTATCTGTCACGGCACTGATAAAAAGGAAAAGCAGGCGGCTTTGTTTTCTATGATTAATTTATCATGCAGCCTATTTTTGTGCCCTTTGGAAAAAGAGCAAGCACGCCAGAGAGAAAGCGAGAAAGCGAGCAAGCGAGGGGAAGGCAGGAGAGAATGCGAGACGTGTTTTTTTTTTTTTTCCTGCAGGCTGCAGCCTCCGAGCTCTTGGCTGGAATTCAGGTCTGCTAAAATGGCGTCTCTCGCTCTCTCTCTTTCTCTCGAGCGAAGAGAGGGAGGGAAACACAGAGAGAGGAAGTGACATGCTGCTGGCACTGCCGTTGTGTTCTCTCAAAAGGAACACCTTACAGACACAGAGCTCCAAGGCAAGGCAAGAGTTCGAGTGAACAGGGCGTTGTTCGTTAAGGTCTGTCCTCCGTCATTGTTAAACAGAATCGCAAAGCAGCCGTGCGAACCAAAACAATAGCTCTGAAACCGTGCCAAGCCAGCCCTCTTGGCGAAGAGAACCAAAGCACACACACTCTGAGAAAACATGAGCCCCTTAGACGAACACCCAACTTGACTAGTATGAATGGAACACTCCAAAGCACCTAAGAGATGCGAGCGGTGGCATTTGATATGTAAAACCTCTCTGGACTGCAGTGCTAGCCCGTTTGGCACGCGTTTAAAATGTTTGCACTGGAAAGCCCTGCAGAGCACTGGGTGTTTTTTTCCGCTGTTTGAGGCTGCAGCGTTGCGCATGGACCTACGGAGTTCAGATGATCCTCTGGTTGGGAAGAATGTCCTTCTCTAAGTGAACTCCGAGACACAGCACAGTAAGCGTTAGGACGGCTCGGCATAGTGTGCGTGCTTGCGTGCGTGCTTGCGTGCGTGCGTGCGTGCGTGCGTTTGTGTGTTTGTTTTGACGCATACAGTGCCTTTTATTTAGCTTTCTGCCTGAACAGTGATGCTCCTGATATCTTGTTTGGTCACATTTCTGTGGTGCAAAGGGGGAGAAGGTTTACAACTTCCAGTCCGGTTAGGATTTTTCAAATTGTTTGTTTTTGATTGCCCTTTGTGGTCGACCAAGTTTCCGTGCCATCTTTCAGGGCCAGTCAGGCTGCGCCAGGGAAGTTTATAACTCTGAGCAATTTGTTTTACTCAAGTTGTAAAGAAGAAGGGTAAAGAATCGCTAGCACGGCTGTGTAGAACTGATTGCACACTGTGTACCTAAGAAGCTGTGCAGCGTGGCTTTTGGACGATACACAGAGAGTGTGCGTGTTTGAACGCCGTCACGCGCACACACAAGGCAACCCCCCGCGATAAGGCCGCCTGGAGAGAGGAGATAAGTGTGTCGAGGGACAGAATTGAGTTTGGTAGTCGCTCAAAAGCGTGTTGCGCAGTCTCTTAAAGCCACATAGCTGCCAGTGTGGCTGTGGGCGCATCAAAGGGAAGGGGCTCGTCTGAAGGGCTAGTTTTGACCAACCGAGTCTTTATCTCCTGAAGGCTAGCTCGAGCCATTATGTAAATCACTGGGCGATCTCATGGAGCCAGACATGATGGAAGGTAAGGGAATCAATATGCCAGATCAGACGGGTCTATAAATATATACAGTATATATATATATTTTTTAAGAAGCACACACTAATTGAAGATTCGTGAGGCATAGAGAAGCTGTGAATGTTTTGTGTCCCTGATGATGGCGCTGTGTCAGTTGACAAGCCTATACTGTCTGGATGAGGATGGATAAGAAAACTGGGGCAACAAGGCAAGAATCTGGGAGGCACTGGTAGATGAACTATCCAGGTTTGAGAATGGATGTCTGTAAGTGCTGAATTTCCTTCTTCATGCACGTTTCTCCTGAAACGTGGTTTGACTGGGGGAAGTGTTTCCTGGGGCCCCAACCCAGAGACTTGGCATTTGCATGGTGGATCGATAGCCTCCCACCTTCCTCGTCTCCACACTAATATTAATAGGGCTATTGATTACATGCCCGGTGCTGACTGATGACCCACTGGTGGCCTGAAATCAGACCATTATTAGATTTTCCCCTGATTGGACTGTGCGGGCTATGTTATTTACTTCCATGGATTTTGTGTGCTTGGAGGGAGACCGCACTCCTACCAAAAGATGCAGGCGGTTGGTTTGGTGATCAGGGCTGTGTGATGGCAAGAATCTGGCGATATGATATGTTTAATAAATTGCGACACTGTATGCAAAGTCATATATTGTGATTTAGTTTTCATCTAATTTCAGGAAGATAAAGAATACACCACCAGGTGCATAAAATATAAAAACGACTTTTGGTGAAATCTGAGCAAAGGAATTCATTTCCATATCAGTAATGTCGCGATACTCAAGAGTATGGATATTTTCTTCGACCCTAATGGTGATGCACTTTTCCTTTCATGGTACGAACTGATTAGCCTTAGTCAAGCTGTGGCGCAAGTTGGGCTCTGTTATTTAGCACACAGGGCCGACTGCATGTGGTTCTTGGGGAAATATGGACCTGACGGAAAAGAGGAAAGCTGCAGTATCCCTGCACCCTGTTCCCCAGTCCCCGGCTGTGTCACCATGCAGCTAGCCTCAGGCAGATAGAGAGAGGGTCCTGAGTCTGGCCCAGTCCAGAGGAAGAGGAAGAGGAGGAGGAAGAGGGCCTGCTGGCACGGAGTCCAATGATGGATGAGGAGCCGTCGCGGTTTCATTCCAATAAATGAGCAGCGTTCCACTTGGGCTTCCCTTCACAGCCGCGGCCGCGGGAACGCCGATGGAGACGGATGGGCCTTTCTCCACGGGGAGATCGAGGGGGGGGGGGGGGGGACTTTAGAAGGCAGGGACCGAGGGGAGGGGGGTGGAGGGCGAGGAAGGCTGAGGAGGGGTGAGATGAAGTATGGGGGGGATAGGTGAAATACAAGGAAGGAATTCTTCATCTACTTGGGCTGAAGGTGTGGCTGAGCAGGAATATGCGGATATGCCATAGCTGATATGACATGCTGCACGCTCGGCTGTGCACTCGTGTGTGTGTGTGTGTGTGTGTGTGTGTGTGTGTGTGTGTGTGTGTGTGTGTGTGTGTGTGTGTGTGTGTGTGTGTGTGTGTGTGTGTGTGTGTCTGTGTGTCTGTGTGTGTGTCTGTGTGTCTGTGTGTCTGTGTGTCTGTGTGTCTGTGTGTGTGAGAGAAAGAGGGTGAGAGAAATCAGCGAGGCTCGGTAGTGTGACCGTCTCTCACTGCCGGCTCTAATAGTAGTAACTAACCAAGGGGATACAATTGGTTCCCTGTGGGCTTGGGGAGAGTGTTACATGGTGTTCCTTAGGTTAACTCAATCTCTGTCTCTTTCCTTCCCTCTCCGCTCCCCTCCCCTTTCCATCTTCTGTCCCACGTCCTTCTCTTATCTTTCTCTCTTACCTTCTCTACCCCCTGTCCTCCTCCTGTGTCCTTCCACCTCTCTCTCCAGACGCATCTCCCCAGAGCGGTGCCCAGTATGAGAGCCCCCCTTGGGCCGCCGACTCACTGATCATCAACGGCAGCGACCCAGAGGCCTGGCCCTCCATCAGCCGCGGTGGTGACGGCCGCCCCGCAGAATGCCCTTCCGCCTCGCCTAACTACCACACCACTCCCAGCCCGGTGACGAGCAGCAGTACCAGTGTGAGCATGGCCACAGGGGCCACCGGCCAGCAGGCCCACTACCCCGCCCCCGCAGCACTCAAAGCCACCGCTAACATGATGACCGGGCCCTCAGGGGCCAACCGAGGCTGGGGCTCCGACCCCAAGCAGGACGGCCCGCCCATGAACGGAGCAGGCCGCGGCGGGGCGCCCAACAGCTGGGGCGCACCCAACTTCAACCTGAACCTCAACCCCAGCGCCAACCCGTCCGCCTGGCCCGTGCTGGGTCAGGACGGGCCGGGGGGCATGGGCCCCCCAGGCTCCAACTGCATGGCCAACCCCAACGGGAGCATGGGCAACGGAGGGGACGCGGGCGGCTGGGGAGGCATGATGAGCCCCGACAGCGACAACCAGCCCTCCTCCAACATGTCCTTCGGCATGGAGGCCCCCAAACTGAACGCTGACGGGTCGAACCACGGCAAGCAGCAGCCAGAGCCCATGAGCCCCATCCACGGGCTGCCCGGCTGGGGCGGCCAGTCGCCCACCGAGTCCTCGCAGCTCAACGGAGACCCCGCCTGCAGCTCCGTGTGGGGCAGTGCCGACGCCAAGCCCAACGACTCCTCCACCAAGGACTCAGGCTGGGACTCCAACCCTGCCGGGGACCACTCAGCCTGGGGCCGCCAAAGCAGTGGTGGGGGCAACGGAGGCGGAGGCTGGGGCGACTGGGGAAAACCCGGAGGAGGAGGAGGAGGAGGAGGAGGAGGAGGAGGAGGAGGGGGAGGAGTTGGTGTTGGTGGAGGTGGTGGAGGAGGAGGAGGAGGCGAGTCCAAAAGCTGGGACTCTGCCGCGACCTCCTCTGGCCAGGATCAGCCAATGAGCTCCTGGGGTCAGCAGTCTGGCACGGCCCCGGCCAGCGAGGGCAGCGGCGAGGGCAGCGAGGGACGCTCGCGCCACAGGGACAGGTCTTCCGACGAGGACGCCCCCCCGCCCCTGCCCCGCCAAGACCTGGACCCCAGGGTGCTGTGCAACACGGGCTGGGGCCAGACGCCCGTCCGCCAGCACACCTCCTGGGAGATGGAGGAGGCCTCCAAGAGCGACAGTGGCCCCAACAGCTGGGGCGCCCCCAACGGACCCGCCTCCCCCGGCCCGCCCCCGGCCAATGGGAACGCTGGCAACCCCGGCCAGAGGCCCAGCTCTGGGGGAAAGAGCGACGGAGGCTGGGGAGCCCCTCCACCCCAGCCGGCCCAGACCGGTTCCGGATGGGGAGACCCACCCTCTGTCACCAAGACCCCCAACGGCACTAGTACCGGTGGCTGGGGTGAGCCCATGAGCTGCGGCCCCAACACAAATGGTCCCAAGAATGGGGGCCCTCAATCGTGGGGCTCGGAGGACAAGGGCCCCACCTGGGACGACGCACCAGCTAAGAACCACCAGCAGCACCACCAGCAGCAGCAGCAGCAGCAACAGCAGCAGCAGCAGCAACAGCAGCAGCAGCAGCAGCAGCAGCAGCAGCAGCACCACCAACAGCAGCAGCAGCAGCAGCAGCAGCAGCAGCAGCCTCAGGGCTGGGGTGAGGGGCCCAAGAGCTCCCGGGCCTGGGGAAACGGCAGCAGAGGCTCCAATGGCTCCAGTGGAGAGTGGGGGGAACCGGAGGTTAAGAAGAACAACAACTCCAGCAGCATGTGGGATGGAGACGGAGGAGAGGGAGGAGGAGGAGGAGGAGGAGGAGGAGGAGGAGGAGGAGAAGTAGTAGGAGGAGGAGGAGGAGGAGGATGGAAGGAGACCCCTAGAGGAGGCAACGGAGGAACAGCAGGAAGCTGGGGAAAGACTGCCCCTGCTGTGGGAGGAGGGGGCTGGGGAGAGAGCGCCCCGCAGCGCCCCAACGGCCCGGCCCAGGGCTGGGGCTCCAAGCCCCAGGACAGCAGCAGTGGCAGCAGCAGCGGCAGTGGATCAGGAGGAGGAGGAAGTGGGGGAGGAGGAGTCACCATGGGCTCCTGGGGAGGCCCCGGCTCGGTAAAACAGAGCTCTAACTGGAGCAGCGGCAAGCCGGAGCCCGGTATGGAGCCCACCGGCTGGGAGGAGCCATCCCCACCCTCCATCCGCCGCAAGATGGAGATCGACGACGGCACGTCCAGCTGGGGCGACCCAGGCACCTACAACAAGACGGTCAACATGTGGGACAAGAACAACCCCACCGGTCACCCGGGCAACAGCCAGCCGCCGCCGCCTCCGCCAGCCAATAAGAGCGGAGGGATGATGGGCAACAGCAACCACCACTCGGTCGGCCCCGGCAACAACAACAGCAGCAATCACCATCACCACCTGCAGCACCACCACCCGCACCACGGCCAGCCGCCAGCCCACCCCCAGCACCACGGCAACAACAACAACACTGGCTCACCCAACAGTGCTACCCCGCACCAGGGTGGAGGCGCTCAAGGCAGACCCCCCCTTGCCAACCCAGGTAACTACACCACCAAAGGCACTAGGGGAAAATACAATCTCACTGTGTCTACCATATTAAGTCATATTACAAATTGCAAATACAACTGTGTTTTTACGAAATGAATGCTTTGGTGGAGAAGGTCTGTGGTAGTGCCAAGACGTAGATCCATGCCTTGATGAGTCGGAATGTATTGGTTAGTGGTGCTACGGACCACAAAGTTTCCGCATCTAATCCTTTTTCGGATTAGCAAAAAAGGATGGCAAACAACATGGAAATATCTGAGCCTATCAAACCTACTTTGTACACTTTTCTTAAAATGCACAGTACATTATAGAATTAATAATGAATGAACCGCCTGTTCAAAATAGGGTGTATTGGTTTAGCTTTCGCAAAGCCTGGTCTATTGAAAAAAATTCCGTACTTATCACGGATCAACTCCACCACTAATAACGGGACATGCTCCATAAAGGACTAGACCACAGAACCAGTTCAAAGCCGCTGTCTGGAAGCTACGCCATATAAACAAGTATTCCCGAAGAGAGCTGTCCCGTTATGAAAGGGGAATATTTGAGATACGCACAGAGCGTGTGCTCAAGGCTGTCTACAAGGCAGCCGTTCAAACAATCCCCTCTGAAGACAAAGGGCATTCATATATACATAGCAAAGACCCTCAATTACATTCCACCCGTTTCTGTAGAACAGCTGAATGGGACTAGTGCCCCCTGCTGTTCAAAGAGGGAAAAGTCTCCATCAAAAAAACAACCAGACGCACACACAGACACACCACAGCCTTGCGGAGGGAGGGAGGGAGGGAGGGAGGGAGGGAGGGAGGGAGGGAGGGAGGGAGGGAGAGAGGGAGGGAATGGATTTGTGGCTTGGCTAGAGACAGCAGTTCAGCTAGCCTGGCATGGCTTGGAATGGCTCCTGCTGCCACCCTCCTCCTCCTCTCCCTCCTCCTCCTCCTCCTCCTCCTCCTGGTGTCCCTGCCAGACCAAAGCCTGTGAAGGAGGCCTGCTGTCAGAGCCTTGAAAGACCCCTCTATATTTAGACAGCCGTGGTACGGACTCAACCCGCTGGGCTGCCTGGCTGATTAACATGTCACTGCAGCTCACCAGGCCTGGCAGGGAGCCTAGGGCCACTGCTTGGAGCCAGTTGACATGAATACATAGGTTTTTGCTTTGGTATTTTTTATGGCGGGGGGGAGGGAGGGAGGGGGGGGGGGTTTAACACTAGGAAATGATTACCATTAAAATGTAAGAACAACAGGGTAGAGGGTGACTAGGAAGCCAAGCTCAGCACAGTACGGATCGACTCAAATGTTGTGTGTGTGTGTGTCTCTCTCTCTTCCAGGTTGGGGAGAGCTTCCTAACGTCCAGGCCAAGTCCGAGCCAGCTTGGGGAGAGCCCGCAGGTCCCTCTCCCGCGGTGGACAACGGGACCTCTGCCTGGGGCAAGCCCTCTGGAGGCGTGGGGAGCTGGAACGACGGCGGCGGCGGCCATGAGCCCAGCGGACCTTATGGCCGGGGCAACGCACCGCCTGGGTCTGCTCCCTGCAAGCCAGGTAAGAGAGATCTGTGAGAACGCGCACACACACACACACACACACACACAGCATATTGGGGAAAAGCACCTCTAACCTAATAAACTTTCAGTTTGGAAACTTGTGTGGTACTACTTGAACTTTTACCGTAAGCGAAACCGGTGTTACATTTGTTCATGGGGTTCTTTGAGTCAATAGCTTTGGAGAGAAAGCGTCAACATTAAGATTGTGGAATGGCAACACTGACCCCAAGTGGTTGCTTTGAGAATGGCATGCCATACTGAAAAAGCTCTGTGTAAACTATTTGGAAGTTGAGGCAGCAACAAATCTGTTCTGAATCACATGTGTTGACTGACTGACTGCATTTTTCAAACTCATTTGCTCTGCAATATTTACTCTGCCATAGCTAAAGCACAGCTTTATTTTAAACCGTCTGCTATTTCTCAAAATTGTTAACAGAACATGACCCCAAAGACAGCTTGTTTCTTTTGTCTGCCTTTTGTTCACCATGTAGTTTTCTCTCTTTCTGTCTCTCTCTCTCTCTCTCTCTGTGTCTCTCTCTTTCTATCTCCCAGCCCCCAAATCTATGCAAGATGGCTGGGGAGGAGAAGACATGATGTCATCGGGCCAATGGGATGCTGACGACGGGGGGGACATGTGGAACAGCCCCACCTCCCAGAACAGCAACTCCCCATGCAACTCCTGGGGCAATGGACCCAAGAAAGGCCCACCCAAGGTCAGAGTGGCAGACTGCTTCACAATTCGATGATCAGATAGTGTAGACCGCGGCTCACGTCGTAGTACCGACTTCTCGGCTCCTTTGGTTGCTTCTCTTAAAGAGACGTTTTGAGCGGAGTAGTTCCTCGAGTGTGTCCAATATGGTTTGCGCAGAGAGCTGACTTTTTTGGTTTCGTTTTGTTCCTCCCCTTATCCGGCGCGCCTCACAGGGGAAGATGTCGAACAAACCGGACGAGACCTGGATCATGAACCGGCTCGTCAAGCAGCTCACGGACATGGGCTTCCCGGTACGCGCGCACGCTCGCCCCTCGCCGAGAGGAGAGTCGTCAGATTGAGTTGTGTCAGTTTGTTAGTCTGCGCCGCTGAACACGCGTCTCGCCCCTTTCTTGTGTTGCAGAGGGATCCCGCCGAGGAAGCTCTGAAGAGCAACAACATGAACCTGGACCAGGCCATGAGTAAGTGTCCTCGCCGTTTCCCTCCCTTCCGGCATGTCCGTGTCGGAGAGTTATCCACTAACGTCCCGACGTTTCCAGGCGCCCTTTTGGAGAAGAAGTCTGAGCTGGACAAGCGGGGCATGGGCATGTCCGACTACAACAACGGCATGAACAAGCCCATGGCGTGCCGCTCCTCCGCCCTCTCCAAAGACCCCTCCGAACGCAGCCATTATCTCGACAAGGTACCCCTCCCTCGGTCCAGAACACACCTTGTGACTCGCACAATTATTTAGGGAACGTTTCCCCTCTTTCAGGTCGGCGGGGTCAGTTAAAGACTCTTGTTTTGATATTTCTGGAAACTCTGTCCCGGCAGTTCAGATGCCCGAGCTTAAAGTTAAATCCTGAATAGCGAACATTTAAATAGACATTGCTTGTCAGGTTTGAAAGCTCAGTATTTGTCATCAGGGTTTTTCATCGGCATAATTAGGAGGCGAATGCTCAGATCTGATCTTGTTAGAATTGAACGTTCTGTCGCTTTGAATGGGTGGTAAGCATGTTTGTCCCGTGGTGCAGGATGGTCTGTCCGACGACGTCCCCAACTCACCGTTTCTGCCTTCTCCCGGCCTGAAGCTCCCCCTGGTCAACAGCCTGCCTGGGCAAGGCCTGGGCCAGGGCTCCCCGGGGCTGGCCATGCAAAACTTGAACAACAGACAGGTACTTAATGCATTCAACACAAGTGCTCCCTAGGCATAGACGCAAAGGAATTCGTCTTGATTTTTATCTGAAGTTAAACGACCATGCACGCATTCGAAATACCGCCAACACAAAACACACGCAACCCCCCAAAAAGGTTTTTCCCTTTGTGACAATAAATTCAATTTTAACACGTGAAAGTTGTCCTCCCGCCGCCCAGCCGGTCGCCGCTGTCTCTCGCGTCTTTTTTTCCGGGTGTCCTTGTCTGAGGTTCCCGAGGAAATAGGAGGCTTAAAACGTCCAAAGGGAGCAGCCACAGAGCACACACCCCGGGTCCAAACCAACGGCAGCGGTATCTGGGCCTGTCATAGCTGGGCTGAACCGAGCCACCCCCTCCCTTGGCACTCAGGGGAACCTTCAGCGGTCATTTACCCCCTCCGAAAGGCCCGGCAGTCTTATTTTCACGCCGCGCCATTTGCTGAGTGCTCAGGCTCAATGCCGGGTGCGAAACCTTTTCATCTTGTCGGTAGAATTTGGTTGCGTGGAATTGACGCCATCTTGTCATCTCGAGCAGCGCTGTTCAATCATTCGCCGTCAAAATACAAAAGAAAGCCGTCACCAACAACCATTAATGGTACGCAACCTCCAGCCCGAGGCAATCACTCAGCTTCTAGTTGGGCTTTTCTATAGCTCTAATGAATAGCTGCACACGCTTGGCAATCTGTAAACTGTTCTTCCTAATAACTGCTAATGTGCGTGTGCGCGTGTGTGCGTGTGCGTGTGCGTGTGCGTGTGCGTGTGTGTGTGTGTGTGTGTGTGTGTGTGTGTGTGTGTGTGTGTGTGTGTGTGTGCGCGCAGATGCCGAGTGGAATGTTTGGCAGTAGCGGAGCAGCACAAGCCCGGGCCATGCAGCAGCAGCAGCAGCAGCAGCAGCACCCTCCCCCTCAGCCGTCAGTGCCGTCTCTCAGCTCCTCCCAGCCTAGTCTACGCGCTCAAGTGCCTCATCTTCTCTCCCCTCAGGTAGGCCCTGCGGCCTCCACGTTTCCCCTGAACGCGCGCTCGCTTACGTATCCGTCCGTTAACCGGGGGTCTCTCATCTCTCTTGGCCGCAGGTTCAAGCACAGCTCTTGCAGTTTGCGGCAAAAAACATTGGTCTGAACCCTGCACTTTTAACCTCACCAATAAACCCTCAACAAATGACCCTGTTGTATCAACTTCAGCAACTGCAAATGGTGAGTTCCCCAAATCACTGGTTTTATTGGAAAAACATTCATCTCAGGACCGGACAGCTTTTGGCATTTTGGAACACCCACAGACTACCTCAGTAGACAAAATCACGGGGTGACTCCTGTTGACCGTCGTTCTCTTCCTTTTCTGCATTCCTGCCCTCTTTCTTTCTCCCCCTTCTCTCTATCTCTACCCTCTTTCTCCCTCCCCTTTTCCTGTCGTCTGTGTAGGCGTACCAGCGTTTACAAATCCAGCAGCAGATGATGCAGGCGCAGCGCAACGTCTCCGGCCCCATCCGACAACAAGAGCAGCAAGTGAGTACCCGCCGCCCCGTCACCATAGCAACCCCCCTTCCCCCGCGCTGATGGGGGCGAATGCGTGACCGCAGAGTGGCAATAGGCTAAGTGTCCATCCAAAGACACACTTGCGTGCCAACCCAGGGGAAGAGAGCCACAGAGAGAGAGAGAGCCTTAGGCCACACAAGTTGCTCAAGGCTTTCTTGTTCTCACACAAGAGAACAAGCGGAAGTGGTTTCTGTCAGTGTCTTTGCGCGGCTAAAGTTGGACGTGGGCCAATCTTCCCTTCTCTTTTCTCATAATTAGGAACTTGCACAAATCCTGCCACCCCCGCAGAGGATAGACCTCTGTTGAGTCATAAAGAATGCAGTCAGCCCTGTGGTTGTTGTTGTTAGTGCGATCCACTCGGTTTTTCAGCAGTCGCTCTCGTTATAAATCTTGTTACTTGGCTCCCCCCCCCCCCATCAGGTTGCACGTACAATCAACAACATGCAGCAGCAGATCCAGCAGCACCAGCGCCAGCTGTACCAGGCCCTGCTGATGAAGCAGCAGCCCCCGTCTCACCCCAGCTCGTCGTCGGGCCTGCACCCCACCGGCGGCCCCGGCAAATCAGCCCTGGATCCCTACCCAGGCCCCCAGCAGGCCCCGGGCCTCCCCGACCTGCACACCAAAGAGACGCAGTCTTCACCCAGCTCCTACCATCACTACCCCCTCTGTGAGTCTGACGGGGGGGGGGGGGGGGGGGCCTCGTATGGGTGTTCACGTGCATACATTTTCCACTTCGCCCAACTGCCAAACAAACAGTCATTGAGTTCATGTCACTCTCCCAGTAGTTGATGAATACGTGCTCCCTGCCACATTCCAGGTGGGGTTCAGTCGACTGCACCTGGGGGTTTGGGTTGAGAATGACCTCTCTTTCTCTCCCCCTGCAGCTGGACTCAATCCTAACATGAATGTAACCTGCATGGATGTGGGGAGTCTTTCCCTGAAGGAGCCCCCCCAGCCCCAGTCACGCCTCTCCCAGTGGACACACCCCAACTCCATGGACAGCCTCTCTGGCAGCTCCTCTCACATGGAGGCCAACCTCAACAAGCACGGTGAGAGCCACGCGCCTGATTGCTACACTACATCCTATTTTGTTGACATGTGAGGTGTGACTCACAAGTTTCAAACATAATATTCACCATAGGAATGATTGGTTTAGCACAAACCAAGCTTGAAAAGACTTGACTTATATTATATTTTACACTTTATAACTTCAATAAAAGACACAAACTTAATATTTAGATCTCAGGCTTGCTGTCTTCAGATGTAGAAGTTGTCGAAGTGTTTTGAGATCCGGTAATGACTTTCTCCGAGGCGTTATGGAAGATGTTTTGAACAGAATCTTGATTATTAGGCAAATACAACTTAGTGTGGTTAGCGTAACTATGAAAGCAACGTTGTTTACTGTGTCAGCATAGGCCGCCCACATAAATACACAGTCAACAGTGGCGTCTTCTTTGTGAAAGTGATGCAACACAGCGGCCACAAGCAACTACCGCCCTCCGACTGTGAAACGGCTGCCTCTTTCCGACAAAAGTCTCTCAATTCTGTCGCCACTTTGGTGTCTCTTGTATTTCCCCTGTCACAATGGCTGTTCAAATCCCACGGCTCAGTCACAAAAGCTCCCTGCTTGTCTTATCTCATCTTCGGACCTCACAACAACCCCCCAAGCACTTTCATTATTAAAATGAAAGGAATTGAAGAATATTCATAACTGTCCTGTAGGTAGCGGGTGAAATCCTTTTCAGAGTTTTTAAGAGGAGGAGGAGTAGTCAGGAAGTCAAATGGTCCATCTGAATGTTGCCTTCCTGTCCTAGGTGCCATATCTGCTGCCTCTAGCCTGGGCCCCCCAGGGAAGCCCCCTATGGACGACTCCTACAGCCCCTACAATCTGATGGCCAGCGCAGAGTCCCCCACCAGCCCCCTGGTGGCCCCCGACAGCTGGGGCCCCGGCAAGAGCCCCAACGACAAGATCTCCAACGGGACCAACATCAACTGGCCCCCAGGTGAGGAGAGCGTCGCACAGGCTTCACACGCTCACAGGGAATACCAGCTGTACTGGGATGGGGTTTACGCAGGACAAACAAAGGCCAGTTTCTGATCTGTTTAGATACGAGGTTGGAGGCATTCCTCAATTTGTAAGTAGACCACGCGGGAATGACTCTCGGGCCCCCGGGAATAGCGGGAAGAGTTTATCAGGCCCCTGGGAATGAGTCGGGGAGGTAAACGGCCGCGCCTCTCCTTCTGTTCCCCCCCGGCAGAGTTCTGTCCCGGCGTTCCCTGGAAGGGCCTGCAGAACATCGACCCGGAGAACGACCCCAACATGACCCCGGGCAGCGTGCCCAGCGGGCCCACCATCAACACCAACATCCAGGACGTCAACCGCTACCTGCTGAGGGACCGCAGCGGAGGTCAGGGTTCACACGGCACGGCTCTGGCTCTCGCCAACACACCGGCCCACAGGCCGTAGAAAAGCACTCATTGAAACCCACCCTTAAGGTATTCTGGTCGAAATTGATTTTCTTTTGCTCCCCCCACACCTCACTGGTCCTACTTATTGTTGGGTGTTGGCCAGCGACAGCAGAGACAACCCCCTCCCCCTCGGCGCTCTGTCGTCGAACTGTTCTGGAGATTAACGTGTTTTTCTTCCCGCCTGCGCCCACCCCCTGCTGGTGGTCGTAGCTTCCTCCCCTACTCCTCCGTGTCAGAGGGGCGCTCTGCCCCCGTGCAGCGACTGGCCCGTCAGTGGTTACTCTAGCTCACTCTGTCTGTCCTCGCCAGACGCAGACAGTCCAGGTACACAGAACCCCCCACCCACCCTCCCCTTCAGATGTGAACCCCACCCCAGCCTGAACGCCCAAACCCGCTTTTCCCCCATTCACCACCAGAAGTAGCACACCCCGTCATTTCCTGCGTGTGTGGATTGATGTGGAAGTGATGGCCCCCTTTCCCCCTGTAACTCTACTCACCCCAATGCGCTTTGTGTGTGGGAGCGTTTAACACTGCTAATAGCGTCGGAAACGTTCCTTACCAAGGGTATGGGCTCTACTGCGGAGGTGAGGCACGGCCCGTTGAGGTTTGGAAGGTAGACCTCCTCCCCAGACCCCTGTCCCAGTGTTCTGTGTGGTACAGGGTTTCCCAGCTGAACGTGTTCCACCAGAAGCAGCTTGTTCAAATCTGACCCAGTTAGCTTGTGTTGTTTAGCGGTTTGCATAAAGTTCAAAGAGTAAAGGAAGCAAATAACCGCGTCTCTCTGACCAGAAAACCTCATTTTCTCCTTGTTTTGACTCCAGGTAAAATGTCCGACATCAAGTCCACCTGGTCCCCGGGCCCCATCGCCCACTCCCAGGTGTCGCTGTCCCACGAGCTGTGGAAGGTCCCCCAAGGCCCCCGCAACACCACCGCCCCCTCCCGCCCCCCGCCGGGCCTGACCCACAACAAGCCCTCCTCCACCTGGGGGGGCAACCAGCTGGGCCTGGCCCACGGCTGGAGCAGCTCCTACACCTCAGGTCAGTAACCCCACCCATCACCTCACCGCAAACCCTCCCCGCCGCGGTGACAGAGGCGTTGGCCGTGTGTGTGTGTGTGTGTGTGTGTGTGTGTGTGTGGGGGGGGGGGGGGCAATTGAATCTGAAGATGATATCGCTTGTCATCCTGAAAGCAGAGTTAGGGTGTAGGAACCTCAGCCTCACACTTTGAAGTGCGATGCCGAGGTGCAGGGGGGGTGTGGTGCCCTAATCCCCCCCCACGTTGATCACACCCTGCCCTGCCGCGGCTCTGCTGTCAAACTGACGTCCTGAGGTTTACCACGTCCTTTTGACTGCGGCTTCGGAGACGAGCGTGTTCACCTGTGACCTTGTTTTCAAGTGAACAAAAGGTCACATCGATAGCAGAAGAAAACAAGCCTGATTTGCCTGCTATTATTTCAGCATAGCAAGAAAACAAAACAGAAAGAAGCGGTACAGGGCTGAGGTTGTTGTTGTAGACTGCAGCTGAATGCCTGTGATATCACCGTGTTGAGTGATGCTTGTCTCCCTGCTCTCCCAGAGGGCACCACCTGGAGCACGGACAGCTCCAACAGGACCAGCAGCTGGCTGGTGCTGAGGAACCTCACCCCACAGGTACGAGACGATCCAGAGCCAACACACACACACACACACACACACACACACACACACACACACACACACACACACACACGGTGCACCATGTCGTCGTCCCTCCAGCGCCCTAAGCTAACCCCTGGCCCTGCGCTTTCAGATCGACGGCTCCACTCTGAGGACGCTGTGCATGCAGCACGGCCCCCTGATCACATTCCACCTCAACCTGACCCAGGGCAACGCCGTGGTGCGCTACAGCTCCAAGGAGGAGGCCGCCAAGGCCCAGAAGTCCCTGCACATGTAAGCCTCCCACACGTCCACTTCACACGTGACAGCTCGCCCTCTTAGGCCTCATTCTGTGTGTGTGTATGACCGGAAATACGTTGTCTTCGCGTTGTGTAATAACGGCGCCCCTTGCTCCAAGGTGTGTGCTGGGCAACACCACCATCCTGGCCGAGTTCGCCGGGGAAGAGGAGGTGACCCGCTTCTTTGCACAAGGCCAGTCGCTCACGCCCACCACCAGCTGGCAGGCCAACCAGGGCACCAATCAGATACGGATGGGCGGGGCGTCCCAGTCTCATCCCCACCCCATTGGCCACTGGAGCAGTGGCGGCAGCGGAGGCGGCAGCAGCATGGGGGGAGGGGCCAAGGCCAGCGGCGACCTGCTGTGGGGGGGCGTGCCCCAGTACTCCAGCCTGTGGGGGCCCCCCAGCGGAGACGACGCCCGCGTGATCGGGAGTCCCACCCCAATCAACACACTGCTGCCTGGAGACCTGCTGAGTGGAGAGTCCATGTAGGACGCCACACACTTACCCCCCTCTCACTTACTTCTCTCTGCCGGACCCACTGGCGCAAAGAAAATAAGAAAACAAACAAACAAACAAACAAAATGAATCTACATCACACACAGACACACACACACACATACATGCACACACACACACAAAAGAAGTTCTGAGAATTCTAATGAACAGGAGCAAAACCAAGCAAATCATGTGGTGATAATCAGTGTCAATTGAACTGTGAAATGTGTATCCGAAGTTTGGGGCACCAACACAAGACTGCAGGCCCCAGGACTTCTGTTTTTACCTTTTTTCTATCTTGTTCGTTTTGAGAAAGGGGATTTCGTTTCGGTATTCTTGCATTGCATCAAAAGGAAAATGAATGAAATGGAGAAAAAGACTCTTCCACAAGAGAACCTTCGAGTGTTTCAAGTTTTTTCGATAAATATCATAGAGATTCTGTGTGAAGTGTTTGTAGGAGAAGCAATCAAAGCTGCCACTTGAAACCCCCTTCTCCCCAAGAACCCAAGTTCAGACTTAAACGTACCATTCCCAGCATGCCCATGGCCAATGAAATGGTTCAAAGACCTTTTACTAGTTACATTCATGTTTGCTTCTCAGCACTAATTTTAGCCTTAAGTGCTCTCTGGCCCAGGTTCTTCTCAAGCCACATTTTTGTTTTTAACTGAAGAAGGAAATTGTAGGAAAACTTGCACACTTTCATCTCGGAGCCAGCAAATGGTACAGGACACAAGAAGTGACCGGCTGTGTCACTGGACCGTAAGAAGGCCTGTCGTTTGCTTGGCCTACCTTTGATCAGCCTCACGTTTTTCTGTTCATTCGTTCTTAAAGGGATTGACACTGCGTTTTTTTGTTCTCTTTGTGGTCGGCTTAATTCCTGGCACATTTTTCTATCTATCGCAAAATGAGCTGAGAAAAGATTAGCGTCGAAACTAGCTCTGTGTTTATTTGTGGGGGGTGCGTTCTCATGACACCCAATCATTTGTTATCTGCGAGTCCAGAGACCACTGCTTCGAACAGCGTCCACAACATGACTCAGCTTCAGGTGCTTCTCGGTTTGTCAGTTGTCGCCAGTTCCGTTAGCGACCGTTCGATCCACAGGGGTCCACCAGTTTCTGGAGAAAACTCAAAAACAACTTCACCTTGACGTGACAGTAACTTTGTGCAATATATGCCACATACTTTCCTTCCGTCCAGACTTGTGTCACTTGGAATTGCTCTTTTTGTCGTCTCCCCCCCCGCCCCCCTCCGTTTTGTGTGGTCGGTATTGTTGGTCAAAGCAAAGAGCTTTGGAACTACAGAAACCTTACCCCTTTTCGAACCTTGGATTTCCACCAGACCCCCCCCAAACCCTTGGAAACTGTTGGACAAACTAATGAGGATAGGCGGTCGTGAAACCCTGTGTTCAGAAGCTGTACTGAAAATGACTTGTGCGTACCTGGGTACAGGAGAAGGCACTTCCTCTCTGCAAACCACAGCCACACCCAACAGAGACTAATGCCCTGTGGGGGCTGGAGGGTTCTGGGCATCTGGCACAATACCAAATAAGAGGGGATTCTCCTAATGCAGTAGATCTATGAGTGTTCCTTGCATTTGGTACTGTACAAACATAAGAGACTAACCTTTTCTAAATGTCAAAGGGTTTTATCATAGCACTTATGACGAGCAAATCGCTTCAACTGCAATCCAATAAATCAAAGACAGAGCAGCAAACATAAAAAACAAAAAAATGAACAACAACAAAAAAAAATACTACTACAAATTCCTGCTCTGTAATGTATCTATTCCTGGAAATTTGTCGCCGTTTTAAAGTTGTTCCTCTGGTAGCAGGATGAAGGGAAACAAAAAAACAAACTGCAGTTTGCTCTGCCGTATATGACTTTTCTCTGTCTTTGGACTATATCCGAGTGAATATCACTGTTACTCCAAATGTTTAGCCTTGTTCTGTCTGGAGGCGCTAGACATGCAATGTTCCCCGTCTCCGACGTCGGCCAGTCAGTCGGTCGGAGTCTGGGTGGGGAGGGGGAGGGTCCACTGAGTGCCTCTCTGCTGTGGTCCCCATGGTGGCGGGCGGGCGGTCGGCTGGCTGCCCCACCACAGCACTTCCTCCAGGGCTGGCTCCAAGCCCAATGGACCCCCTCAGCCCGGCAGGAAATGGCTCCTCCAAGACTGGCCAATCAGCACGGTCGGCCACCGGCCCCTCCGCGCCCCCAAGCACTCGACCACCGTCGTCCCGCTCCCTCTCTCCCGTCCCCCCTCCCTCTCTTCCGTCCCCCCTCCCTCTCTCCAGTCCCCCCTCCCTCTCTCCCGTCCCTTCTCCCTCTCTCCCGTCCTCTCTCCCTCTCTCCCGTCCTCTCTCCCTCTCTCCCGTACCCCCTCCCTTCTTTCACACAAGGATCACTTTAGCTGGAAGTCGAGACGAGACAGTCCTATGTTTGGAAGTTACCAGTGTTGTTATTTTTATTTGATTGTTATGTTCTCTCCTTTTTGATGTGTTATTTGTGTTTTGTTTATTTTGGGGGGAGGGGGGGCTCTTTGTCTTCATGCAGTGGTCTTCAAAAATGGCTGCTGATCTAGCCCTTCACTGTTCATATGCAGAAACACTTTGGTCAGAGGTGCCTCTGTATGTTCATCCTGTGTATTGAATGCAAAACGAGGATCAATACTACAGACCGTCGTTGATTGTCAATTTGTTTGTACTGATCATGCTTTTGTGTTGGACAGTATTCTGTAGTACTTCCAGGTAGGCTCTTGAGATGTGTAAAAGAGGGTGTCTCAGATGGTTGAGCGTGTGCCGGCCCAAGCTGCTCCGCCTGCCCGCAGGCTGTCCCCCCCTGCCCTTTGCCTAGCTGCTACGCTACACCCTCCCCCCACCCCCCCCCTTTTCCCTCCACACGAACCGCCTGTCGCCCTCCACTGACCTGTTATGAACAGACCCGGCTCTGTTTCTATGCAAGACTAGAGGCTGGGACCCTTTACAGCGTGCCAATCCTGGCTTAGGAATGAGCACTCCTCCCAGAGCTGGAAAACCTCCCTTAGCGTATGCCGTATGCTCCCGGCAGATTTACCGCCACTCCTGTTATGTCGGGCTAAACCACAACACTGTCATGGACGTTTCCAAACACTCCGCCGTAGGTGGGCCTTTCTCTCGTTGCTGTGCCGAAGGCGTCTTCTGTCAGCTCGATCTCAGGGTAGAGGAGACGACTTTAACGTAAAGCCACGCGCTTCAGCTCCCTGCTTCTTACCTTTACGCTGTGGGAGCTGCGTCACGCCAAGGGCCTGCTGTGCAGTAATATCCACAGGCCTCGTGGCTGGAGAATTAGCCGAGCGGGGAAAGGGTTAGTAATGGACTCCCTTCCCAATGGTGGCCTGTTGGTTCACCTCACTATTTAGTGGCTCATTTTGCATTGTAAGAGACGCCAACTTGACCTGATGTGCCAATACGAAATTTACTACGTCATACAGTCGTGAGTGGGGCACTTCTGTTCCTTTTGTGGAGGATCTTTGATCACCTTTGCAGGGGCTGCAGCGGGGGACAGGAGGGATCAAACCAATGGGCGGCAACACCTCATCCTGAACCACTGAGAACTATTTTGCTTTTGTGGGCACGACCCCTTTTAAGGAGAAAGTCTTGACTCAATTAGGGTGGTGGGGTGGGGGTGGGGGGGGGGGGGTTCCAGTATGCTACGGTGCACAGTTTATGGGTAATCCCGGGTACATATTTTTTTAAACCAAAAAATGAAATTACATTTTAACGTCATTTTTATGAAGTTTGACATAAAAATCTAAAAATGATAAAAAACCTAAACAAAAAAAAAAAAAAAGGATCTATAATATGTTAAAGCTCTGCACTTCTAGCTGAAACGTCTCCAGTCAGCAGCCTCTGCTTCCACCATCCAGGAAGTGGACTGGTGACTGGGGTGCCTTTTTGTGGATGCTGTATTTATTGTATTTGTTTGTGTTCCGCTCAAAGCGGGCCCACTGAACTGTACATTTCCACAGACCCAGATCTCTTGGGCCCACTGTATCAGCCCCACCCCCCTCGTTTGCATCAGCAGGAGGGGAGGGGCAAATTTCAAGAGGTACAAAAGTCTTAAAGAAAAACGGGAAAAGGCTACCTTTCGGGACTTGCAGTCCTGCAGCACACTAGCAAAAATCACTATTGCCTGTTTCTGTAACTGCCTTGATCCAAGCTCAGACAGACCCAATAGCCGAGGACCTCCCAGTGTCCTGGTCAAAACGAGACCACTGACAGTGAAGGGGCTTTTCTATGCTGCACCAGCACTGAGAGGCACTCTGACTCTACAGCTCTAGTATAAATACAGCATATATGTGTGTGTGTGTATATTTATATACACATACATATACTTTGTGTGGTAGCACATCAAAAACCATGGAGCTCAACCTCTAAATCCTTTTCCTTCAAAAAGGTCCGGGTTTAATACTGACTGAAGATGAGCAATATGTACTTCCCCCGCAAATAAGTGAGATGAAGGACAGTGATCGGGTTAAACTGATACTTGATGGATATAAACATTTGTCTTTCCTATCTTGGGTTGGATATGCACATAGTGGTTTTACGTACATATTACAGTACGTTGAATTGCTTGTATTGTGTGTATTGGTTATTCTATTAAGTCTAAATACACACCCAGAAACAACCTGTTTTTAAATGCATACTTTACCCAGTACAGAAAAAGATCATAAAACATATCAAAACAAAACAAGAATATTTAACTAAAATACTTGAATCAAGGAGCGCCAATAACGTAATGTGAAGTCTTTAGTAATTGTTTTTGTCTGACGAGTACACTTCCAAGCTTTTTGAAAACAACAGTTCAAAATATTGCATTAAATAAACCAATACAAAAATTTAACGAAAAAAAAAAGAAAAAAAATGCAAAACTCATCTTAGTTGTGTGCTTAAAAGTCAGATGTGTGTATGAATGTGTGCAAGCAACTGTGTGTTAGGCACATGGCCGCTGTTATTTTCCATTACGTGTGTTGTATTTTTTGTATGTCTTTAATCCAGTATATATTTTTTGGGGTTATATTCTGATAGACATTGTTCTGATCTTCTAGCGTTGCACTGAGTGTTGCCGACCCCTCACTCAGCTAATCGTAGGTAAACGAGACTAAGTACTGAGGGGACATGGTGACAATTCATGTGTAAATGTTTACTCAAGGACTTAATGGAATAACGTTTTTATTTTCAATTTATCTGTAAAATGTACCTTATAGTGGCTTTTATTGTTGAATAACCCAATACAAGGGTTATCATTGAGTATTGCACCATTTTGTTCTGGTAACATAAACAAAAAACAAGAAAAAATATATATAAAAAGGAAAAAAAGTTTGAAACAAACAAACAAAAAAAACTACGAAGAACTGTGGCCATAGCTAGTTGTAGGAGTAGTAATCCCTATGTTAACTTCTTGTAGAAATGGAAAGGGATGATGCGGGGAGGTGAGTTTGTTACAAGACTCATTTCAGAGGTGCCTATCTTTTCTGTTCTTGATTTGCAATGCCACCTGTCGTTTACAAGCATTTCATTTTTCTAAAGTTCAAGGAAAAGGAATTTATAAGAGGAATGTTTCAAAAGGACAAATTCCACCTTCCGTCATTAAAATGAACATGGAAACTTGCAAAATGAAGATGTATGCTACTATCAGAACTCTGGGATTGATCAGTGTTGTTTCGTACTTCAATATTAATTTCTCTTGATGTCGACAGACTATCTATGTATATTGATTTAGTTATCTTAAAGCAACGCAATTAGCTCACAATCTTGCACACTCATAAAAGACGTGGATCTCGTCTCAGGAAGGCCAGGGTTCCAGAATACCAACTACGTCAATTTCAGTTAAATGTTTGTGTGAAAA
Organism: Aplochiton taeniatus; assembly: GCA_017639675.1. NCBI lineage: Eukaryota > Metazoa > Chordata > Actinopteri > Galaxiiformes > Galaxiidae > Aplochiton > Aplochiton taeniatus. Next base: position 16,657,369 of record CM030176.1, read on the forward strand.
ACAACAGAGAACATGGTCTTCAAGCACTGAGGGTTATAGATTTAAGAAAATATAAAATACCATTGTTTGTTTGTTTAAAAGGTCCGTAGCAGTTACATATTTACCAAATAAAGGACTAAGAATCAACTTTTGAAAAAAGTGGAGTGCTTTACATGTAAAATCTATCTGTAGAAATTGCTTTACATTTAATGATAATGAGTGTGATTGTCATAAGACAATGATAGAACATGCATTTTAATTGTATGCTTTGCTTATTTGTTTTACTCTGAGGTTCCATCTTGTAAATTTCAGGAGCATTGTGCATTATTCTCATCTGTCTTTTACGTCTGTGGCGACATTCACCAGGTAGATTCTTTTAACAGATGGTTTTCAGATTGATATGGTAGAAAAGCTGGTTTTTAAAGGATCATGATCTATGCACAAGTGGGAGGGAGGGAGTCAGAGCTCCTAGACTCTTGCTCTTGGTTCAGGGTTTGATGTAGGGTTGCTTTTTATGTTGTGCTCAAACTTGCCACCCCCTCCCTCCGTAATCATTATCAGACTTTATTGCAAACTTTACAACGTGTCACCATGCTGTGTAATCCTTAACCAATGAGCTCTTATCCTCCTGCTAAAGCACTGTGGGTTGTACTGAAAAAGGCCCGTTAGTTTTAAGGCTGTCCGTTTTTAAGGGGAGGTGTGTGCGATGGAAATGGAGGAGAGTGGGGATGCTTGCCTTCTGCCTTTTTCTTTACTTAAAAAAAAAACATGAGAAAAATGTCTGTACTGAGATACAAACTTGTGGCTTTTAAATGTTGTTCTTTTTCTCCTCATAGAATGTGATTGTCAATGACATGCACCAGAAAAAATTGTTTCCATGAATTATGGACCGTCTCTCAGACTATATTAATAAACTGCAATTTTTCTTGGCTGTTATTCATGTCTGGTCAACTTGTTTTCTTGAGTTTCACTAGAGCATCATGCAACATAATGGTCAACAATTTCAGGCAGTCAAAAATGTCAAGATTACTTCTTTATTGTCGTATTAAAACCATGCACACTTGATTCCTTCAGTATAACACAATATCATTATCTAAATATATTGCAGTCAGAACATTTCTCACAAATAAACTTACAAACAGCATGTCTTAAGTAGACCAGTCTTGCTGAGGAGACATACAGAAGACAAAAAAGAAAACAAATAGAATTACACAGATCTATATCATTTTGTGCCTTTGGTTATAATTGTATTTGATACAGAGCTAATAGATTAGCACAGTAAGTTGTGCCAAATGTGTATGTGTATGTGTATATATATATATAATTATATAATTATATATTATTTTTAAAAATTATATAATTTTTTTTATTTCTATATGTGAATACCTTCGGTCTCCAGTCAGAATGGGTCAGACATGCAAAGTTGTTTATCTGACTTGCTAAGCTCCCCCAAAGGGGCCACCTGGGAACTTTCATAGTGGTTTCCTGGACGAAACTTCTCTGTCGTGTTGCTGTACAATGTAGTATCCATTTCCTCCAGATGTAAGGAAGGCACCTTTTGCTTCGACGTGCGCAGGCCAACCATCTCTTCATAGATAGGAATAGTGGTCTGTGGTTTGCTGTGTGTGTCTGACTTAGCCTAGCAGCAAGACAGAGAGTAGAAAGACAGTGAGGGTAGAAGGGGAAATAGAAGAAATTACACTACACTTTCAAACTAAGGCTCCCTCCTCATTGGGATGTGCTAACCAAATAATCCTCTGAAACTACTGTTTCCTATTGTTTGTCAGTGTTTTTGTGTTACTTTTTAGAGAACCTCTTACCAATAGTAATACCACAGCCAATAAGGAGAAACTTCAAACCACTTGTATACAGAAGCTGTTTTTTGTGGCTAGGTCATGCATTTGAAAAATAAATACTCAAACTAAGTCTGGTAAAAAAAAAGTTAAGACCTAAGGTCATTGAGACAGCTTTAGAGACATTTGTACGTACACGATAATGCACCACCAGGACTATGAAGAAGATGAGCAGTAAACCCACAGCTGCAGAGGTGACGTAAAGCAGAGTAGCATAACTGGAACAGCCGCAACGGTCCCCTGGGGAAACACAAAATAGTTACCAAACTGAAATGACCAAGTTCTGATAATTATTACCAATTACATTTCCAGTTCAGACAAAGATGTTAATGTTGGCAGTTATACTTTTTACAGTTAAGGTGAACCGAGGGTTAAGAGCAAACAATTATCATTTTATCTGGAATAACATCTTCGGTGAAGCCAAGAAACAGTGCTTTTTAATTGTTAGGTTGGCATTTTACAAACAGATTAAATGTGAACAACAAAGAGAAAGCAGAATACATTAGATGCATACACACATCAAATTCTGCTGAGCAAAGAAATGAGGTTAAACCCCGTTTTCAGTTCCTCAGTAAACAAAAATCTATCTTACCTTGTGTGTCTTATCATTTTAAAACATCTGTCTAAATGTTTCGCCATAATGTGCAACCAAAAGCTGAACAGGGCCAATCTTTTGAATATATAATCATATACATTTCCAAAAATGAAATGGGTTTAAGAACAGGAATATATCATGTTGAACCAATGTTCATAATGATCTGAGACAAAAGAAAAAACTACAGCAATGTCTCACCCAGATCTTTTTCAACACGGGATCTGCACATCAGTTAGCGGACCAAGATATGAAAGTTGGTTTTGAAACCTTCAGTTTTCAATAATAATGTTCATGGCAACAACATTTAAGTTTATATAGTTATTCTAAAACTAAAAAGCTACAGCTAAATCAACAGCTATGTTAGACTATATGTTATTGTAAATATACACTTGGACATTTTGATCCTGCGTTGGCGACTGGGCCCTTGATAATTATTTTGTTACAGGTATGACCAGGAGGAAAAGGTCCGGGAAAACCCGTAAAGTTATTTTTATCATTTGTAGGCCTATTTCAAATTTACTAAAAACTTTTTCAAAGACTGACTTTTGTCATTGAGTGACTAATTTGTGATCAACTGCATTGTTTTATGAATACAGATTTACAACTTTGAATAAAACTAAACCAATCCTTTTCAGAATTAAAATAAAAAGACCAAGTATCCTACTTCAAATGCTTTATTGTAGCCTAACAGGTAAATGGAACTGAACTGATAAGCAGAATGCCAAAGAGGTATAGAATTTGTTGATTAAAAAGGGAAAGGGCGAGTCTGTTCTTTGTTAGAGCGACAATTAACTTGATTACTCAGATGAAACCAAATATTTTTTGAAAATCCAAGGGAATACAACCCAATTGGAGTGTTAGTGTTTGAAGGTTAAAAAGTAAGCCATTCTATCTTCAAGAACTAGTGATTGGAGTTGTAAGTGTGAGGATTCAGGGCGTTTGAGATGAGAACCTAAATAGTGTCAGTTCGACATTCCATCACCCACCTTGCACGGAAACAAAGAACACGTGTTTCCCTAGCACGGTGCTGCTGCCAGGCCTGTCTGCGAGGAGTATTTCACAGCTGTAAAAAGCGCTGTCTTCAGGCTGCAGGTGCAGGAGGGTGAGGTTAATCGTCATGCCACTGGGGCCTGGCACGGTTGCCCACTGGAGCCTCTCCGCGGGGAACCGGGCAGAGGCAGTGGCTTGTTTAGAGTGGTACAGGACTTCCACCGGCCCCCGGCCCTGCAGTCGCTTCAGACTCGCCCCCGCCGTGGCAGCAGCCCGCTCTCCATGCAGGGAAAGACAGGGGATCACAGCCGAGCCCCCTGCACACGTTTCTACCAGCTCTACGCCCACTGAGCCGGAGAGATCTCCACAGGGGGAAGGGACAGGGCACGACAAACATGGATGCTTACTATGCGGCAGAGGGCTGGCTACAGGAGATTAGGGTGTCTCTACTGGCAACGGAACTCTAATGAGGAAGCTGTGGCAGGATGCCTGATAAAATTGGCTTTCTTTGGAACAAGTTCTCCAAATTAACACAATGCTCAATAATAGGGTCGCATGAAGTCGTTTTTTTGAGAATAGTGCTATAGGTCTGAACAGAGACAACATCATGAATGGTTCAAATGCAATCTTGGAGGGGGTAAAAAACACTCACCTGCATCGTCAATGTAAAGGAAGTACTCAGTATTGCTATTGATCTTAATATCAGGTCCATTGTTGGGGGACGGGTAAGTAAACTGGCAGTGGTAACGGTCAGTGTCTGTGCCCCTCAGATCAGTGATGGTCACATTGAGCTGGTAGTCTTGGGGGTCTCCGCTGACCCTGACGCGTTGGCTGTACTCCCCGTCGCTGTAGACGGGCTTCTCCTCGGTGTACACGAACAGCACTTGGTAATCTTTTTTCAGCCATTTGCGAAAGACGGACAGGCCGATGGGTGAAGGGGGGCCCTTCTTCTCCGCGACACACGGGATAACGACCTCCTCGCCCTTGAGCCTCTCCAAGAACTGTACATCACCTACCACTTGAATAGAGTAGACACAAGTCAGAATGTCCCATCATGGTAGATGGTAATGGATATCAAATACACAGAATCCTGAGAACAGAACACCCGCATAATCAAGAAAGGTCAGTAAAAGAAGGTCTGACAAAAGAACATTATTTGGGAAGAATAAAAGACAGCAAAACAGTGAATTATGGCGTGATGGACGCATCAATGAGCAGACCCCTTAGTGAGAGAAAAGAACAGCATAGTCCGTACAGACCAACACCAAAGCTTAAGTGGGTAAAGTCACACCTACCGAGAATAGCCTTAGTGATGAGCAAACCAGCCAGATAACGCCATGCCATGACCACCGTCATGTACATCTGCGTTACAAAATGCAACACAAGAAATCATGTCACGTTCATATCAACAGTCAAAAGACAAGTGAAGGGACATATTCATTGTAGTAGTCTGGCTAAAGGTAGTGACGACCCGCAACTCCCACAAGCTCCACCCCAACTCTTCATCAGTTCTAGCCCACACAATACCGCCTCCATTGTCTTAAAAATTATAATCTGGAGGAAGTTAGGCACAGAACAATCACGGCTAGGTGTCTTTACGGTTGCCGTCCACAAGAGCCTTCACATGGTTCCACCTCTTTTGAAATTCAACCAACATGTTGGCATTTTGGTGGAAAGACTTCTGCCATCGCACTTTGTGGTTATTGAATAGACGCGTCAGGTTGCGGTTGCCGCGCGCCAATCAAAGCAGCGTGCCTTTATTGCCTGAATCCTATTTCTACAACAAATGGGGAAATTGTGCACTCATTATAAAACACCTTTTTATGGGTGGGACTATAATATGTTAGAAATATTGGAAAAGTTTCTAAAACAAGAATAATATTTCCTGTATGTTCTATTCTATGCATTCACACTGCAGTTACTACAGCTGGACACAATTGTCTTAGATGCCTCAATGCAAGATTTTGATGACTATATTCTCAATAAAACAAAATGATGTTACATTAGACAAGTTTTCACCTTATCAAAGTAAATTGGTCATTACAGCAATTCGACCTGATTCCTTTCTAATAGAGGTTATGTATTCAGCACATAAAGTCTAAATCCAAAAAGATTGATAACGTTGGTCGGCATAATGAAGTTTTGAAAACATTTAACTAAAACAATTAAATGGTAACATCGATGTTTACTCACATTTCCAATCCAACGTTGGTAGGCTATATCATCACGTGAAGACTCAGACTTCACAATTGATACATTTGAACATTGAGCAAAATGTGTGCTACGAAATTCGTAAGGCTGAACTCGTGCACAATTGGTAATAACTGGAGTCCGACTGAATTTATGTAGCTCCCCGTGAAGAAGCTAGCGCCAGCCATGAGTCAATGTTGAGTTTCATCTTTAACGTACTGAAAATTTGCATTTAATTTTAAATTGACTGATTATCACAAGTTAGCATAATTCTAAAAACAAAGCGACCATGGCGCTTTAGAGATTGTTTTAGCCCCCTATCTTGCCAAATATATAGACTAAAACAGGAAACAATAGCCTATCAGCCAACAGTATAACATTTAAACTATAGGCCTATATAAACGGCTAGATTACTTAATCGAAAAAGAATCAAACCGAAAAAAGTAGTCTGAACTTTTATTTTAATATTAAAAAATGCACACAGAACAAAATTGGTATTTTAATAAACAAACAACAAATTGACAGGAATTCTTATCGGGTCGAGCTATGATGGTTTAATTGTAAAAGGAAGTAGGCCTATACACTTGAATAAACATTTTTGGAAAGTGTACATTTGTGGGATGGCGATGTGCATTTGGAGAGAACTAGTAAGACAGTTGCCTATATTACAACAGATTTTAATATGATAATTTACTAACTTCGAATTCTGGTTTTCTAAATATTTCCAGAAAGGATTCAATTGTTTAAATGTTTCTGGCCAAATTGGAACTATTCGCCTACTGACAAATATTTTACAGTGCCAGTCATATCTTTATCTTAATCTTAATGAACAAATTCCCTAACATATGCTTTTAGTTGTGGCTTTGGCAATTTAGAAAATGTAAATGTTAACTGATTTCTTCAACATATGGCTCTACAACTCCATTGCCATCTAGTGGTGTTTGGCTGCTTCATGCGGGTCAAGTTGAAGGTGAAACATAACTAGAACACAAGTAGAAGGTAATAACCTTTTATTGAGCCCTAAGGGAGTGCATTGATAAACCTCACAAGAAAATGACAATACTTTGAGTGATTTCCAATTACCTAGGTTGTATGCAGCACATGCACTGTTGACAAACATTCCTACACGACTTGGACCACATTAACAAAAGCCCAGCCGCATAATTTACAAAGGTAATTTACAAAGGGTTTCTAATGCTCATTATATTAATGTTAGGCTTTAAGGTAAGTCAAAATCAACACCCACCATATCTTTTTGACAATCTAAAATTAATATGTAGAATTCAGCTAAATAAAACGATTTATTCTGGAACTTCCCTTAACCCAGCCAAATGTATAACCCCATTGTAACTACACTGCCTAACCAAATCTTTAGACACTCATCACAGACTACTTACCCTGCAAGGTCCCTTTCCATATTTGTCTCCTACCGTCTCCAACAGCAGACATAAGGCGACATTTAAGTGTACCATTCCTCACAAAAACATTCAAAACATCAAAATCTGGACAGCTCTTAGGACAGAACAGCTAAGTTCAGTGGCCACCAAAGTAAAGACCTTCGAGGTCAAAGCAAACACTGAAAGCGACAAGCTTGATAGTCAAGAGTACGGAACACATCGACATTACAGTAAGGTTCAGGTACTTACAGGATTAACTGACCTTTTATGCCAGGTGACTGTTTTTAAGGCTGAAAAGCAGATATGGATGGGCTACAGATGAAAGAAATGCATAGCATTAATAGTCGTGGGCATAGAGAATCATGTGCCACACGCTAGTACCAAGGCCACACAAATTCTATTGAATGTCTTCTTCCTCATCACCTCTACAGACTTGCTTAAGAATACGGTGGTGAAGAGGTTACTTTTGCATTTGAATGGAAAGAGTACTTCAATCCTTTTAACCGTTGCATCACTACACATTATATACCCAATATCAAATGGGTTCATGTCCTCCAAGTGTAATTCCACTTTCAAAAGAATGGAATTCCAGTGATTTTCAGGAAAACAAGCCAAAGGTATTTAATTTAATACAAACTTCACTTCTCCAATTCGCTCAAGAGTAATGTGATGTGCAATGTGACAATTTAGCATGGTCAGTACAGCAGGACTTTGGAAGTACAATTATTTAGTAATTAAATGGGCACATTGAGGACATGAGCAAGAGCTGGACAAATGACAACTGTGGCTAGAAGAATTCATGCAGTAGTTTCAAAAAGTAAACCAGTTAAGCTAAATCATACACAAAACTATACTGTTTTTGAATGCAGTCGCATACTCTTTATTTCTAGCTTTTTCCCCCCTTTGCTTAATATAATTATGATCCAAGACATTTGCGAATACATCACGTTATACTGACCTGCACAGAACTTGTAACATGCGAGTTATACTTACAGCTATACAAACATTTGGTACAAACCTTTGATGTCTCCCCTCCACAGCTCAGGAAAAACCAGCATTGGGTTTTAAGTGGGTTTTATTACAACATATAGTTTTTAAAACATTACAGAGGATGCAGTCACTCTGGTGATTATAGAGTGAAAATAACGCTGAAATAAGAATAAAGCTAGACTGATGGACCTGCTATACTACTTAACAGTTGGAATTGATAACCTGAGGCCCTCACCAACCATAGTTGGGGACGTCATGTCCAACAGCACCTACATGCGCTGTGAGGACCTCAACCACTCTACAAAAAAGGAAATCATATATTTACAAGAACTTGCCTTTGAAAGGAGTTGGTACGTTCATGTTACTCCAGCAGCTTCAAAACAATATGAACCATATTTTAACACACTTCACTTCTACAAACCTGAGTGAAACATGAGAAGAAAAAATATCCAGACATGTATCAAATTAGCAACATAACATCGCCATCAAGTTGTGTGGTGTTTTTTTTTTTTCTCCAATAAAGATGTTACATATAAATGTCCGTATGTTTGAATATTTTAGTTTTGTTTTCTTCACCATCACTGGTCTTACTGCTCATAGGTTTGGGCTAGGTGTTGAAAAAGAAAGGTTTTAACCTCCAAACCTAGTGAGGTGCTGGGGTCGGTGCTGCTGCTGCCTCAGTATCGGCCGGCTGGAGACATGACCGGAGGCCTCATGCCCATGGGAGGGCCTCCCTGGTACTGGGGCACCATCGGAGGGCCCTGCCCGTACGGGGGCATCCCCCCAGGCATGTAGCCTGGCATGCCCTGGGGAGGGGCACCATACTGACCTGGGGAGGGGAGAACAGGACAGGTCAGGGCTGACACGCTCAGATTAGCGACACTATCCCGGCCTGCTGGAACAACCCCATCAGTTAGATTAGGTTTTGGGTCGCTCCTATTACAGACTACTCTTAAGTTCTGGTCTCCATACCGTGCATGGGATGCCTCATGCCAGGCTGCTGGGGTGGCATGCCTTGCTGGGGCGGCATCATGCCGCCCACGGCCGCCACCGGGGGAGCAGCGATGTGGGCCTGGCCGGCCCGGGGGATGTTACGCTGGTACCGGGGCAACTGGGCCCGCCTCTCTTCCTGTTGGCGGGGACAAGACAGAGTACCCTCAGGCTTGCGCAACGAAGCTGGATCCCTTTCAGTGCATGGACATCCAAAGTATCATTATAAAACGTGACCCTATCCTCTATGACATGAAAAACATTGGGTGTGTTCAATTTAGCTGCCACCGCTCGCCAAATGGACGGGGCGTTCAATTCTAAACACAAGAAATGCACTATATATATATATATATGTATATATTATACATTACTTACTGTGAAAGGTCAAAACGCAAAGCTCAAGCACTTACCAGTGAGATATCCTCATCAGGGTGGATCAACTTACTAGTTGCACTCGTGGTGGTGAGGGTGGCTGGCTTAGTGGACACTGTGGCGGGGGGCTTGGCCACAGTGCTGCTAGAGGGATTAGAGGAAGAGGAGGAAGAGGCGGGGGGCTGGGTATAGGCAGGGAATGTCGGTTTGGGAGCTTCGGAGGAGGAGGCGGCGCTGGGAGCGGCGGCGCCCGGAGCGCTCTGCTGGGCCTGCACAGAGAGAGGAGTAGGCGTCAGACCGGGGCAGAGGGGCCACGTAGGCAATAAAACAGACACTCGGAGCAGCTGGTATGGACGCCAGATTACTCTGGACGGCAAGGTGCAGTTCTCATCACCATCAGCTTTTAATAGTATCCCCGGGCCTGTTATCGTTCAAAGAGAACTACAGTACTCATGGGAGGGTTACACTGGCTAAAGGCCAGGTGGAGCGCATGTTGCATGTACCCAGCGGGTACACCATTGCACAACATGTCGGATGCTCTCCAAAAACATGCGGAATCATAAAACAAGGGGGGGGGGGGGGGGGGGGGGGGGGGGGGAGTACTCATGCCAAAGCAAATGAAATATAGGACTGCTCCGTAATTTGCCTTCGTCAATCCCATCGGGTGATTTGAGCCAAACATCCACATGCAGACAGTCAAAGCATAATTAAGAACCTACCAAGGGTCGAAGGAATCATTACTAATTTCAAACATCAGAAGGGGAAGGGTTGCCTATACAATTAGTCGTTTCAATATTACAGCTAGGAGCCCAGTATCAGCACACCGCTTCCATTCTCTCCACAGCCCAACGTTTATTTTCCTTGCCCGGCCAATTTGAAGACTTCGATACGCACACGGTATTCTGGTCTCATGTCATGCCACAAGTACACGACAGACTTTGAAGATCCGCGTGGACCGTTCGTTCGGCTAAAAACGTTCGGCAATTAGAAAACAAAACGGTTTGGGGTGAAACAGGACGTGGCTGTGGAGGGAATCCTCGGCCCCACCAGCTGTGACACTGGGCCGACCGCGGCGCATGCAACGACCACCGCCTCTGGGGGGAGGCCCAGGGCAGAGTCCTGCGTACTTGGGCCGTGTTAGGGTACAGAGGCTTAGGAGGGACAGACTGAGTGTCTGCGGGGGGAGAGGCTGCTGTTGTGCTGGGAGCACCAGAGCCCATCTGCAGCATGGAGAAGAGAGCACAATGGAGGACACACCATCAAGGAGGGACATTGGTCAGGCAGCAGCAGCAGCAGCATCATCATCATCATCATCATCACTATCATCATCATCACATTGGTCGCGGCTTGCTATTCTAACAAGAGGGCACACAACCAGAACTCCGCCCCACTTCTCGGCCGTGTGTCCACCAGTGACAGGAAATTGGCGTCGCTGGATTACTCAAGGAACACGGCACAAGATGTTATGGGTGTGTGATGGCACAGCCTGCTGTTCCCAGGGCCCACCTGTACTGCGCTGGGGAACAGAGGTTTGGAGACCGTGGGCTGGGCCGCAACGGGCATTCTGCTGGGCATCCCCGCGGCGGCGGGCGCCTGGGCCATGTGGGGCATTCCTGGCCGGTGGGCCATGTGGGGTGGCATTCCTACAGACACAGAATCACACGTCAACAATGGTTACCTTTACGCCATAGGAAACCTGCCGATAGGAGGAGGAAGACTAAAACCAGCTCTGCTACATGCATGGTATCAGCCAAGTTGGTATCAATGTGGACATCATTTCTATTAATTGGAGAGGGACCCCTTCTTACCTGGGGGCATGCCATGCATCCCTGGCATCATGGGGGGCATCATCCCTCCCATTGGCATCATGCTGTAAGGAGAGAGCACCAATGTTGTTACAAATGACAATAAGGACAAACACCAGGCAACACGATATGATCTTGCAATATGACACCCGTGGAACATATGATGACTGAAGGAACAGGAGGCAATCCTCACCCCGGGGGCATTCCGTGCATGCCAGGGGGCATTCCGTGCATCATGGGTGGGACACCTGGCATCATGGGGTGCATTCCTATATCAGGAAGATCAGATGAGAAAGTTGACACTTTTTTCCACTTTTCGTGGAATATGGGAAGATTGGACCCGGAATGAATTGAAAGGCAGACCAATGTGGCATGCAGTGGGAATGTTCTGTTGTTTCCAGACATGTCTAGGCTGTGCGGAAACATCTCACATGGCTCTGGTCGTACCTGAATAACCCCCTGGGGGCATCCCTGGAGCTCCGGCACCAGGCGGCATACCAGGTTGGCCCATGGGCGGCGCGTAGCCGGCAGGGAGCTGGGCGGCCGCCGGCTGCTGGAACGAGGGGCCAGGCTCATCGTCATCGTCCTCTTCGTCGGAGTCGTCCTGATTGTTCTGCTTCTTTTTCTGGCTGTCTGAAAAGGCACAGATAAAAACACTGCCCTATAATAATGCTAAATCAATCGCATCGCACACAAATTTCTCGTGTAGAAATTGCTGGATGCTTAATAGTACTTTCAATTATGCAGTGGCTAAAAATAACGACGGAACACGAAAAACTGTTCTGACCAAGCTAACACGGCAGTGCGGATGACCCAGAATTTTCAGTTAACCGTGTTACAAATGAAATTAATGGTTACCTTGTGACTTCTGTTCTAAGGTGCGCCTTCTCTCCTGCATGTCTTTCTCTGGGATGCCCTCCATGCCATAGATCTCCAGTTCAATGTCTACCCTCCCAGGTATGGCATTTGGCACCCCGTCTATGGTTTCTTTGTGAACCTAAGGCATAAGAGATGTATTGTCTGTGTTCCGTGACTGTAGACAAACTAATAATCAGACAATTTGATGACGATAGTAACCAACCTGCATGCAGTGAATGGCGAGTCCTGGGCCAGTGTACAACTTCTTGTGACATATGTGGCACTTGAAGTGTTTGGCTTTCTGGTGTTGGATGAGAATCTTTTCATCATCAAAGTCTCGGTTACAATACCTTACATTTATGGGTTAAGGATAAGACCGCTAAATGTGGGTAATTCCAACTAATGTGCGGAAACATAAATGAACCCCAACCGTGAAAGGAAAGGATAAGCTAAAGATACGGACAAAACCATAAATTATTTAACTAGCTTTCCAAAGAACTTGACAGGAGTCGATATTCTAACGTTAAAGTGGCATTTACCGTGCTAACGTTACACAGTATCGACATTGGATTGCAGAACTCGGCTACACACGATGACGATAATTAGCAAACAAGTACATCAGGGAGAAAATGTTGCCGCAAATAACCACAAGTACAGCAAGGATTCATTACGCTAATTACCTAACTAACCATAGCTAGATCATTTAGAACTCTGATTCATGCATAACAAACCATTGACAAGCTTATCGTTTATTTGCGGAAGCAAGCTATCACGAGGCCTGGCTAACTAGCATTATCTTTCGCCCTTTCACAATCACGACATAGCTTACGACGTTAGCTAAAACGTTAGCATGCGCTTGCTAAGTCTGTTTCCTTTCCGGGTTTTTTAACACTAAAACAAAGGATACCAACACCATGGCTTCATCTGCTTCTTCTTTTTCCGACCCATTTTTTAAGAAAGTGTTCAAAAACTTGCCGTGTATCAAAACACAATTAGATTTGTTCTTATTATCTTGTAAATAATAATAGCATACTGTTTCCCGTGTGACAACGCCGAAAATGGCGCTTTTGGTCAAGTGGTGGGAAGTTGAGTTGTTCAACCCACAATGCACCACTGACATACGTTTACAATGTCCAACCACCTGGTGGTGTCGACGCACTATTATTTGACCGCGATGTCAAATAACTGTCACACTGTCTTACTATGTGAAGCGACTGATTGTTGAAAATATTTATAACTCGTAGTATCATCGTAATTATTTAATGTAGCCTATTACCGACTGAGGTCACATCTTAGGGATGTCTCCAGAAAAATGAAAAATCAACAGCAGTTAGGCTAGGCCTAAAATAGTAGGGCTAGCTCAATTGTAGGCTAATATTCATAACTGATTATAGACATAAAAATCACAAAACATATGCAGGTTGATGCAAACAATCAATACAAAACCAAAAACGATAGGCTAACCCATAAAAAAAGAAATAAGCACCAAACTAATAAAAAAAAGAAAAGCTCTTGTTCAACTCCACTTTCATCCTTAGCCTGTATTGATTTGAAGATACAATTGAGCCAAGTCTAAGGCTATGAAGTTTATTCCAAATAGTGGAAAGCAGATGATTATCTTGTCTAATTTATACGACAATTGTGACATCTAAAACCACCAAACCTTGGCACAGGCTACTAGCGGCCCCTATATGATGTCCTCCTCAGCCATCTCAGCTGCCACAAAACAATAAATCTACTTCAATCAGATATGAAAAAATCCATCTGCACAACCTCTCCCTCACCCCCTTTTTTCTCTCAGGTGAATGATTACTTCTGAAATGGAAGACGTATGCAGGGAACACATAGGGAGGGGGCGTAATGAATTTTTCATTGTCACGCCTTGGGAGCCGCTCTTCTCCATATGGTTGTGGTAGCTATAGACTGAGGTGCCACTTGGTGACAGCTAAGGCTTGCTTATCGGAGTGAGTTATGACCGCCTCTTGTGTCCCAGAAATTTCATTGATCACGTTTGACTCCTCCCGTGTTGTCAAAACCCTCCACTCAGTCACTTTCAAAGCTTTCTTCAAACACCATCTTGAAGACAATGCGGTACTGCAGGCCGCAGAACCTCCTGCTACATGCACAATGGGGTAGGGTGGGGGTGGGAGGGTCAAATTGTGCCTGACCGCAAAGACATGATGTATGTGAGTCTGTAGGTGGACACCAGAGGGAGGTTTTTGAGGGAGATCAGGTTTGCCTATGAGAGCATTGACACATGTTTGTTCTAGTTTGTGTGATGCAAAGGTGTCCTCAGAAGGGAAACACTTTCTACAATGAGAAATACATATGTACAAAACTCATGGTGATGGTTTTGTATGATAGCATTCCTCGCTGAATACAATAGGGCTTTGAGAGCAATGGAAACAGGAAACAAGGCTGGCTGACATGAAAAAAGCAAAACGATTTAATTATAAAACTGTTTATTTTATTCCAGTATTTACATATCAAATCTACAAAATATGCACATGGTAAAATGTTATCAGTGTTTTAATTTAATTTAATTTAGCCCTTAGCCTATATACAAACCCAAATTATTTGCAACCAGGACACATACACATAAATTATCACAAAGCAGACCAATTAAACACTTAATTAATAGATATCAATATTACTACATCAGAAAATCAACGGCAACTGCATGTTACAGTGTTCATTTTAAAATAGTCTTAGAATGTTTTGGGCGGAACAGTTCCCTGTGTAGCAATGCCAGGTTAAGGTACAGTATGCGTGCAGTAAGATTCGGGTAGCCATGATGGATGATCTCCAAGTGTGTTTTTCTTGTGTTTGAAAGTGGCACAAACACAACATCCATACAACATGTCTCAGCTCTCTCTGAGCAATACGTCACAACGTCTTAAATGAATGCCCAGCTCAATCGGAGCCCCTAGTTCCCCATATTTTCTCTTCCCCCCCACCCCCCGTCCCCAGCTAGATCAGTTGTTCAAATGACAGAGTGGGAGCTAATGTAGATTGAGCATATGTTAGGAATTCAGTTGTTCAATTTAAAGGTATGCACACAACCTTCCACTGTGCCATTTTAATTGAAAATGTTCATATAAAAGATCAATATTACACTCAACAAAATTGGCTACATTTTTATAACACAACAGTACATGGCCTTCTATTGGCTGTACTACCATTTTGGCAAAATTCAGAAACACAGAGAATAAAAGCACTTTTCAGGAACCAAATAGGTCAATCACTTTTGTCAAAATGATTGCGTGCAAAAATACTGTACATGGGTGGGACAAGTCACGTACGAAAAAAGGTGAGGTGCGGTTAAAATAATGTTCTACATAATTTATTATTGTGTTACACACAAGCGATTTGCACACACCATATACAACACTGACGAGATACAGTACAGTAAGTCAACTCCTGTGTAAAAATGACTTATTTCATTTACTGTCACTAACTAGCTCACAGAGATCCGCTTGTATTCACCTCCTCATATCTGCCGTTTATTTCGAGTCTGAGCTTGAGCGTATTTGAGTGATTTGACTGCACTCTGCCAAACCAACACTGAAAACCTGTGAGTGTTGACCTGCTGACGTCATTTCTTCCTAAACGTTGAAGGGTTTTCTGACCAGTAGGCACCGTGTGGTGAGGGAGGGGCAGCAACTCTCGTGGCTCTTGTGGTCCAAGGGGGCTCATTGGCCCACACAGTGTTGTCAAGAAACATCCCAGTGGCTGACACCAAGGTCCTACCCTCTGGTCCAGAAAGGGGGGAGAGGCTGCTCCTCCAGCCCCGGTCCGGAGCTCAGGGAGTGGGGGGGAGCCGGACGTCCAGCAGGCTGTAGGCGAAGACGTTCCAGAAGACAGCGCAGAGCACGAAGAGCGTGTAGACGCAGAAGAAGATCCAAAAGAGGGACTGCTCCTGGAGCCGCTGCTCGTAGTTCTGGAGGACCACCACGCCCAGGGTCAGCCCCACCGCCACCCCCCCGAGGTGGGCCACAAAGCTGGGGTTGGGACAAGGCGGGAAGGCCGGGGGGTAGAAGCGCAGCCAAACGGCACGGCCAAACTCCACGCTCACTGAAAAGGAGAGACCTGTTAAAATGTGACGGTGCACAATGCAAGTCACTATCAGGTCACTGAGTACACTATACGACACACTGACAGAGTTTCCGTCGTTTACAAATCAGACCAAGTTTTCTACGATCTACACTCTGTATTAACCAGCGTTTTTTTTTTTTTTGCTTTTCCGAAAAGAGAAATTCTGGATGGGAACAGCTTATGTTAAACGCTTCTATTCATATTCCACCCACAAGATCCCCCTGGCTCGAATATATCCACAAAACCTTTACAATGTAGGTCAAGAGCAGACACTTCTTTGTTCAAGGTTGACCGCAAAATGGGCTGAGGGCTTCTCTAGCTACTTTATTTTTAATGATCCAAATAAACCCAAAAAGTAGGGAGGATCCCGGTAGACACTGGAGAAGCGGGAACCGGGACCTCATATGTGGATTTTCTCACAGAGAAAAAAAAAACAACTTCAGAGAGACTTACTACAGACCAGCGCCATAGCCATCCGGAACAGCTTAAACTGACACTTCATTCCCGACCAGTTCTGAGGGAAGAGAGGGAGCAAAATGAGAGGACGAGAGAGATGCAGAGACAGAGGGACAGGGAGAAAGAGGCCGACTTCTGAAACATGCTTTAAAACGCCACACCGAAATACCTCACGAGCACCTCCGGATCCGGGGGAGGGGGTAGAGTGAGAGGGAGGGCAGAGAGAGACCGAGGGAGACACTGGGGCACCCTCATCCTCTCCACTGGAGAGGGCGAGGATGGAATGCGGGGAATTCGTGGAGACAGGGCACCTGCTGGGCCTGGGAGAGCTCACCTTTGAGGACCCGTGATGTGGCCCGAGAGGGCCTGGGAGGACCACTGAGTGATGTGCGCATGCAAACACACACACACACCCACACACACACAAACAAAGAGACACACACACACACACACACACACACACACACACACACACACACACACACACACACACACACACACAGACACACACCCTCCCTTACCATGACGACGTTGGCCAGGTGTGCAGAGACCAGGGCGTAGACCCCACCTGACGACCCCACCACAGGAGCAGTCATGTCGGTGACGGACACGGCCAGCGACCCTGCAGGCAGCACAGTTCAAAGGTCAGAGGTGGCCGTCCCTGGCCAGGTTCAGGTTTCCAAGAAGGGTGGTGCAGCGTGCGTTAGATGGCACACGTGGAGCATCAATGTGATATACAGATAGCTACTGTCTGTGTGTGTGTGTTTGTGTGTGTACGTGTGTGTATGTTGTGTGTAGGGGGGGCGGGGGGGTATAGACGTTATTTTCAATGTACTGAGGCCTCTGACATTGCCAAACTAAAATGTGTAATCATTTGCTGATACAAAAGCCAGAGGATATGAATGCAGACACATGCATTTCTACGCATTCACTACACTCACAAAAGAACCCATCAGGCATTAAAAGCCATGAATACTTGGATGCGGAGAGATCGAAAAGCCAGCGATGCTTCCTTTTCAAAAGCTTGCAACAATACCAGAGCGTGTGATTGTGTGAGTGTGTTTGTGTGTGTGTGAATGTGTGCATGAATAGGGTAAAGGGCGGCGATCAACGTATCTGGAGCAGACTCTTTGCAGTGAATACATACACCTGGCAGAAAAACCCTCCCTCCACCAAGTCCCAAAACACCCCACCATCCACCCCAGGGGGTTACCCCCCCCCCCCCCATCCTCCCACCCCCACAACACCGCTCACCCGCCCCAATAATTGATTCTAACGACGTGAGACACACCTGCCGACCCAGCAGAGCCCATGCGACTGTGAGCCCCCCCCCTCCCTCCATCCCTCCCTTCTCCAGGTACCGGGGGAGGGGGGGGGGGGGGGGGGGGGGGGGGGGGGGGGGGGGGTCGGCGGGAGATCACAGACACCACATCTCCATAAGGTGTGACGAGGGGATGGAGTGTGTTGATCACCAGGCTATATTTAGAGCGTGGAGGAAGCGTGAGCCCAACCCTGATGCAGTTCTGGCAGCCACACTCTCTCCCTCACACACACAACCACACACACACACACACATACACACACACACACACACACACACACACACACACAGACACACACACACACACACACACACACACACACACACACACACACACAGATAAGGGCATCCATATCGGAGGTGCCCAGGGGTACGCACACACTCTCTCTAACTCTGTAACGCACAGCAAAGCTACTATCGACATATTCCCCATGCTTCCCCTGTGCTTAGCATGGCCCCTTTCTGTCCGAAACGGGAGCTAGACTTAGCGGAAATCTGCCATTCCCTTCCTAGAACACCGCTTCCCGAAGAGGGGACTAGCGAGAGGTGAACACGGAAAAACACCAAATGAGCCAGAGACTGGGAAAACACAGGAGAAGCCGCTTGAGGTTCCCTAACGCGTCTGGCGGCGGAGGTAGACGCCTTGGAAGTGTGTTCCTCTCTCGGGTATGTCCTTCAAGATGAAAGCAAAGTGACCCTGCGTAACTACAGCGTCTGGGACTTTGGAAAGTCATTCATCGTTTCATGCACGGCATTCTAAGCAGATGATTGCCCACCTCCCGGGGCCCGTGCACACACACACACACACACACACACACACACACACACACACACACACACACACACACACACACATACACACACACACACAGACATCTGGTAGACACCTCCCTAGTTCCTGTGTTGACAGTGTGTGTGTTTGTGTGTGTGTGAGTCTAGGAATGTGTACGCTATCATCCCTGTCATTATCTGGGTTAAAGTCATTGTTTTATTAGCATGTCTGAAACACACACCCTTCCTGAAACCCTTCCTTCCTGACAGTCTCCCGGTGTCCCTCAGGGTCCGTCCTGGGGTTCCATACCGCGGCGCTCCATTTGTCTTGTTTGTTAATTATTCCTCTAACTAGGCCAGGGGAAAGAGTGAGAAGCCAGGGGAGTTATCAGGGACAGTCCATATTCGCACACATCATGGATCACCATGGACACAGGGGTCTCCGCTCGTCTTAAGATTCTCCCTTTGCCTTTTCAAAACGTTTTCTA